>VXBL01010107.1:73633-162498 GCA_013400195.1 Aramus guarauna | reverse complement strand
TCTTGTCGGTTTGTTTGCTTTTTCCCCTTAAGCCGTGCTGCGTCCCAGGTGTTACTTCTTGTGCGCGGCGCGGGGTGTTCCATTGAGCTAAAGCGGGGTCCGCGGAGAAGAGTCGGCTTGAAAGCCCCTTCTCCGAGAGCCGGCGTCCAGCTGGCACCCGGCTCCCAACAGGGAGCCTGTTTCCTCCCGCAAGTGCCGGACGCAGACCTGTCCCAAACCTGCCGGCAGGTCCCCCCAGCACGAACCGGCCCTGCCTGCGGGTCACTCGGGGCCGCAAGCGTGCGCAAACGCCACCGCAACAGGCGCTCAGGCTTCAGGGGCTACGCTAGCGTCAGGTGTGCACCCTGTCGCGACAGCAGCTGACGGCTGGGAGAGCGTATTCCCTGTTGTGGGCTTACAGGTTGTTCATATAGGCGGTGTGCACACGCACAAGAATATGTATACTCTCAACTACACGATTTCAAATAGATACATCTCAAACGCAATCTTTCCAACATTACCTTTTGCCACTTTATTTTAGGGCAATCAGCAAGATATTGCAGCTTATAGAGACTATGAACACCACTGCTCCTTTCTGCAGTTCTTACCATAGTAAAGGCAACCACATCTTAATTGTTTTAATTTTTTATTTTTTAACTCAAATATCTTAGGTTTTGTAAGTGTAGAAAATATGTTGCTTATCAGACCTGCTGACACAGCTGGGAAAAGGAGACAAATTTTTGGACCTAGTCCTTTGTCATGGCTAAAAAGAAGCAGCAAAATCCAAGATTAAAAATAACAAAAAAGGTTCTATACAATTGTTTAAGTAATCCATTGGGCTACTTGAGAATACAGGTAGTGAGCACCTGCGGAGTGAAGCAGGTAGATAGGTGGGTTTTGTATCCTGTTACTCATGTGCTCATGGAAAGGAAACCCTCATGATTTCTCTCCGTTGGTGTTTTACTCACTGCCTGATTTGGAAAGCTTGGGTTAGAAGCTGCAATATAGAAAAGCTAAAATAAAAAAAAAAAAAAAAAGTGTAACCTTCAAAGTAACACTTCCATATGAGACAGTGAACTCTGAGCCTTCATCCCAAGTACACAGTCACACACCACAGAGAAGCATGCTGCTAATTAAAAATCATACTAATTTCTAAATTTAACTACATTTACTTCCAATATATTATATTATAAAGCAATGATTTGGCAAATATATTTTTCTTTGTTCCAGTTCTGGTTTGTACTCTTATCAAATCTTTGTATACAGTAATTTTCAATATTTCCTTCTATGCTCTGTTAATTGCATAGTGCCATGCTCTTTTGTGCAATGTTCTCACAGCAATTTGAAACATTCTTTTGAAATTAAAAGAAGGCAATTGTAAACCCACAGAACTTACAGAGCAGCTAATGAGATAAAATCTTCAGGTGCCTTGGTAAGAGGATTTTCAGTTATGCCACATGTGGACTGCTTTTCTTTAATGACCTTTATAGGGTCTTCCAGAAGAAAGTTTGCCAACTCAGGATAGCCATTAGTTCCCTGCTTTTGTCTTGCAAAATAACTGTCAGTAGATTTTTTTACCAGCTGTAAAGTTATGCCAGTTTTAATCACCTTCTGCTTGGTGAGGGAGGGAAGCAACATATGCTACACAAGCATCCCTTATCAATTTACTCCATGGCCAAGCAAGGCTCGGATAGGGTGCCAGCACATGCAAAATCCTTTTTTACTTGCGTCAGTGCATTACAACTTGCTTGAGTCTGGTTTGAGACTCCTGCTGACATTTCTGGCTGTAGGAGCTGCTGCTGCTGCTTAGGTGTTTACCGTAGTGTGGGCAATATTCAGGTGTGTTGAGCAGATTTTCTCTTGTTCCAATCACAAGTAATGCAGTGTAACTGTGAGAAACACAGCAATTACTTGCTTGAAAAGTAACATCAGAGGAGTATTCTATAAATATCCTGGTCATGGATGTAGGGCTGCAACCATGGTGTCCTTTAGCAATTTTTTTTTTTTTTTTTTTATTTTTAAATTAATAGTACAAACAACTGAAGAGAACAGCTGGAGAAAAGGACTACCAAAACAGACTGTCTTCTGAATGCAGATAGCTGTATTTCCTGTGTGCTGACATCCTTCAAAGAGAGAAGAGTTCCTTGGTAGAATCTGGAAACTTCTGGGCAGTGAGGACAGTGGAGGGGATGGTATCTTAAATTAGAGCTCTCTCCCTTGGCTGCCTGGATTCTCTGCAGCATGCCATCTCCTCTGCATTAAGATCTGAGATGGTCCAGGGGAAGCTACTCATATTGTCAGCTACATCTGTCTTGTCTTCTCAGGCAAAACAAGTCTGTCCCTTTCCATCAACTTTACAATGTGAGATGTAAACAATGAGAGTACAGGTAAGGATCTCACTCAGAATTCATAAATTCTAGTTATTGTCCCATGTGCAAGGCAAATGGAGGACATGGAGAAATTTTTCTAGTCACTTTTCTGTCAGTTTCTAAATAGTTGTTTCACCAACATATTTCACAAAGCAAACTTTTACTCTGGCTTTAATTTATTCAGTCCCTTGAAAGAAGGAAGGCAGCCCAGAATGGTACAGAAAGCTTATAAAAAGTTTAGAAGCTCCATGACACTACCATCTCTCCCAGTTTTATCCCCTCTGGTCAGGGCTCATTTCCTCTTAAAATTTGATAGAAAATTCAGTATGTGATTAAATTATATTTTTTCGTTAAAATTATCTGTTTGTCTGGAACATTTGATTAGTTTTATCAGAGAATCAAAAATTCCTCTCACTTTACAATTTTAATTCATTTTTAAGAGCATTTTTTTTTTTACCTGAAAATTCTCCCATTTTTCTAGCCAGCTGTTATCCTATATATTAAAGGATTTTTAAAGAACGAATGTCTGCAAACTAAAAATTACCAAGAACTTTTCTTCAGAATGAAGAGACAGTGTTTCTTTAATCTTGTATGAGCTCTTTTAACCTAGCTCCATGATTTAGAGGGGGAAAGGAAAACTGACAAGATTTTTTTAAAGCCTTGAGTTAGCAAAATGTGTAGGAGATTGTATGTTGATTCTTGGTTTATGGAATTTTTTTTTTCTTAGATTTAACTTTTTTTTTTTTCTCTTTATTGGAAGAGTATTAATCAATAAAAAGCATAATGTAGACAGGACATTAATAAAATACAGTATCTCTAATTTATACCAGAAAACCTGAGTTCTGTGGAAATGCTAGTCCAATTTGAGGCAATAGTAGGGTTTTTTAAGTGATAAGAAACAGCATAGAGCATCCTATCTGGCAGCTTACCTGCCCTATTCCTTTGCCCCAACCCACCTCTCTTCTTCACTACCTTCAGACAGGCCACTGAGGCTGCAGACCAAAAAGGAGAAAAGAGTTCAAGAGAAACTGAGTAACTCTCAAACTCCCACCTTCCTCAGGAAATCTAGAAGAGGCACGCAGAGAGCATGAAAGAGCTACTCAACCTTGTATGGCCTGTATTGGAAAAATATTTGTTGGGCTGTGGCTCTTACATTCTCTTTCATTTTTCCTTTCTGGGTAAAAAAGACATTCTTTGTGAAATTAATTAATCTACCTGTAAGATAAAGGCATGAATAACACATATCAGCTAGGTCTCAATGACCAATGTTCCAGTTGGTTAATTATCATAGTAACAATATTAAAACAGTGAAAATTTGAACCTGCTGCCAGCCTGCAGAGTGACAGGTGGTTTCTTAAAGATTGCTTTTCAATAAAACTGAAGAACCTTTTACCTGAGGAACAGATAATTGAACCAATTTTCCACAGTGTCCCTTCAGTATGCAAGCAATTCATTACATTGCACTTAACCATTTCACATAGGTTTAGCGCAGAACAGCACTTCTGCTGTTCTCTCCAAACTCGAAGTAAATTCTGCTTGCTTCTTTTAAATACAAAACACAGCTGAACAGCTTCACATTGAGCTTACTGAACACAGAGCAGTTTGCTCCTGCTTTTTCCCCCTTCTTTAAATGTGTGTAAGGCTAAGCACTGTTAACAGTCAGCCTACTAAATTTTGCATGGCAGAAGAAAATTAGTGAAGCTTTTTCTTCCTTTTTAGTGGATACCTGAAAGAGAGAAAATTCTAGTTTTAAATTATCACAAGACTTAGAAAGCCATGAGGATAAAAGAACAGAAGTTGTTAACTGAAAATATTTCCTTCATGTAGGAAATAAATTCCTCTAAAATGTTCTCCAAACTTAATTAGCAACCTGTGGCTTCTTGAAATTAGAGTCTTTGCAGAAGCACCAATGAATGCTGTGTTTGCTTTGAAGGAGTTCTTGCTTCCAGCCCAGGCTATGGGTTATACGGATCTGTCTCATCCCTGCAGTGGGTCACTAAGCTGCCATGAACAGGTATCAGTGCTTTCCTCAGTCTGAGTGGACCACTGGACAGAACACCTGCCAGCTCTGCCTCTGTAGAGATGGCCAAAGAGGGACATGCTCTTTCCTAGTGAGTAGAAAATCTGTCTCTAGTGTAGCTGGCAGGCCCTGCTGGTTGGCCCAAAGGAGGAGAGAAATACTGGGTTTGGTACTTTTGACCTATTCAAAAAAATAACCGTTTTTGAGCTGGGCTTTGTGGGAGGAATGGCAGTATTGGTTGTCCAGGGGAGCAGGACACAAGGTCAGCAGGCAGGCTGGCTGCCTCTCTCTTCGCTTTCCACCCCTGCTTCTGTGTTCAGAGGGGAGCTGGAGGCCCTCCATCATTTCAAGTCAAGGTGAAATCCCATAGATGTGGTAAGAATTGCACATACAAGGTTAAAAACACGTGTCCGGTTATCTCTTACGCAAATATTGTGGATAGAAATCCACAAGGTTGGTATGAGAAGCAGACAAGAGAGGGAGTCTTACAGCGGCAAGATGGCCCTGTTTTGGCTAGAGAACATGGAATAAAGAGATAGACGAAGAGAAGGCTATGCTGCCTGGAGTGAGATTTTTGCTTAATTATCCATGAAATCAATATTAAAATTGAGAACCCTAAGTATGACAATGAGCTAAAAGAAGCACATGCTAAACATATACAACTATAGTACTCAAGTCTCCACCCGAATCATGTTAAATGTCACCCCAGGGAGGGCACAGCTAACAATGGCGTATAAAGGCTATGGAGGAAGTTACCCTCCTGGGGAGAGAGAAGAGATTGAAGACCCTGAAGAGGCAGTCAATGGGCTGTGCTCCTTCTCCTCCACCTAAGAGAGGGATGCCTTCTGGGTAAGCATCATGATTTCACCTTTTTGGGGACAATACCCGGGACAGCATTTTGCAGGCATTATAATCATATATTAGTGCTATTGCAGTAAGTGCATTTATTAACGGCAATTCTGAACTCTTTATATCTGTCACTTTAATGAACTTTCTGTTTCAACTTTGCGAAACTGTGTCAGTGAAAGCCCTTTAGGGGACTCTGACAGGCAAACATTGACTCTGACGTGTGGCTATGTATAATCCTTTAGACGTAAACTGTTGACCAAGTCTGGGACTAAGACCGGATGTAGCCGCACCTGGGCACCTCTCTGAAAAGGAGTTTAGAAAGCAAGAGGGTCCTTTCTGAACCTCATGGCTCAACGGGAGAGCCTCCCTCAGCTACACATCAGACTCATGCCCTTACATGACAGATATTACTCTGGTAATATGCATATTGATTAATATCCTTCATTAGGTGTTTTGCCTCTTCCAAGGGTTGCAGTGTTTAGCATTCATTGGTTTTACCCTTCTTTATATTAAAAGGTGAAGGACTTCAGTGAGGTCAAAACAAGCTGTGCTATTAGTCATAGTAATACTGGCAGGTGTTTTTTCTTCACAACTATCAGCTAGTACTTCATTAGGAGTTTAAAAGCCTCAGAAATACATATTTCATTGTACCCCTGCAGAAGCATTACAAGAGACTGCAGATGTGCCAAATGTAATGACAGTGTGTATGATGCTGACTGCTAAAAAAGGAAATTCTCCCACAAAGCGAGACTAGAATATATATCAGCTTCCTCACACACTTCAGTGAGGAACTTGTGGATTACCATTTCCACAGGTTTACTTCATTAGGAGAGCCCTAGCTCTGTGCTTACTCTTTTTTTTTTTTCAGACCACAGGTTGATAAATTCTTGGTAAGTTGCATGTAGAATAGGTGTATAAATTACATCACAGTATATCATGAAAGAAAGATGCATGTATATATACACATATGTGTTTGTAAATATCTGTTCATACAGGCTTGACATGAATAGTTATTAAGGTGAAGTACTGGACTGATAATCAAACAGCTCCATCTATGTGAGTTTTCTTTATCCACTTCTTTGCAAAATCAGTTCCCAGAGTGTAAAGGTAGGAAGCAGAAGAAACAGCATTTCTCTTTCACTTGTATTACTGACTGGCCTTAGTACTTTGTACTCACAAAGTGCTTGATAAGTGTCATTAAGTAGGTAGGTATTATGGCCTCATTTTACTGATGAGGAAGCTTAGGGTCAGAGAACACAGTTAATTCAGGTGACGACATACAGTGTCATAAAAAGGTCTTTTCTATTTTCTGCATTTAAACAGAGATCCCAGTATTGCTCTCTTAAAGGACAGAAGTTTTGGGGTGGAGTGAGTCATGTCTGACACTGCTGCAAATAGCATGATTTTCACAGCTATTGTGAACTTGCATCTGCACTTGATGACCACTGACGATGTGCAATAGAGTGATGACTGAGTAAGACTGAGAGGTCAGTGATTTTTGATATTCTGTGGAAGTGAAACTGAGGTTTAGAAAAGATGTCCCTTACTTGAGTGACGTTGTGTGGATTACACACATGGAGGCAGTTTTAGGAGGCCCCTGCTGATGTCAGACAAACTATGTAATAAGGGAGACGTCTATGGAATTCCTCTGACATGAGCGAAAAAGACAGTGCAAGATTTTGAGCAAAATCACTTGGTTTAACTACATGGGCTTCATCAGTCTGTCAGCACCATTGATCTAGGAAGTCTTGTTCATGTTTAATCAGGAAAAGACTTCATAGAAGGATATCATGCAAGAGGATGGTTATCATACTTGCTGTATTGCTTCAGGCAGCTTTCCCATACTGAGACCCACTGTAAAAGGCAGATGAAACTCAGAATTCAAATTGATCTCTTAAATGGTAGCACTAGAGAAAGAAAATCCAAGAGTTATGGCATTGCTTCCTGACCTTTTCATTCTCCTGTTTCTTCAACCAAATTGGTTACCGAGTAAAATAACCATCTCTGCTTATGTTAGGCTTTGTCTACTTCTAAAGGCCTGAGCATAGTATCCATGCTTTATAGGTCTCCCTTTTTCTCCAGCCCTGTGCAGTCAATGTCTGACAAGCTAAAAGCTGTTCATCTGTCTTTGCATCTCAGGGATGACTGTCCTTGAGGGCTTTATGCAGATGGTGTTATGGGAAGCAGCAAGGTCAGAAAGAAATGAAGAGAGCCAAGCTCCACACCACAGCTGCTACTGATCTCTTGGGATGATAGAGCTATGCAACAGCAGCTTGCTTGATGCGGGAGCAGAAAGATGGTATGGCCAGCTAGTAGTGTTTATCTCTTCACTCTCAACTCTGTCCTCAAAGCGATGAGAGGGGACATCCATGAGAAGTAACACACAGGGTTGCATTTAATTCTGTGTTTCTTGGGTTGCACAGAAGCAGGTGAGATACTTTGCAGTATTGGATGGGAATTTTTGTTGCCTTTCTGTCATGTTTGAATAAATATTGTGTGCTTCTAGAGCTCTCCTTTTTCAGTCTGAGGTGAAAAGAATGTGTGATAAGTTAATTTTCCTTTTCTAGCTATCTCTGGTAGATTAGAGTGGTAATTTTTTCATCCCTAAACTTTCAGCTTGAGTGCCTTGTGTATTTCTATCTATTTATTTTCATGTTTATATCTGTTCCTTGGAACCCTTGCTTTAAGACATCAAGTTAACTCCCATCTTTTGATGATGATTTTCTCTATCTAGTCAGGTATTAGCTATTCCTAGTGAAGAAAATGTATTTTACTGTGGCATGGAAAAGTTGTGCAAACTACAAGCATTCAATGAAAATGCATTTAGAAATTTCTATTTACTTTCTATGACTGAACTAAATTCATACAGAGAGAGACATCTGAAAACTCGCTACTATAATAAACAAAATCCTTATTTTGTTTGAAGTTGGAATGTGCCAAATTTGTTATCTATCTTATAAATTTATTACACATTGCACATTCACTTTATAAGGGTCTTTTCAAAAAACTCAGTCTAAATTGTACCTACCTGTTCAATACAGGTATAGCATCTGATAAAACATGTTGAGGTATATAAAGTTTCTAATCAGATGCATCTGAGGAATAGTTAAAACACACTTTTTGGAGAACAACACCCAGCAAGAGGCAAACCAGTTAAAAATACAAAGTCTTCAATTTGTGATACCTCTAGGTGCTGAGGAGAGGAGTATTTTATATTTTACTGTACTCTATTGTTGTCATGTGAAGCCAGCACAAAAGCACCTTTTGAATTTAACTGAATATAGATTAGGCTTTCTGGAAGCAATTCATGAACATTTACTAGTCAATTCATCATTTCGATGAATGTTAAGCTCCCCTTTTCCCACCAAGATTTTTTTTTATTGCTGTTGATAGGAATGATTAATTTCCAAATGGCTGAGACATCTTCTCTTGGCCCTAGATGAAGAAAACACAGCAGCTCTGTGAGGTTCCAGGACTATGGTCAATAATGAACTGTTCAGTCCCTAAGACATCAGTTCTTGGGAAGACTCTATCAGACAGATATGAAAGGCAGAAAACTTTCTGTATGTTTGTACTAGATTTTCCTAGGTAATTTTTAAAAACAGAAGTAATAATTTTCATTATTAGTTTGAAACAACTTATTATCTTGCATATTCTGAGCATTTAATAAAGAAACATGAAAAGGATAAGTAGCTTGTTTGGTTGAGAAAATGATGTTCACTTCAAACTACTGACAGGCTTGTCTGTAAGAATGAACTAAAGAAAAACAGTTTGATAGCCCTGCACTGTGACTTCTAAACCAGATCCTTTTGTAAGTGTGAAAATGTGGTGTGCATGAATGTACAGGATTATTCGCAACAGCATCTCCATATATTTGTAAATTATATAAGATCATATGTAAAGTATATGGAAAATATGTATGAAATATATGTATAATTTTTGTTGTTTAATTTAGCAGCATTGCAAAGGATCATGGAGGCAAAGCTCTTGCTACAAGGAATAAAATACACTTCAAAATACGGCAGAATCTTTTTCTTCGGGCAGGTAGTGTTGTGTCAGATCACTTTACCTCATTTGCACTGCTTTAGAATTATCCTTTTACTTTCTCTCCAGGGTGTTGGTGTTGTTTGAGAGCTCAGATTGTCTCATCTCATTTACAGTGCTCTTGGCCTGTTGTATTATTATTGTAGCCAACCAGTATTAAAAGAAAAGACAAGACAGGGCAGTCAGGATTGCATGCTCGAGCTAGAATTTCCCTTTCTTTTCTTTACCTGCTTTAAAGTTTTCTACTTATAGCTGTGAATTTATAAGCGATTGGTTCCTACCTTATCTCGATTATTTTTAATGAGGGTACTGAATTAAGTCAGAGCTGAATAAAAACTTGAGAGTGCTTCTTACTGAAATGAGAAAACCCATAACCTGGGTTTTAATTTGGGTAATTGGCACTGGACAGCTGTCTGCTACAGAAAGGTTTTTGAATGGCATGAGAGTCAATAGTATGACTATAATATATCGCTAATGATAGAGGTAGACAGGAAAGGATCTAGTTCATGTAAACTAATTTTTTTTTTATTATTATTATTATTTTTTAATTTGATGCCTTAATAATGTCCTGCATCTGGATGGTCAAGAACAATACTGGTGCTGCAGTGTTTATTCATGCTGTTCTAGTGTTCTTCTTATGGATCCTTATGGATCTTCAAAATTGTATTGTCTAAGCACAGATTTAATTTAATTGGACTACACACATACATGTAGTTAGCCATATGCATAGGTATTTTCTGGATTACAGCCATTAAGAAAACTTTAGAATAAGGTAATAAAAATTAGCAGAATAAGATTATTTTTATTATTATTATAATGGAGGAGTTATTTTGCTGTTTTATGTGAAGGAAGGTTTTTGATTTCAATGATATAACTTTGTAACTTTGTTGGGAAAGGAGGGATCCATTTATAAGGCATTATGTGTGCTGTATCTGTTTAGATTCTTCTCTGAAGTCTTTAAGGAAGTAGATGTTTGGGAAACTGTCGATAGCAGTTTTGAGGATATTGCCTTAATAAACTGTGTCTCTGTTTTTAAAAGTCTAGAAGAAAAAGGCAGGGCCTGAACATTGTGTGCACATGCACGCAGAAAGCTGCAACCAGCATCCTTGAGAGCTGCCTAGCTTGTAATAAACACAGTTGTCGTATGCTTCAGTGTGCAATTTGGTTTGCTTCAGATTGAGCTTGTGAATTAGTGCAGTGAAAATGGAATTTTTAGAAGGGTTGGTGGGTGTGTTTACACTGCGGTTGCTGCAGCTTCTACGGACACACCTGATTTAAGCTTTCTAACTGTATGCTGCTGGCAAAGTCACTCCTGCAGCCGTAGCACAGTGCAGGCCACTGCATGAATATTTACGCAGCTGTTGGAGAGTAGGATTTGCAGTCTGCTGAGCTTCATGCTACTACTGCCACTGGTATGCAGATGTTTTAAGGAATGCAGATGCACAAACTCTGTCCAAAGTGTGTGTTCTTTGTCTCCTTTGGAGACTGTGGAGATGCTGACACAGTGCATTAAAATGAGTTGCAAGAATCCTCCAAGTGGCATTGAACAAGCAAGTTTCAGAACCCATCAGGCATAGAGTTACATGCATGGGGCACAGCACTTTAGACAATTACTCTGATAGAATCAAATAGCTAGACATAACAACGGTAAATGGAATAATATGGCTTCTGAGACCTGAGTTAGTGCCTAATCTGAAGGACCAATTACACTACTGAGCTGACTGGTTAGCTTGCTTCCCATGACAGGTTGCTGTATAAACTTATGTAGGATAGCTGCAAGCACACCTGAGCACTCCTGAAAATGCTGCCTTTATAACGCTTTGAAAGTAGCTTACTTTTCTGTAGTGGTAACATCTGTCAAGCAGAATTTCAATCATAATGTAACCTACCAGATTTAATTTTTACAGTGAAATTGATCAAAATTTCTACCACTTCCTCATAGTCTTCAACATGCTTTTAAAAGACAGACAACAATATTTTGCAATCTCTTTTAACAGGCATCTACTGATCTCATGATGTCCGCACCCCTTGTGGGAGCAAGTAATTCTATTTTTCGTTATCTATGTGGCTTCCACAAGTGAGTGCCAAAAAAAGCATTCATAGAACTTGTATCACTGAGTCAAGAGATTACATCTGTAGGATTGTAACCACTCCCAAGCTTCGTGGTAGAAATAATTATTAGTGTGCCAGATACGCACCTCTTATTCTTTGAATGGTTTTGGTTTTGTTTTTAAAGCGTTGTAGAAGTGTAAGGAAAACAGAACTGCTTGCCATAGCGGGATTGCCTCTGCATCACTGGTACTTAGGTGAAGTGTATCCACTTTCTTAATCAATAGTCCTTATGAAATCTGAGATCTGTTTCAATGGATTGAGGGATCACTTTATTCTGAAATGCTCTTTTTGGACACCTTTTGTCTGTATTCTGCACTGTCATTGCACAGCTTTGGATTCTCA
Source organism: Aramus guarauna (assembly GCA_013400195.1). Classification (NCBI taxonomy): domain Eukaryota; kingdom Metazoa; phylum Chordata; class Aves; order Gruiformes; family Aramidae; genus Aramus; species Aramus guarauna. Next base: position 150,783 of record VXBL01010107.1, on the reverse strand, counting down.
ACTGCAGTATGAAAAAAACAAAAAGCCATGTTTACTGTGGAGTCTGTTTACAGCATCTGGTGCATAAACATCAGCCAGCTTGTTTTCAGGACCTGTTTCAAATAGTGGCTCACGTCTGACACAAAAGTGGGTGACATTTTAAGAATACAACGAAGAAACCAATTCAATAGTAAAAATGTATCTCAAATATGAGCATGTTGTAGACACTTAGATAAACACAATTTATAAGCTATAAAATACTTTGGTTTACTTTAATTTCATAATAGGTATGGGAACTGAGTAGCTGGACTTCATGGATCATTTGTGAGAGATCGTTGGAATATGCTGTATATAAATGCCAGATGATTGCAGTGAACATACCCTTTTCCTTTATGAATTGTTTTTATTTGTAACTCTTGGAAGATGAGAGCATCTGGTGGCTTGATCCTTTCACAACATGTCATACCTTTAGGAACCAAAGAACCCTTGGTTAAGACGCTCATGGTTTATTCTAGTTGTAGTAAATCTGTGTGAACCTTCTAGAAAACACTGAAGCCTTACTGCATCCTATGTCTTTGTGGCCACTGACCTGCTTTAATTTAAATACGGATGAAAGGAGTCCATGCCAAGTCTCAGATTTCTCTTCGATAAGCAGAACTAAAGTAGCAAGGGTTTTATTTGGAGACGTATTGTAGCTTCACTTGCTATTCTCACGTCAGCAGGTGTTCAGGGATAGAGCTAGACTGAGCCACCATGACCGTTGTTTACTGTAATGTAGTTCTGATGACAAATCAAATTCTTTTGTATTAATAAATAGAGAAAAACCTGTGTGAAATAGCACATTAATTTGTTTAATAAGAAATCAGGTACAATGTAGATGAAATTATTTAAAAGAAAAGGAGCCAGAAGTATTATCTGAAAGCATGAAATCGAATATTATTATACAAACATGTACTTAACATTTTCCTAGTAATTTCTCATAGTTCGGGTGATGTGTTCTCTGTTTCCAAATAACCTGATTTTTCTGTCTTACCTCATTTTCTTGCATTTTTAACCAGCCACTAGCTCTGAGACTAATCATAAATAACCTTTAATTCTTCGTCCATGATCCCTGTGATCTCAGTTTGGCTGGAATGACTAAATACCCAGGTATGCTGCCTTCTCCTTCTTACTTTAAAGCCCCACTGGAAATTTCTAACCGCATGTTGATTTGTTCACAGTTTTGTCTTCAAAGCATCCCATGATCTCCCACTATTAGAGATCAAAATGAAAAGTAAATACGGTATTGTATTATCAATAACACTTACTGTGTAATGAGCTGCAGATTAGAGAAAATAAGTTAAAAAAATGAATTAATTCACAATTTATTGTAATGTATTAGCAACTTGCTGTGATAAGCAGTTGCTGGGTGCATTTGTGAGCAAGATCAGGGGGCTACAATAAATTGTGGATGTCTGCTATTGAATTTTGACTATAGGAAGCTACAAGCCTAGAAATACATTAAGAAATAAATAAAACCAGAATGTAACAAGAAAATTAGATTTTTTTAGGTTTTGGAGATTTAGAGACCTGGGCAATGCTACTCTGGGTCCTCTCCCTGTGTTTTCTAGGCATTCCTGCAATTTGAAGGCAGTCAGTGATGGAAGTGGGGAGAAGCGGTGAAACGAAAACGATTACAATCAATCCATTAAAAGTGATCCTGAAAGACCACGGTGGGCATTCCTTTGGTCCCTCTCACTCTGGATTTTTTGCACTGGGCCTATTGTCTGCTTACAAACCTCCGTGAGCAGATGGACAAAGATCAGAAACTATTTCCTTCAAAACCAGGGAGGAAAAAACCCTTAAAACTTTGTTCCTTATGCAATTGTAAAGGCATATAAAGAAGTTTGGAAGTTGGAGTCCAAAACCAAGAAGCAAGAGAAAGAGTGAAGTGGGGCAGTCTGGAGCTGAAGAGGACTCTTGCATTTAGCAGCAGATACATTGCATGTGAGAAGGGCAGCCGACTTCTTCAATCCTTTTCCCGGAGATTGCAAATTAGCATAAATGGGATCAGGGGTCTACTTTTGACCTTTTTCTAGGGAATGTTTTTCCCTGCCAGCTGCCCACAAGGGCACTTAGCAATTTCCTATTGTAAGCCCACCATAAGCTGAACCTTACTGAGACCCATTCTGGAGTAAACTGATAGGGAAACAACTCAATATGTGCAGATTACACCCTACTTTATTTTGTAATAGGTTCCCCATGTGGGCAAGCTGTTACTCGCACTTCTAAACAGCACACACAGCCAAGCCCTCTCAGGTGACTTCAGTTGGTGGCAGGGTGCATGGTTCGTGCTATGAACAGTGTGGCTCTGCTCTCACGCTCCTCTGGATGGAGGAATGGTGGTGTTTTATTTACAATCATTTGCTTTTTCTAGCTAGCCCTTTCTGATGGTAACTAATAAACAAGTTTACTGTCTTTTTCTTCTGATGATATTGAAGTATTGGACACAATTAAAGGTAATAACCCCTTCTGTGTTTCCACAGGATAGATTTTCCAGTGGAATATTTTAGATACCTGTTTATAACTTATTCCAGTATCAGTTGTCCCCACTCTCAGTTTGATTCTCATCTTCTATAAAACACAGCAATTAGTACGAAGATGGGATTCTCTCTTCTACCTTATTGAAGTCCTTGCTTCTGTATTATATAAAATGACTGATGCATATACTTATCTTCTCCATTTTGTCCTATATAAGGGTTCTAGCACAGGCTTTTTTATTACAGCAAGCATGGTGTAGTTCTTGCCTTACTGTATTTGCTGCCATTTTTCCTTTATAACCCAGATTCTGTTGCTTTTTAGGATAACATATATGGTTCAAAATTGTTTAAATACTGTTGAAGGACATAATCACTCTTTCATTTATGGTAGCCATGAGAAAATACTTGTTTAAATGTGATTGTCTAACATATCAAGTTTATGCTTAGAAACTTCTGGAAAAGATTTATCTGCACATCTGTTGGTGTGTTTGCCCTTCGTAATAATAAACATCATATATTTGATAACTTGTTATCAGAGGGACTTTCAGTTTGGGGTCTTCTGTTTCCTTCCTGCTTTCTCTAGAGGCAAGTTTATCTGAGATTTAAGGTTATTGTTAATATCCTATCCCATAGGAAATACTCTTAAGGATGTTATCAGTAGCATCTGAATGATTTCTGCATTGGAGAAGCAGGTCAACTCCTGCATATCTTTCCTGTTTAACTACTTATTCATAGAGTCTCTAGAGCTGTCAATGCATGATAAGAAATATTCTCATAAAGACTACAGAATTAGGATCTGTATTTTTTAAGTGTTATAGATACCACTTCTAAGTGATATAAATTACTTGAAGGAAGTGGATTATTTTGTTCCCACCTATGCAACAGTAATGCATTTTCTTGCTAATAAAATGATACAAGAAAGGACTTATTCTTGATGCCGTTTTAATCCCTAGATTAATTTCTTTCTGTGAAAGACCTGATTCAGCTTGGATGGCTTGTTATGGAGTGCTTGATTCAGCTGTGTGTGCATGTTATCCAACCAAAAGTCTGTCTGGGGCACTTCAATACAGCAGACTTTATTTGCAGTCAGATTTGCTGTCAAGTTTCATGAAATCCAATTTCAAATTTAGGGTCAGGCCCACAATCTAATAAAGTTGGTCTATTATTTCCAAATATTTTTGTTATGAGCTGGTATTTGTGGATCTTTGTGGAAATGCATAATGCTTAACCACCATTTGAAATAAAAATATTCTCCGCAGAGATGCAGTCCTCATCACCATTTCTGTTATTAACAGCATGTTATGTACACCTGTGAAATGCTTTCATCACACAGTCCATGAAATGGTGTCCAATACTGAAAGATAATAGCTGCTTTTTGGCTGGATGTTGAACACCTTCAAACCTTAACAATTTTGTAGGACGAGAAGGCTTAGGGCCAACAGGAGATGCTTAATGTTTCACAAGATCAAATTCAATGAATGAATTTAAAATAAAAGAAACACCTTGCATAAAGCCACCTATACATGCCGTTTTTTTGGACATATTTGGGTCGCTATTTATCAAAACCAAGGATAACAAACTAGTCAACTTTATGCCTATATGAACTGAGATCAGTGGTTCCTGTGTTATTCGTTTCTTTTACTTGTGGCTAGAATTTACCCCGCACATCAATAAATGTTCTGAGTTTTACACCATCAGTGCCATATCATTTGTGTCTACTGTAGAAACAATACAAGCCCTACATTGGAAATGGAGGTTAATGGATCAATAGTAATGCTGCCTTTGCTGTTTGGTTTAGTTTTTACTCTCTATTACAATTCTCAGCAGTAAATTAATTTATGCAGCACCTAATAAAATGGTTCAGTACTGATTTTCTGATTTTACCAGAGAGATTTTCAAAACTGTCTAACATACTTTTGCACTGGAAATAATGAAGTCATTCAGTGTGCTTTTCAGTGAAGGGTAGCATAGCTATATCACCTACATTGCTCTGAAAGTCATATTAAAGTTGATGAATTGTTTGTCATCAAGTTGTTTTTATTTAGTCATTAGATTGAGTTAGATGTGGGTTTTTTTCTGTTTACAACAAAATTCCTTTGCACATCTCTGAACACAGGAAAGGATCTTAAAGTATCAGCAAGTTGATATTGTGAAAACGCCCTTTGACTGCTAAGCATAATACATAAAGCAGAATTTGATTTACAGGGATCTTCATGATTACACCTGAAATTTCTTGCATACAAAGGCCTTTTCCCAAGTCTTTTGGGCATGATTTGTGCTTTGCTGTCAAAAAAATGGCTGGTCAAATCTGGAATTTTAATAGTGATACTCATTTTGCAGTTTAAGTGCCTCAGCTTGTTAGGCTTCTGTAGAGCACTGCTCAGGACTTGGGTACAAACGAAGAAATGCCGTGCTTAGAAAAGCTAGGGAAAGTGTGGTCATAGGTAAGTGAACTCTGAGATCACTGAGAAAACTTTGTAGTCAAATGGAGGACTTAAAGCTTCAGATTAAACAACATAGGGAGTAAAGGCCTGTCAGTGCTTTTACAGTCCTGAAGAGAAATATTTGCTTGAAGATGTTAACTAATGATTAATCCATACTCAGGGAGTTTTTCACCATTTTGAGCACAGAGATGTAGTTGGCCAAAAATTTTATTTTTTTTCCTTGGAAAGCCTAAACCGCATATTTGGACCATCCACACTTCTGAAGAGAGGCTTCCTCTGAGAAATGCTCACTTTTTATTTGAGGAAAAAGTCCAGTGTTTTTCCTCAGAATCAATCTCCTAAATGGGTCTTGTCGACTTGGAATAAAAGCGTGAAAAGTCACCTATCATGTGAGAAACTTGGCTGAGTTTGCAAGTATTTCTGTGCCATCAGAAGTGCACTTTTCTGTATCGAAGGGGTCATTCTAATGGCTTGCTTTTATGAACCTCTGACTGAAAGCACGTTTAGGAGACAAAGCCATACAATTTAGGATAGTAGATTACTAACATTTGTCATTCCCCTACCCTCCAAAACACAACGTTGTTTTGTTCTGAATGGTTAAGAGAACACAAGTAACATTTTACCATGTACATGTATTTCAGAAAGTGACTTGAGTGGCCAAATATTTTAAAAACATTACTTCTCATGTCAGCAATCAGACAAAAAGCATTTGGACAGCTGTGGAGATGCTAAGACGGATCAGTGAGTGATATGCTTCTACTAAAACACATCAGTGAAGACACTGCTGACCAGTAAGTCCTCATCCTAAATGGATGCTGAGGTGCTCCTCTCTTCTGGTTACTCTTAATCCTTCCAGTCTGATCACAAACTATGCCTGAGTTTGCTTGGCAGGGCAGAGCTAAAAATCAATGAGTAAATTGCAGTCTGTAGTGCCTGTTGCACAAATGTGATACTAACTTGAACATTTTTGACATTTTTAGCTGTTTGTACTTTTATATGAGACTCTGCTTTGTTTCTTCTTACTCTTAGCAGCAAGCCCTGGATTAAGCTACCCATTGCCTGCAAGTAATCTGACTAACATTTTCCCGCTTTAGCAGTGGAGGAAGCAAGGTTCCTGGTGTAGTCTGCTCTCTGCATTTACCAGTACACTTTCTCAAGATATTTCTGATGAAAGTCCCATCTGGCTTTAACTCTGTTGCTGCAAGGCAGATGTCAAAGCCCCCTGCTTTTCTTTCTTTTGTATTTTATTAATTTCCCTTTGATAAGTCCCTCCGTGCTAGATAGACAATAATATTTATGGTGTGGATGCTTCTCGTTTCACTCTGCAGTGGGAGAAAAACACATTAGACACAGTGGTGTCCTGAAGGTAGATTTTTCTTACTATTACTATTTTTACATTCTGCCTTTGGAGGAAATTTGGAAAGTACCTGGTTCTTGGTGGAGCTTTAGGAGACAAGGGAGGGTTTCCCCCAGCTTCAGCTGCAGAATGATTGACACACATGCTATAATAGCAATTACCACAGTGAGTTACCCTAAGGTTGAGCACCTGGACTGCTAAAAAAAAAAAAAAGTCCTAAAAAATCTTCTGCTGATAGATGCAGGTTAGATTGGCTTATTTATCTATTTTTAAAATCTGAATGCTGTAGTTAACATATATTTCTCAGTTCCAGTTTTAAGCCTGCTTTAAGCTATTTGTCATGGCTTTCCACGGCAGGTATCTGCTGTGATTTCAACATCTGTTGTGAAACTGATTGTAGTTGATTCAGTAGGCTGTCACCTACTGCCAGTATCTGCCCATTCTGTAAAACTAAATTTATTAAGGTCCAAGCAAAGCATCTGCAGGGTGTTTTTAAAGACATGAAGAGTAACAAGGTGTCCCTTTTCCAACTGACTTAAGACTTACAGTATTGACTTGCTGTTATTACGTACCTTACTGTCATAAGAACAGTCTCCTTAAAACTGGGGGTGACTATAGTCTATATAGAGTCACTAAATCTGTGTTTTATTACATTTCCGCTGATTTCCTGATTATTCCTATCTGGAGCATAGTGACAGTGAACCAACCTACCTGCTGTGTCACTGGTAAAGCCTGATGGAAGAGATCAGATGGTGCTTTTGTACATCCATTACAAAAGGCAAAGAAAAACTTGGATTATACTGCTAAAACTATTGTGCAGACACTGTATGAGTAATTGTATGAACTGAGGCTTAATAAAGAAAGGTGACAGTGCCCTGAAATTCAAAGATAAAGCATGGGTCCCCAGTAGTACTACTTACTGTAATTAGGTTAATTACAACTAAAATGTTGAATAAGAATATTTTTAAAGTTGCCTGGAGTGTTTTGAAAAATACCATGTGCTAAACTGATAAATCAGGGTGTAACTGAGGTCAACTAAAAGCACTGCATTAGCAGAGAAAGAAATTTTGCTATTTTACTGAATGAAGTTTTAAAACAGCTTTGCAACTTTTTTAAATGTTTGCATTTTTTGTATTGTTATTTTAGTGTTATTTTTGTAGAATAAAATACAATCTTTCATACATTTAGAATGTTAGTAGCTTTTCTAAAGACTTGTATGAAGTTATGTTTTTCAGAACATGTGGCATACTGCAACATTTATTTCCTTTATGTGTACTAAAGAGTCTGTTCCAAACTTAAAGGTAAAAATTTATAAAAATGCAACACATGAACAGTTGTCCACTTTTTCTTTTCATATTCTTTTTTCTCCAGAAAATTAATTAACTGCTGCATTGAAAACTTTTGTACTGCATGTGTTGCTCAGTGCAGAAAAATTTTTCATTCAGTAAATTTTTCATTCTCAGGTGTTACAGGTAGTTTCTTCTGAACTCTTAATGTTGGTTTATTCTGAAGTTTCAGTTGAAAACAAAGTGTCTTTTCCTCTTCTATTAAGCAGATTTTGTCCATGGAAGTACTTCTGCAAGTATTAACTTCATACACGTGAATACTCCCACTGACGTGGAACAATGTTCGTGTTTAATGTAAAACATTCAATTCTTTTTAGAAAAAAAAGATTCAGAGGATTCATAGTGGGTTTTAATATACAAATTGGTGTTATTTCTAAGATAAATGCCAGAGAAATTTTGAAAGCCAGCAGTAAAATTTTAAAAGTCCTTGCTGGTGCATATACAAAGGCAAATGGAGCTGGAGCAGAACGAGCAACAAAGTACACGTCACCACACACACAGGCGTTTATTTGCACAAGTGAGTCATTTGTATTGTTAAATTCAGTAGAATTTATCCTAGATTGCCAACAGCAGTAAGCAGTGCCTTAAAAGCACCTATCATAATTTGTAACCAGAATCACATTATATCCAAACCGTGGAATATCCCTGAAGAAGCATTTCTAAATCGGGGGACCCTTGTGTTATAAGTGGAGTTACAACCTAACTGTACAATTGGACCGTATCACAAAAGCTATTATCCTAACTAAACAGGCAGTATTTCTAGTGTGTGTTTTAAACTAAAGGGAGAGGGTGAAATTATGGGTGAAAAAAAAAAAAGTTTTAATCATTCAAAATGTGTTTAAAAATCTAATGTTTTCTGGATGGCATCTTGGCCTCTGGATGTAAACGTTGTTTAAGAGGTAAAGAGGATAGATCTTACATCCTGTGGTTGGCATGGATGGGGAAGGGGAGGAAGTTGCTATCAACCCTTTAAAAAATACTCAGGACCAAGAGTATTTGCTATCTGCTCACGTGATATCAATTTTTACATAACCTGTTGATATTTTTTTAAATCTCTGCTGTTTAGGTGACCTGTTCAAAGTTTTTAAGGACCTATTTGCCGTAGGACATTACATGACGATAAAGTGAGAGTGGATTGGCCTATAGTACTCTGTTTTAGAAAAACCCACCACAAAAGCCTTGGAAGGGTGGATAAATGAACGGATAATTGGACAATAATTCAAAGTATATGCATTTTCTCATGTCATAGAAGATTTGAAAGTGATACCATGGTATATATTACATTTTGCTGAAGTGAAAAACAGTTTGTCCTAACATGGTTGTAGTCTCTGAATATTTACTAGCATTGCCCAGAATCTTTCCGTCACCAGACATACTCACATAAAGACAACAGTAATGCCCACATGCAAATACATATGATATCAATATTTTAGAGTTGCACAGAATGACCATCAGTGCTCCACTTGAAAAACAAACAAACAAACAAACAAACAAGCATACAAACAAACAAATATCACCGAAATGTTGCCCTTACCTTCTAATGCCTGTCATCTGAGTGTCTTTCAAAGGTGATGGCATTATTAGTTCTGGTAGTTCCTAAAACATGCAATACACATATTCTTCAGCTTTGTTTCTCTTTTGTGCTTACATTTTGTTGACCAGACAAATATGAACCACAGGTTCAGATATGAGCAGAATGAGTTCTGCCATCCACAGGGAGAACTTTTGAGCTATGGTCTTTGGAGACACGTAATTCTTAGTCAACAAATTGTCCTCTCACTGTTGATTGATTTACTGTGATCCTTCTCACAAATCCTTTTTGTGATTCTTCTAATTAATTGATGAGGGAGATTAGTCTGAGTGTTTATGGACAAAGGGAAAACCCAGCCTTAAGGGAATATATTTCCACCCTTTTCTGCTACCCTTTCTTTTTTTCCTCTCTTTCATGTAATTACTACGTAGGAAGAAAATAATGCAAATATCGACTAAAATGACTCATATCCTGGGTTTGCCAGGCACACCTGGTTGTTGTAATTTTTTATACCTACATCTAAACGTGATTTTAAGAATGACAAATTCTGAACCTACAGTCTAAGGAAGCAGAGGTATTTTCATGTCAATGTGTCATTAGGCTGAGTTGAAACACAATCAAACAAAAATAAGCCTGAGCCTTTGGAAGTACTCATGAGCCCTTCTCTCTGTTCCAAGGTCTTTGGATGTACTTCTATTATCATTCTAGAGTTGATCCAAATATTCTTAGGCACACAACTGCATTTCTGTGGAATTGCTACTCAATGCAGTGAGTACGTCAGCTTTATGCATGATTGATGATACTTGACCCCATATAAAATTAAAATTGTACAGATTGACCATACTTGATCTTGACTGCAACCTTTCATACAAAATTAAAGCTTCAAAATTTTCTGAACTAATTTAAACCAGCAAAATTACTTTGTACTAGATCAGCACTTTGCCACATGTGGCTACAGTGTTTTTTCATGTGGTAGGAGAAACCCTAAAGGCAAATGTATTGTTTTACAAACCCACAGTCTTAAATGAAACTGTTGCATATGTTTTTTTTCAAAGTGAGAAGCTTCAGTTTACAAGACACATAGTTTATCACGGTTCTTATAGTAAATCTACCTCCACAATCTTTGAACACTTTACACACTTACTACAGTGGTTACAAAAGTTCTTTTGCATCCTGTGAAGGTTTTGTGTAATTTCCTGTATTTATAACTCCTTTATAAAGTTTCTCATTTTGCAATCTATAAATGGAATAGTTTTGGAAACAAATTAGCAAAAGCTGTAGTCTTTAAAAGTAATATCCTAACTGGGCAAGTAGAAGCAGCCATTTTTTAATATTTCATTTCTATTAAAGAGTAGTTTTTTATGGGTTGCAGTATCTTAGAGAAGTAGATCTACCCTCCTTAAAGCCTTTTCTGCTTTTCAGCTCTTTGAAGGACTCTGAGATCTGCTGCTCTGTCTCATATGATTTCATGCTATTATTCATATTCCAAATGCAGAGTAACATGAGCAAGGTGTCCCCAAGAGCTGACCTGTCTTCCCAAAACCAACACAATAGCAGTAAGTTTTCCTAAAGCAAAATTTGCTACCATTTTGGCTTTTGCCTGGGGAGAAAAATGCAGGCAATGGCTTCAACAGTATGATATTCAACTTGTTTGTGCCACCAGGATTCCCTTCACTGAAAACTACATTGAAGGTTCTGTTTAAAATTCACTGATTATTGAATGTGGCTTTGAATCCAGTGTTCCCAAGCCCAGTAGATAATGTGGTGGTGTATATGTAGGCACCATTGCCAGACCAGAAGTGAATGAAGGAAGAGAGTTGAATGGCATGGCTGGGATGAGGTTGTTGAACCTCAGACTAGGAGGCAGGAGGAGGAAAACAGGGAAATATGATCCCAGGACTGAACAAGACATCATTCTGAGCCCTTCCTTTTTTTTTTTTTTTTTTTGAGTGTGTGTGTGTGTGTGTGTTTGTGGTAGATGCTCAGAATCTTATCCTTTAATCTGTTCTGACAGCTTCTCTACAGCTCTCCCTGTCTAAAAGGAGGCTGAGTTGTTTATCCCTCTACACAGGTTTTATAAATTAACATAAATGTATTATTAAGTATAGCTGTATACAAAACTATAAAACTGTAATTTCATGTAAGGGACACAACCAGACTTCTGACTGTAAATGGAAATGCCAGATGGAAAACAGGGAGTCAGAAGCAAATATTTTCAAGTGTAGTAACTTATGCCAAAATCATGACATTTTAACTGCTCCAAGTAGATGAGAAAGCGGTCAAGCGAAACCTGAGATACCAGATCTTTTTCTGCAAAAATAAAGCTTCTAAATTACATATGCAACAATATGGAAATAACAGAGACATTAGACTTTGCTTCCTCAGCCACAATCTTTATGCCTATGGCATGTCAGTGGCCTCAGAGCTAACTGAAAGGATGATCATGTCATGAAAGAGTCATCCAATTTACTTGGCCTTTTTACTGTGGGGTAATTTGCACGGCTCTGTTTCTGACAATCTTGACATTTTTCTTATTTGATGATTATGTGGTTCAAACCGGATCTGGAAAGAGAGGCCTGGCAACCAGCAGAGACATGCAACAAATAGAAATGCACTGAATTTCTTAGGAAATTAGCCTGAATTGGTTACTCCATATCAAGGTGTATGAAAGGAGCAAGAATGCTGCCAAAGGAAGCGATGCAAAGCAGAAAGGCATGGATTCACTTTGCATACTGAACATTTGTCTTTTCCCCTCGAGATAATGAATTGAAATTAATTTCCCAGCCCTTTACACTTCATTTAGTCAGCGGTTCCTGGGCAAAGTGTTATCTCCAGCGATTTAGGGTTGTGAAATATACTAGTTAACATGCATTAATACAGGTGGTTACTCTGATATTGTCACTGCCCTTAAGTGTTTGCCTTAACCTCCTGTTACATTCAAGTGGAAACCTATCACTTTTTAAGGATGTTAATCATCCATTAGTCAAATGTCCTCCTGTGGGTGCAGGTGAGCTGTCTTCAGGAGGTATCGCCCTCAGCAAAGGAGGTATTGCATCACAAGTGTATGCCAGTTGTGCCAGTGCTAGACCTGAAAGGAGTAGTTAAAGACAAAGCTTAAAACTGAACCTTGCCTGGATTAAAGACTCTTTGGGTTAATGTGGGATTGGAATTAGGGAATTAGTTATTCAGTGAGGGATGATGTCTCTCAGCAGCTAGGGTGGAAATAGAGTTGTGTTACACGTACAGGGGCTGACATACAATTGAGGTCTGTCTTCTCCCGTGGAAGAACTGCTTGCCTTTTGGGTTCAGTGTCTTTATGAACCTCTTTATTTCTACTCTCAGACAGTGTGTTACATGACCATGAATTGTAGATAAGATTTCATTCATGGACTGCTGTGTGAAGAATATTCATGTGTAGTCAGTGAGGGTGATTGACTCCCTGTAAGGTATCTGAATTGCCCTCTGGAAGAGGCTGTCTTTGTCCATTCACTATAGATTAATGGGCCAATTACACTTCTAACTTTTGAAGAAGTGTTAATACTTTTGAATCAGCTTCCATATCGCATTGGGGTATTTTTCCTTTCTTTCATTCTACAAATAATTTTTTTCCTTTCATTTTGAAAAAGTCCATATTCATTATTAGAAGTATTATAGCACTGATTTTACATTTGGATCGTATTCTTTTTTTGCCTCATCAATAAAAAGACCATTTGGGACACTGTTGTTTCTGCAGCAATGTTCCAGTCGTAGCAAAATCATGGTTCTGAAAAAAGTTATTTTCAATAGGGCCTGTGAGATGTGGGCAGTCAGGACCAGCAGAGATATAACACATCTTCAGCCAGATGAGTGCTCAACACTGAATACAGTGATCCTCAGAGCTTGGCATTACCATTGCTGCTCAAGATATGGGAAGACCTGGATCTGACAGGTTCAGCTGTAGATTGTGTCCTTTCAAAGCATAAAGATTTTTGGGAGTTCCCTACCAAAATGTACAGTGACCACAGAAAAATCAGACAGTTGTGTAAACAGCAGAAATCAGGAATCTTGTTTTCCTGTTAATTTGGTACCTCAAGAATGAGTCTTTCAAGGATTAAGCTCTAGCCCTGAAAGTCAAATAGATATTTTTCTCCTGCCCTTTGCTGCCTATTATGACAACTGGGGGTACGTAGTATTCTGAGGACTCTACTCTTCTGTCCCATTTGGTTTAATTTGGCCCACTAATTCCAATGTAGTTTGTCAGGGGAGTCAGACCTGTTCAGCCCTTTGGCTCTCCTCCAATATTCACCTTCATCATGGTTTTCTCAGTGCTCTAGTTTTACCACAGAGCGCACTGAAAACTGGTGCAATGTTTTTAATCTCTCTTTGCATCCATCCTTCCTGTTTGGAAAATGAGAGGAATGGTTTTCCTTCATCATGAAGGATCATGAGATCACCATCCATGTTGATGAACCCTGTTTGAGATCTTTGTAAATGAAAACCAAAGGGAATGTAAATTTTTGTCCAGCAACATTTCTTAAAAGGCTGCATTAGCACTGCACATTAGGATGAGGTTCCACAATATGGTTTCTTGTTGATAAATCTGGTTTAAAGCTTTTCATCAGCTTTATTTCAGTGCATTTTCTAAGCCATACTATAGCTATATTACCATTTTTTTGTTTGTTTTCTTTTTGCTATGATTCAAGGCTTGCAGTGTATGATATTTTTAGTCCCTTTTATTTCTTACCTTCTCTGGAAAAATACTTTTATTATTTGTACATTATTTTGATGATTGCTTATTCTCCGTATATAGTTACTTAAAATATAAAATAACAAGTTATATCTGTAGATGCTTACAGTCTGCTGTCTGGACTGTGAAAAGCAGTAGAAAATTTTACAAATTTTACAAATTGAACAGTAATAGCATAAAAATCTTACACATATGGGATCTCATAAACTCATTGTCTTTACTCTTTTGCTTGTGGTCTTTCATCAGTGCTAGACAAAATGCCTCATAGAAATTATGTAAATTATAGTCTTTGAAGTACTTAATAATAACTTAAGGATGGGAGTAAGGATGGGATGTGTAAAGGTATGCAGGCAGGTCATCTTATACTAAATAAATAGTTATGAGCACAAATGATTTCTAGTCACTTTCATGATTCCTCCTCCATGTCTTAAAATTCTTTTCCCTGAAATATTTTTGGTGCAAGTGGCATGAAAGTATGAAAAAAGAGAGGTAAACAGAACATTAGTGTCATGAAGAGAAAACAGACAAATTTTGCAATGGATGCCATGTGTCCTCTATCAGAAGTGCCAGTCTCTGGCAAATGATAGTATGTGATATCTCCTCTGAGAGGCCCATAGCAGATAGTGCCATGGCAAAACTAAATCAGGAACATTCTCTGCTCGAAAACCACAGATGTGTTTCTTTTTAAAGAGTCCAACCATCCTTGGGTATATGGGTTTTCAGTAGGTGCTGTTGTCCTTGGGTTTGTTTTTTTGGGGGGGTGGATTTGGTAGGTTGCCACTGGATGTAATGAGAGCATAATGTTTTCTTTCTGTCCTTCACTCATTGACTTGTTTCTCTGCATGTCTTTTGTATAAGTGTTTTACAATGTTCAGAATGTCTTCCTCATGTTACAGGGACAAGCCTAAAGCAGAGGTTTCAAAACTCTGTTCAAGGAGGGTCAGATAGGTAATGGGACATCGTGCTAGGGAGTAGGCAGCAAAATGTATCTGCCGTGTGACTTGGGATGGTGCAGATTTACAAAGTACCTTTCCCAGCTGCATTCAAAAGCTATGCAGGCCATGCTTGGGAATCCTTGTTCTCCATCACCCTGAAGAAAGCAATTACATTGCAACAGTTTTGACTGAAGGGCATCTGTGTCAAAATCATTAATCAGATAAAACACTCATATGAATAAGAGACTGCAGGATCAAGCACCGAATATAAAATAACTGTATCTTCTGACAACTGGAAAAAAATATTCAAGTTTTAACATTGGATGGGTGTTGTAATTTTTGACGGCAGCAGAGCTCCAGAATTTGCATTAATTGTAAAAAATGCAATGACTGTACTCTTTTAACAGTTGGCGTAAGGAAGACTTCATTGAGAACATCTGAGTCATAAAAAGAACTAGGTTTACACACAGTAATTAACTTCTTTTTGTCCTGATGTATGATCTGTTAGATGCTGGCACTGGGCCATCATGATAAAGGAGATCAAGATACCCGTTAAGAAAAACTGCCTACCTCCTTAAAATGCAAAGTTTGGAAATTTAGTAACAGGTTGTGTTAGTTACAAAACTGTATGAAGAGAATAATAGAAGCTCAATGTAGCACATATACAGGATCGTGCATATGTGGTGATATGCATGCAGTTTTGTAAATCCTAACATATAAGCAAGTTCTGCAGTCTGTGTCAGCCTCATGGTAGCAATGTGAAATGTCTGTATGTGTGAGGAGTTAAAAAAACTTGCAGAACTGCATTGGTAAATTAAAGTTTGCAAGATCAAGGCAGTAAAGCATTAGAATTAGACTTCATTTTACTTACAGTTTGTTCTGTGTCCTTATGGTTTATTTTCATTGTATATACAGTACAAATCAGTTACTGAAGCTCAGATCTTTGAAAGGTACAAGGCCAAAGAGATATAGTTAGAGACAGAGTGGTTGCTTTTTATGATTGGCTGTCTTCATTTCAGTTGCAGTTGTGCTTTTAAACATAAACTTTATTTATTAATGGATATCTTTGGTATTGTTTTTGTAACCAAAATTTCTCATCTGATTGTAGTCAGCAGAACTGGGGTACTCTGTTGGGGAAGAGAGAGAGAAAAGGAATGTTTATGAAATAGCCATGTAGGTTTTCATTCCTGTAGTATTAATGTATGTTTTCATACCAATGAAATGCAAATACTGTAGCACTCCTGATCATTGTTGGCAAGTGAAAACTAAATACGTATTAGCATTAAAGTTATGAGAACTTATGTGATTGATACAATTTTGCTGTCAAATATGGCATCCAAAATAAAAGTTATATCATAAATTAAACTCACATTTAACTTGTAAGCATTTGTCTTAATTTTATACCTTATGCTTAGTGCCAAGAGCAATGTGTGTGTGTGCTCTGCAACACATTTTTACCCGCATGGTGTAGCTTTATGTTTTCCTTATAATTCTTTGATGAGATCAAAAGAAATAACATGCTCCTTTTAGTAATTCTTTTTTTTTTTTTCTTTGAAAGCAAAATCCAGTTGCTATACTTTGACTTGTATTTGTGACCTATCTCAACATGCAGGGAAGAGGCAGGTGAGGAAGGCTGGGAGCATTCGCTGTACCAGAAGCGTGTCCATGCTGGATCTCTGGTTGATGTGTGACCTGAGCTGGCAGTCACTATAGAAGTATCTGGTAGCTAACCCTGTTCTTTATGAAATCAGAGTAACTCTTCTCAGATCCTCCTGGCCAAATGGAAAGCAATATTATGCACTAACTGGGATTGCTGTAGCAATCTGGGACTGTAGGGCTTCCTGGCAGGTGTTTCTTTGAAGCAGGTCCTGCTGCCAGCAGCCTTAAAGTGTACCAGCAGTACCTCACTGAGGACTGACCACCTCAAAAATGAGCTGAGTTTTCAAGACAGGGAGTAAATTCAATGTTTGGGTGGGAGAAAGCAGAAAGTTAGTAGTATCCTGTTCCCCTCCCCGAGTCACAGTGATTTGGGGTTTAAAAAGGATACCTACTGACTTTTTAAATAGAGGTTGACTTGTTTTCTATTTGTGGTTGTTACTTCTTTTTCTTGACAACGGCTCCCTGCACGGGAGGATTGTACAAAGAAATAAACAGCATAGTAATTTTCTCTGTGCGTGTAAGTTTTCCAGTGTGCAACTGAAATGTATCCAGCAAAGCCCTTAAGCTTGTCTGTAACCCTGCATATTGCTGCTGTGGTGAATTGGGCTGCTATTGTCCCTGGACTTATGCACATATTTAAGTGCTTTGCTGGATCAGGGCCTAATTTTAGAATAATTTTCAGTTATTTCAGCTCTCAGCCTACTAATGTTGATAACATTGTGTATGAGAAATAGCTCCACTACGATTATGTTAAATAAGCCACACCACAGGCATTAACTTTTTGGAGTAGGCAGTACTCTTTTCTAGATGGCAGTCTATATTTTGTCTTCTTACACATGGTCTTTTTTTCCACTCAAAGCAGAAATAAAATGCTATTTCTTTGCATGAATATAGAAATCTCTTCCTCATCCCTGAGTACACAAATATGCTGTAGCAACCTTAGACCTATCTGAGTGATTTCTTTTTCTTTTTTTATTGATATTTTTTTATGAGCATTTCTATTCCTGGGTTTGGATTTTTTGCCCTTTTGTTAAAAATATTCCTTTCTAATTGTTAAAAATAATCAAACTGCTTCTAGTTAATTCTTTACTTTCTGCTTCTTTAAGCTTGGATATTTAACTACATAGACTCACACTCTAAATTTTTATCTACAGTTTCTCGATTATTGACTTCATTGTTTTTTATGCATTTGTGACAATATTTGAATTGTAAACACTCTGAGACAATATTTGCTTTTAAATCAGATTCTGCTTTAAACCACAAACAGATTTTTACTTGTCTTAGGCATTGTGAAATTTGTGTATATTAGCTATTAATTTTAGACAAAGCCTTAACTAATTATCCTAGTTCAAGGATCACAGAAATGGAGCATTTTGATTTTTTCTTTTTTTTTTTTTTCTGCCTCAAAGGAAAAAAGGCACAAGTATGTAAGAAAAAATAATTTTTAACAGATTAGAAGGCAGAAATTTCTACTGAAATGCATGTCAAATACATATAAAAAGGATAAGTTGATAGAATTTGTGAACATAATTCATGTGAGGTACAAACATACTTTCACAGTGAAAGCCAGTATACGCTTTTATATCTGTAGTCTAAATTTTGAGCACATGTAAGATACTATGACCTCACTAAAGTCAAGGACAAAACTGCTGCTGGCCTCACTGGACTCAGGGCCTCAACCAATGGGGCCATTGTCTAGGAATGACTCTCTGGAGTGAAACCTTACTAGGTTGTCACAAAGCATAGGCTGTCACACTTTAAGCATAGGATAAATTTCACCAAAACTAATGTTGTAAAACAACCTTAATACTTACACCCATGTATGAAGCTAATCTCTGTGTTGTGCAGTAGGCTTTCCAAAAAATACAAGATTGGGTTTATGTGTGATTTTGTTGTTTAGCCCTACTTATCCATGCCTAACAATGTCAACAATTTGACAGCAATAAAGCCATCTCGTGACTGTTCTCTTCCCATAAAAATAGGTACCTGGCACCTAGTGCCAAGTTAGATATCCATTGCTTAAGAGCAGTTTGTATTCATCCCATTCTATGCTAAGGCTTAAAAAAAAGAAACTAGTCAGTGCAACACTAAAGCTAGCTGCTTGTACTATGCAGACTATTATCTCTTACTGAGGATTTTCTGATTTGGTTCACAGAACATTTGTGTTTACTAAAACATAGGCTTTTTTTTTTTCTTTTTTTTTTTTTTTTTTTCCATACAAGCAGCCTGCAAGTAGAATGGGCACTGTCTTGCTGTGATGTTATTTCTCCTTGCTGACTCAAAGACTCAGGCGGTAAACTGCTGTTGTGCAAATTGCAAAAGGAGGGAGAGGGTCAAACCTTGAGGTAACAATATTCATATGGACTACAGAATTCAGCATTTTCTTTGAAGTTTGCCCTCGTGCAGAGCAGACCTACTTAATATGTTACCCCGCTTGTTGAAGACATATGTGGAAGTGCAAATATTGCATAAATGAAATGCTGGACCCTGCTCAGGCTTGCATTTTACTCATAGTTAGTATTCCAGCACTGGAGTTTAATACTTGCTTTTCTGGAATATCTGTGCCAAGAAAACACACTAGCTCTGAAATGAATGCACAATTAAAAGATTTCTTAAATTCAAATGAGTTAAAATGATCACTTTCAGTGAGACCTATCTCAATTCTTCTCTTTCTTCAGCAGAATTATTTCTTCTTCTGTACAATTTTTTTGTGACCAGACAGAATTTTTTTTATGCTATTTTGTGGCATATTCTTGCCAAGTAAATGTACTAGTAGCATACCTTATCATAATAGAGATCCTTGTTTCCAAATGCTACCTAATCTGCTCAAGGAAAGCTATGGATCTATGTGTTTGACTTCAAGTCCCTAGTCCTCTTCAGCCATTTGATTTTAGTGGTAACAGGATTAATACATTTCCATGAGGTAAATGAGAGTATGAAGGAGCTTCAAAGGCTGTTAATGTGCAATTTCTTCTTTTTCTGTGCCTGTTCTTCAAGAAGCGAAGTGGAGATTCTTCCTTTTTTGCAGGGTAGTATTTAACAGAAAGTGGTTATCTCCAAAGGCATCGTAGTCATATGATAATCCAGACTTTTGCATAACTATACCATTTTCTGCACTTTGGAATGTATCAGTTCAAATAACTTGGTTTCAGAGGTTGTCCTAACTCCTGCAAATTATCAGTAATTAATTTTAGAAATCTTAGGAATCAATTGAGGGATGGTGCCAGTTCAAAGCAGGGACATCATAGTTATCCAGTGTTCTTCATGGGGAAGCCTCATGTTGTCCTTCCTATGGAAAACCCCCAGGACTCCTTTTCTCAGCACCTTGCAGGAGTGGGTTCTTGATTATCCTAAACAAGATGAATCATAGCAGTGATGGTTTGTTGTGTCTCTCACTCTGCCCCCCAAATTTCCTGGCTATAGAAAGCATTTCCATATGATAGACGGCTTTCTGATATTGATGGAGAGCGACAAGAACATTGAAAGTCTAGGAGAACTAAACATCAAGTGAACTATTTGATGCTATTATTCATCAAGTGACTCATCTAATAGTGCTTGAATACATAAACCAAAACCAGTAATATACGTCATTTTAAAAGATGAAGAATATTCAGACACATGTATTCAATTAAATTCAGCTCTGAGTTAGGCTCCTTAAAGCGAGATGGGGTTACCTCAGATTGTCGTTCCAAAGTGTGAGAAGGAAATCTGTCTAGTGTTTCTGGTTCACATCCATCTGCCTTAGTGTTCAGACATTTAGCAGGAGAAGCAGGAGGCAATACCAAACAAGAACTCCCACAGGCTCAGGCTATAAGCAGCACTTCTAAGAGTAAAGGAGATGCAGGGGCTCTGGTTTGTTTATCTGTCCTCCTGCTGCTGCAGTGCAACTTCACCAACTACTGCAGCAGGGCTATGCTATAGTCGTCACACACCGTGATAGTTTCGGAAGACTGATACATGTTTAGACAAGGAGTTTGCTTTGCAGTCTCTTGCATTTTGACATACAGCCAGGCTCAATCTGTCCTTTAATATGGTTCAGTGTTGTTCTGCTCTTTAACCAAATATAGATGGATATAAACAGCTAATGGCTTCTCCTTTTGATTACAAGATCATCCTTACTTCTCCAGTTCATTCTCATCCATTTATTGGAAACGAGGAGAGGACAGTGCTTGTACTATTTATGGAGACTATAATGTTATAAAACATGAGGGCTTAGTCTTTGTGTAATGACTTGCAATGGCATTTTTCTCTTCCTTTCTTTTAAGACAGTAGTGGTCAGACCTAGCATACATTGTACCAATGAAGTCCAGGAGGATTTTTCCTGAACATGTTTTATAGGTTGATTTGGTGGAAACTCAATTTTTTCAAGATATCTTTGGGGTCCTAACTGAAACTTTGAAGTAGGTGTTGTCTAAGACACTACCTAAAGTCAACAGTGAGGGATATAAGCCTCAAGAGAACGACTTAGACTTGCAGGTTGCAAAATCTCAATTTTCAGTCGTTTCAACAACGGCTTTAAGTCCCTGCTCTGCCACCCACAGATCTCCTAAATCTTTCTTCTCCTCCATGTCAGACAAACTTCTTTCCAGATTGCCTCCCTGCACCGGAGTCCTTGATCTTCCCCTCCCTTTCCCCTAGGAGAAAATCTGCCTTGTCTCTGACTCACTGCCACATTTAGCCCCCTCATGCCGTTGAGTGTTTGTCCCACAGATCCAAGGTTGTTTCCTCACTCCACCCCTTGATTTGTGACTGTACCCAGTCTATTCCTTGTATTCAACCTCTCTCTCAGAGATCTTCCTATACCTCTTTGAAGATTACCTATCATTAAAAGTCATAATTAACATAAATGATAAAATATGCAGGAGTAGGAGGCAAAGTACATACTCCTAATGCTGTTTCACACTGACTATATACCTCAGTTTTCAGGCTTCTTCTGCAAGTCCAAGCAAGCAACTCAGTAAGCTCAAAGTACTTAATATAGTATATGGTGTTCTTTGCCTTGGTTTGCATTATTTGACAACCAGTATTCAGGTTCGTTTATATGAATCTTTCAGTAGTGCCAATCTTTCAGTATTTTCAGGTATGTGTCTGTACATGTATGAATACATACATAAAAATATTGTATATACACATGCACACACATTTATCCTTCCAATACGTTAAGATTTTTAGGGTTTTCTTGTCTAAGCTAACTGGTGCAGATATTCACACCACTCACAGGGTAAATTGAGCAGCAGGAAAAAGCATGCAGTTTCAGAGTGATTATTGTTACATATCAAACACTTTACGTGGTGACTAACATTTTCAAAAGAGGAATTATCCATTAATCAGGATATCTGGTGAGAAATGGGCAAAATTGACTGACTGCAGTCCCAATCATTAAGTTGCAGGTTTCTATGTTTTATACTACCAGCAAAAGCTGCAAACTGGAATACAGCTTTCACTAGAGAACAACTTTTTATTTTTCCTTTCTCTCTCTCTCTCTTTTTTTTTTTTTTTTTCCTAGATAATCTTTCATGGTTATTATTTGGATAAAACCTTCAATACTGCAAGATCTTCAATACAGCAAGATCTTTTTTTTCCCTTCTAAAAGACATGGTTCAGTACTTGCTTTAAGTGAAGCATGGGGCTTTGGGACTTTTTGCACTGTTTTGTGCTGTACCTGTTGGTGGGGTGGTGAAGGGCAATGGAAGGTCTTTCTCTAGGCAAAATTTGGGTTTAAGGGAGCATTCTGACTTACTGGCAATCTTTCTAAGATGTCCTATGGCCTTCAGGTTTTTGTGGCACCTTCACAATACTATATGCTATTGTGCAGCTTCTGACACATCTTTCAAGACTTTTCATAGGATGCTAATCTGGGTTTGCAAGAAAGTCCTCGAGGTGGCTGGGCAAAACTGCTTTCCTTGTTTTCTTTCCTTTTATCTCTCACTCAAGCTGTTGTGAACTTTTTACAGAAACAAGACCCATCCCCGCCTTTGCATAGCATCACTTTGTTTTTTAAGAAAGATTCTGTTGAATAAACCTCATCCTTTTTTTTTTCTCTCTCCTCTGGTCTTTCACATCCCTTCCCCTGAGTGTTGCGCTTGCGTAACTTGGCATGAGTTAAGTGGATTCAGTTGAAACTCAGCTCCTTTTGTGTATCTCCTTGCAATCTAAGGAAGAGACTTGTTTTAAAAGAATCAGTCTATTAGTTTTGCATTCATGAACAGTGAACTTATCCTACCTGCAGGCACAAAGTGCAGCTTGCTCTCTTAATATGGTTGGTCTCTGGTTCATAATATTTATGTGCTATATTTTGGTGCTACCTGATAACAGTGGCCTGTGTAAATTAAAGTAGCCATGGGCTAGTAAATTGAATGCCCACTGCCTATGGCCCCAAGGGACCAACCCAAAAACAAAAGACTAGTTGGACCCTGTGGATGTCCCAAACCACATTCCCTTTCACTGGCCCTGCCCTTTACAAATAAAGCCCAGGAGGGAATGTTTAAAGACTGACTCCTGGGGATTTCCTTACACCAAAGGCATCATTTGATGGGCAGCTGAGGTAGGTTTTGAACTGTATGATACCACTGGAACTGGTGCAAAGCAAGTGGAACAGACCCAAGTACAGCCCATAGACTTTAATTGCATGATGATTCAGATAATGCTTCTTAAAGTTAGGTTTTTCCTCCTCCTCCCCCACTCCATCCCCTTGAAAAAATCTGTGCTCCCTATTTTTGTTTATTTAGCAAGCCCTAATTTCTCCTCTTCCTCCCTCCATCTCCTGTAAAAAAATTCTGCTTCATATTTTTATATATTATTTACCAAGCCCTAATTGCCTGCATTGGGCCATTTGAAGCTCCACTTAGTCCTATTTAGATTTTTATTTCATTTTTATTTCTTTTTTACTGGGCAGGTGTCTAAAGGCATATTAGCTGTGAGGTGAGATGGATATGCACTGATGAAATTAAACAACTTGGGCCTGGCTTCTCTTTTAGAAGATCTTCAACCTGACAGTGTCACTTGCAATGCTAAAAAAGTTGTATTTGTGCCTTTTTCCTTTAACAGACAGACCTCTTTCCCATAACATTTTCTAACCAAAGTATCAGGTGTGCAGCTGGCGAATGAGCTAAATAGCAGTTAATTCCTCCCAAAAATAAAACATATAGATTTACTTTACTAATGAATGTTGAAAGCCAATAATGGTTTGTATCATTTGAGATGTTTTGATAGCACTGAAACTCTTCATACAGGTTTTGACCACTTACACATAAAAGATCTCTAAATTTAAAGAAATTCAGTTTACTTTTACTTACAATATAGGTTTTTGTCCAAGTTAAATAAAATATTTTTAGTTACAAACTTTTAAACCTAATGGTTTGGAAAGCTGGGTGAAAATTGTGTGAATAAACAGTGCTCAAACTTGCTTTTTTCTTGGCAAATATTTATTTTGAAAGAACTGCCATTTTCTGATGAAAAAAGCAGTATCTTGAAAAATACCCAGCTTGGTCCCTTCCCGATCAACCTGCCGCACAAATATGTGTAAGGCGTATATTTTTTGAAGCCATCCTTTTATCACCTAGAATTACATATTCCCTCCCTGCAGTCAATAGCCATCTAGCTATTGCATCCACATCGTGACACCTCTGTCCTGAAGATATTATGATATCATCCCATCCCATAACACCTTACATTCTGCTGCTTGTCGTATCTGGACCATTTCTATGGGCCTCCCCCTCTTTTGTAAGGGTTCTGTTTTTCCTACCCACTCTCCAACAGGATTCTGGCTTCCCATTGGCTGCTTTTCCTCACACAGCTGATATAGCTAACAAAATCAAGAAAAGCCATAGCTTTTCCTATGTCCTATGGAAGGAATTGAGTAAAATCTGACCTACTTTCCCACACCCACATGCTGCTGCCCATGACTTTCTTGTCTCTTACATACCACTCTGTAGGACTCAGCTCTCCTCCTTGGTGACACCATGACCAAGCTCATTTGAAGATTTACTCATCAGCTGGTGCATGCCAGGGATTTTCATGGATATGAGTCACCAGAAAACCTTGCAGTTACTGGTTCTTTGACTTGTCAGCAATGAAAACATGGTCTGGGACAGAAGGAGAAGGCCTGAAGTACATGTCAGACTGGTAATCATGGTGTTTCTCATCTTGTACAAACTCATTTACCTATTCCTAGTAATGACAGTTGAGAGAGGGTTGTTTCTCCTTTTTATGTATTTTCTCTCTTCTGAGGCTGTCAGAGGACACAGGCAATTGCACTGGAGCAGTAGATACGTTACATGTCAATGACTGCCCCATCAGTTGTGTATTAGTGGTGGAAAGGCACTGGGCTTCTTAACTCCGTGCCATTGAAAAAAGAGTCACATCAAGAACATTTCTGTCTCTAGCTAGCATTTAGTTATCAGTGGAGTTGTACTGGGATGCGGTAGGAAGAGCAGAACAGTCTCATTTTACAATGATGAATTTATGTGACAGCCCAAAAGTATTAAAGAGAAAGCCTAGAGTAACAGAAGTAATCTTATGGAAAGCCCCAGCATCTACTGAATGTTGGTTGCTAATGGATGTTGATAGAGATATTTAAGGGATGTCAGGAGCCTATTTCTGGCTTGCTAGGCTTTTTACAAGTAGAGTTGTCCGACTATCCTGGCTGAGAAGAAGGAGTGTCCAGAATACTTGCTACAAGAGATATATAAGCTACCAAAGATGAGTTTTTGCCATTATGATACTCTCAGGTGATTGAGAGAGGCCTGGGGACAAGTACATCTGTCAGATCTTCCTCCTCACATAGCAATTTTGAAGGCAACTTGTGGACAGCCTATCTAAGTGAACCTGATGGCCTCCAGACAGCAGAAGACCACCTGTCACATACCAGACAGACCCAAGGAAAGCCATTCTTGGTGGAATTCGGGGCTGCACTGACAGGTTTGCTATCTGCATCAGTAGCTGATGTGGGCCTGAGAGTGGACTTGGAATACTCTTGATGAGAGAGTCCGTATGTATTCACCAAGTCCAAATCATAATTTGTGCTGCTTCTTCACAGCTGGGGAGCTACATATGGCTGATTTTGGTACTTATGACTCAGAAAGAATAGGCTGGGAGTCTTGGTGACACAAGGAATCCTATGAAACATCTAACGTCACCTCTGTGCACTGGCTTGTCTCTTTATATGAGATGCGGCTTAAGGTACGTGGGAGCACGTCCAGAATGATGTGCCATGGTGTTCTTTGGGTTAAACTCTTTTGGAGTGGATTCTATCCTATCTGTGTTTGTCTGTGTGTATATATAGAGAGAGACAGATATGTAACACATACTTCTTTTCAAACAGCAGATGACTAGAGAGGCAATATTTCCAGTGCCTCTGGATATAAGGAAACAATTCTCTCTTCAGTAAGTCAGAAATCTCCAAAAGTCATTACATACAGTAAAAACACTTCTGAAAATTCCATCATGTGCAAAGTTGCCTCCTTGCTTTCTTCCCAGAACAGCTGCTAATCAGATGAGGGGAATAAAAATTAATATAAAGTATATTCAGACTTGGCTCCTGCCATCATTTAGTAACAGCTTGTCCTTATGGCAGAAAAAAGCTGAGGTATTATGAGGCAGCAAAGACTGTGCAATTTTAAGGGAAATTAAAAGAGAAGGTCCAATGGAACAGGTGTCTGGTTTTCCCTGCCACTTGAATGACAGCAGCTTCATCTCGTTATCAATGAAAACTTTTTAAGGGGGGAAAAGGAAATCATCAATCTACTAAAGACTGAAGGGACTGAAGGAAGAACATTCATAAATTAGATGAAATGATGATCCACATGCAGACTTCCTACTGCCAGTGATATTTGCATCTGTATAGGGAAATAGATATGATGGTATGTAAATTAGGAGACAGTAAGTACAACTGTGGTAAGTTAGCTCTAAAAAATCTGGCAGAAAAATGTATATTACTGTCTTTTGTAGAAGTATGTGGAGGTCCCAGTTGGTTCTCCCAGGGTCTATACAGACATTGTAGAAAGGAATCCCGGCCCACAGAAGATACAGTCAAAAAGGGAGAGGGAAGAAGGTATGCAAGGAGTTATTGATAAAGCACAGATAAAACCCAGCTCTTCTGCCAGGAGCATCTGTAGAGGGCCCTGTTGCTGTGCACTGGCTTTGGCTTCACCATCCAGGAGCACCTCTGAGCACTGATACACTGCAGTAGAGGAACCCAGGGCCTTTCAAAATCCACCTACATACGATCATTTTGATGAGGAGTAAAAACACAGTCTAGCTGCAATTGAAATAGGGTTTGGTTAGAGCAAACCTCCTCAATGATGTGGGAACTGTGACAGGCAGCAGAGCACTGGGTTGGCAGTGACGCATGAGGGGTACCTGAGGAATGGGGGGCTGCTCAGAGTATGCAGTAGGGGCCAAGGGAGGGTAGGCTGCTGAGGGACTGAAACACAGAAAGATGTTCCCCAATAGCCAGCATTTCTGCTCTGGCGTTTGAATGAAAAGGGCTATGTTTGGCAGCCCTGCTCTGACAGACTGCCTTAATTTTAATCATTTGTAGCAGGAATTCCACACTCTCATCCCTTCAGGACTGCCCCCTCCAACTGATGGCTCTATCTGGAGAGCCTGTATGCAACAGTGAGTATGTTATATTCTAAGTTCATTTGCATCCAGTTGAGTCTGGGTCCATGCATGTTCAGACTGAAGTCCGACAGTCAGAGACGTTGATTGGAAGGTTTTATTTCATATCTTAACAGGCAACTCTACTGGGCCTATAATCTAGCTAATAGGCTAGTAATGAAAATGTCAGAGGTATAAATGGCCCTTAGCTGTAGATTGAAGTACTGTGGTAGGAGAGAACAAGCATCTACTTGATCTAAGAAAGATCTAAATAAGAACTGAAAGAAAATCCCTTTTTCATGAAAAGTGGACTGGATTATGCCTCAAGGGCAGGACCACATCCAGGAGGTGGCACTGCCCATAAGGAGGACAGGAAAGGAGCCCTGACTGCCCTGTCTCCACACAGGCAAAAACCCACAATGGCCTTACCACCCCCACTGCTGCCCAACACCAACTGCTCTTGAAGACCATCCAGTCTCCAGCTATGCTACACAAGAAAAAAGTGCTGAAGAAATTCTTTTGGCTGTAAGCTCAACATGTTTCCCTCAAGTTGGCTTTCTTGGGTTAAATTTCAACACTTTTTTAGTGCATTAAATCCTTGGCATTAAGTTTCATCCTGTTCCTGCTGAAATTACTTTTCCCACTGCAGAGACTTCCAGTCCTGAGAGATGCCATTCCAAACCGTCCTCCTGCAGAGCTTTATCTACTGATGTCCTATGGCTGGCAACTGAAAATGGCTTAAAGTTCACTCACACCCCAGGGAAAGTCTTTGTGTAATGCTGTGCACACAACTAGGTCTTTACGTCCATCCGTGCACTCATCGGGGCTGCAACAGGTAGGAGATGCAAACATGGAGCAGATGAAAAACAAATATTGTTATGTTACCACCCGGACAAAGTTTAATGATCTCCTTTTGAAAGAGTCTGATTATTTTCATGTATATTTTTACCATTTCCATAGTACTTCTTGCCTTCTTTCTTCTTAGATTCTGTTGTAATGTTTTTCGGAAACTGTGACAGTTTATGCTCTGTTTCTGTGAGATTGCTGTCTGCTGTACTATGTTTCTATGACAAGGACATGTAGCTGCTAGGTGTTTGTCACTGCCTTTCCCTTAAAATCCATTAACAGCAGGACCAAACCCCAGAACATGGTATTCACATTCTCAGTAGGTCAGAAAATATTTTAGTTTTCTTTTTATAGAATCATGTAAAGTACTGTTTACAATTCAGTACCTTGTCATAATTTTTGTATTTCTTTAACATTTTTCAAAGGCACTTGCCAATTAAAGGAAAAATAATAATATGGTAGTTGCAGCTACCAGTTGGGTTTGGTATCTTAAGACATCATTGGATGTTACAAAGTCAAAGAATAGCCACTTCACAGCCAGGAATCTGATTTTTCTAAAGGATGCAAATATCCTCCCAATTTGAGAGTAGGATTTGAATATCCACATTATAGACTGGAGTGGGCAAGTTAAACCGCCCAGTTCTGCAAGCTTTTGGTTTTAGAGGAAAGTGCATCATTGAGATGGTGCGGCTCTGGCCCTTACATTTAGCTTGAAGTAATTAAATAACTTGTCTTAAAAGGGCTATTTCCTTCTATGAGTATTTTTAATTTCTGCCTTCAATGTGTGTCAGAAAGATGTTAAGTATCTAAGCATCTCTAAGTGTTTCTCATATATTGAGTTAATTAAAGCAATTTTAAATACTTTATAGAAGATAAAGCTGTAATGCATAAATACATATCACAGTGTGGCAAGTAAATGTCTCATTCAGACCATATTTCCTATTGCTTTTGCATATAAGTGCCACAGCCATCATAATTTAATCTGTATTTACAGAGAACATGGAGAGCAAGACCACCAAATTTGCCTAGGGGAATTTGATTTGGTTTGTATTTTTGTTGCATTTGTGCAAGTTAGAAATGGTGTCTCAGGTTTGATTTGTATTTCCTGTTGTTAGTTTGTGAAGAAGCATCCATGTTATCTGTCTTGCAGGAAGCTGCACTCCAGCTGGTCATTATGCCTGTGTTAAAAAAGCATATAAACATTTTAATTTGCAGCACTTTTGTTTCAAAAAGTGTGGTATTACTATTTCAGTAATTCTGCAATTTCTTTTTCCTTTACTTGTATAGATCAAAACAGTACCAGCTGCTGCTAAATTTTTTACTTTCTTCACTTTGTGTTCAATAGTCACTGATTTTTACCAAGGAATTGTGAAATCATTTACAGCAGTTATCTACCAAAAACTCTTTAGGTTTGTTCATGTTGCTTCTATTTTTTTTTTCCTACCTCCTATTCCACAAAAAGATTCCAGATGCATTTATTTTCAGGCAGTTAATTATCCCCAGAGATCAGATGTTTGGCTGATTCATAGAGAAACTTACAGCCTTCCTCACGGTCGTGGTTTTTCGAGTAGGAACTAGCTTCCAGGTTTCACCTTCTTTCCTCTCATGATCTGATTCTCATTATGAGTAAGGGCTTCATCTCACTTCATTCTTATATGACTGCAAGATTTTCACTGTAGGTAAGGCTGGGTTTTATTTTATATATATATATAAATTTATATATCTATGTGTATATATATATTATATATACACAAAGATATATTTCTACCAAAAAAAAAAAAAGTATTGTTGACTTGAGTTCTCTGTAGAATTTTTTAAAATTTGTTTACTTTTTCTTTTAAGGTGGGATGGTAAAAAAGCATGGTGATCCTTATAAGTAACTGTGACAATCTTTTTTTCAGATAATTCATTTTAGCAAAGGGCACAATTATCCTGTTAATAGTAACACTTGGAGGTACATAGCTTTCCTTTCTTCGAAGGAAACCTGGGGTAAAATGGGTTGTAAGAAGATCTCTGCCTGCATTGAAGGAATTTATAATATGTCCTCTGATCAGACCCATTCTTAAATAATGAGTTTTCAAAGTGATAGTCTGCAAAGGGACATTTGATAGCCTGAAGAATATAGTGCTTTGTTCTCAACTTGTACAACACTAACAATTTGCAGAAAAGTAACATGAAGACTGGAGGACGCAGTGAGATCCACAACAGGGTGCATTCATTCCTTCCCAGAGGGACAAAATGGGATTACGTCCCTAACCCTCATAGGGTAATCCCTAAGCAAAGTTGTTCTCATGGCTAGCGGTTTTAACCAAGTTTTTATCTTACTTGCCAGCTTTCAGTGTCTTATGCCCTACCTATCAGTAATTCAAAATTATTTGTAATAGGCATATGCAGAATTCCCTACAGTAGAGTGTATGTATGCAATTGTTTTAATATCATTTTGCAAAAGGTTTGTTGGGTTTTTTTCTGGGTTTTGTGTTTTTTGGTTTATGGTTTTTTGGTTTTGTTTTTTTTGTTGTTTTTTTTTCCAAAAAAGTGCAACAGACTTTTCAGACTTCAGCAGAATCCTGAGTGAATTGCAGGCATATTATTGTTGATAAGTGGTACGGAGCATACTTGGAACATCTCAGTATTCTGTAGGCGGTATAAACAGCTTTTGGTCTGGTGATTTTCATATTCAGAAACTCTCACTTTAAATAAAGGGTGGAGTGCTTTGTGGCAGCTTTGCATTTGTTGTAACAAGAAAAAGACATATAAGCTCTGTCTTTGACACCCAGGATGAGCCGTTTAAAAGCTATTGATGTTTCTTTCTTCCTCCTAAGCAGGTTTTTTGGTACTTTTTCAAGTACAAAAAAAAAAAAAAGTAAATTAAGAACAATAGTGTGTCCATTTCCCAAGGAGTCTCAGGGCTTCTTTTAAGAGCCATCTTAAATTAAGCAAATCAAAACAAGTTTCACAAGCTCATTCTGGATATAAAAATGGCTGGTATTCTCAGAGGATTATGTTTGCTCACTTTATGCAAACCAGCAACTGGCAAACCTCTGTGAGTTTTCTATTGGCACTAAGGTTTGGTCCAGCTCTGAATTTGGTGAATGACCATCTGATGTCCTTCCAAATTACATAACCATCCTTGCTTCCTGCAGTCTCCCTCTTGTTCTCACCTTCAGTCCTTCCCTGGAACAAATCCTGCATCCCACCCACTTCTGTGCCTTCAGTGCCATTCCCTCCCACCCAGCCCTTCCTGCCGTAAGTTACAGATCTGTGTCATTCTGTCCCTTCATCTCTTCAGGAGGGACAAAAGCAAGTCTCTGCTCACTAGCCACGCTATCATTAGCTGAGTTTCTTGCCCTTCTGGAAATTAAGGCTAGAATGATCTTCCCTCTGTTGAGGGAAGAATGATCTTCCCTCTGTTCTCACCTAGCTTTAAAGGTGAGAAGGTTTTATCTAGGACAATTGTGACAATTGCATTCTTACGGGCCTCATCTGAAACAATGAGTTTTCCAAGCGTTTCAGAATTTCAGCACAGGTATTCAGAAAGGAGTCAGAATGTTGGATGTTGGGGACATTTTTTATGATAGCAGTAACATTTTGCCCTCTCTACTTTTATATAAATATTTTTCCTCCAGTAGAGTTTTTTTTACAACCTGAAAAATTAAATCTTTATAATATGATGAGATTTTTTTTATTTTATACTTTTTGTTTACTCTGTGGGGAGATGAGCTTCCCTTGGTAATGTTTGTGACACCTTTTATTCTGTGTCATTGATGAAAAAATTAGGTATCTACTGATGGTCATCAGTCAAAAAATTAATTTTTTCCAACCAAAAATGGAAACAATTGGACATCTGTGGATTTGTACGCTCAGATGAGAAAGCCAAATATTAAATTAATGTATTAACAGTGTTTATAGTTTTATTACCCTGTAATTATATCTTACCTTCTGATTGTTTTTCTTTTCATCCCAGTCTATAAAATGTAGCTGCCTGAACCTGTTTTAAATGTCTACACTTCTAGTGTTAGTTTTAGTGATGTTTTGCCAGGTTCAGTGGAAGAAAAGCTAGTTGTAGGGATGGAATTGTTACTCTGGAGAGTGTTGATGCCTGCCAGCCATCAGAAGGTGAACTAGAGACAACTGGAGACTTGGTTTGGGCCAATAGCTGTGTTTGGCATCCTTTCTGCCAGGCTGAGTGGAAGGAGCAATTAAATGCAGCCTTGAGTAGTGGTGGCTGAAAAGTTCAGCAGGGCTAAGTTGTGTAGTTTCAGGGATTTCACAGGTACTAGTTGTGAAAACACAGGGAGGAGGGAATTGTTTGTCAACTAAACCAGCCAAAGGAAGCAATTGTGAGTACAGTCCTCTTAAATGCAGAGCCCTCTGAGCACACTGTTGACTGAAATTTACTGCTGCTGTTCATTTGTGTTAGATTCTAGGAAAAAAAAAATATATATATCTATATTTTTGTTAAATAAATACCCAGAAAACTGAAGATTATTCATAGTATCAGCTTGACTTCCTAACTGAAGCAGCTCCACAAAAGGCAGCATATTGGCTGATCACTGAAGCCCAGGATGAAACATCATCATTACTTGCCCATAGCAAAAGAGTTCTGAGAGTTTGATGGCCCACCATGACTGGGACTGGTTTTGTTCATGCTTGTGGTGCAATGGCTATTTCATCCTAAAACTCTACTTTCATGCCGTGGAAGATCTTTTATTTTACTTATTGATTATTCATTAATTGAAAATGCTAACACGCATTTTATTTTTATTTTATGACTGAATTTATATGTTAATAAATATTAAAATAGATGCCATGCACTGATTTCATTGGGATGCTTTCATTAACAGTCTGAGTTCCTTCCGTTGATTTTGGACAGCCGCTTCTGCAATGAAAGTCCAAAAAAGCTTCATGGAAAACAATCCTATTATCCACATAATTTCATAGAGGCAAGGCACTACTTTGCCATTGCTACATCTATTTGCTGCAACTGTCTGTGGGGTGGAAAATGGGAGAGTCTTGGCACCAAAACCACTGTGTGGTAACTTTTAGGAGGAGTAGAAAACAGTGTTTTCATTTGACAATAAATGCAGGATAGTTGGGCCAATGACATAACAGAGAGGTACCTCCTCTTTGGAAGAAAAGCTGGACGGCTTTTAATGTTTACTTGTAAACAGATTTTGCTTTTATATCCCACCTGACAATCTCTGAAGTTTTTATGGGTAAGCCCTATAACTCATGCTACACAGTTTATAGCAAATGTGTAAAGCATTTTCCACCATGTACACCTATTTTCAGGGAGGA
This sequence comes from Aramus guarauna, assembly GCA_013400195.1. Classification (NCBI taxonomy): domain Eukaryota; kingdom Metazoa; phylum Chordata; class Aves; order Gruiformes; family Aramidae; genus Aramus; species Aramus guarauna. The sequence goes on along the minus strand of VXBL01010107.1, from coordinate 117,544 downwards.
CAACTGCCTCCAAGCAGTCACTTGAAACAGAGCTAGAAAAGAAAGGTCTCAGTTCTGGTTGAAGTAGTATGACAACCTGGCAGGTGGAAGCTACCTAGCTTTCTGGATTGAATATGATATTAGAAATCCAGTGGTGGGAACTACAGAAAAACATAGAGACAGGTAAAATTTCTTCTCTTCAGCTTTAGCTGACTTTAGATGTTTTCCACACCATGGCTACCAGTTAAATTTTTCTCCTGAAACCACCTCAGCATCACGTGACTTCCACTTTAAGGGATCCTATGGCTGAATTTAATGGAGAAGCCTGACTTATTGGAGAACTTGACAGAGTTTTAGTTAATGATTGGAGAAGGGTGACCATCTGATATATTCCCATACACCTGAATTGCTGATGCTTAGCTATAGGAGCACTGGCCCCAGCTGTTTGTCAGTTTTGTCTTACTGTAGATTAGAGATGTCATACCCACCATGTTGGCAGTAGAACATTGCCTCCAACTCTGAGCAGTGTGTTTTTCCTGATGCATTTTTGTAAATTACCCACTTGGCATGTAAGAATGGCAGAAAAGAAATGTTGAGCATTGGACAAAACTTATGTTGAGTGACTTGGGTGTCATGGGGTGGTTAGGAAGGAGGGTCAATAAGCTGATGCATAAACTGTGTCAGAAGAGGGAGACCACATTTTTCCTCTTCCTTTGTCCCCTGTTCCCCATATACTCCATTGGAGGCTCTCTAGCTAGGACACAACGCAGAGCAGTATGAAGATGTGTGTAGCTATTTGCTCTCTACTGAAGACTCAGCTCTGACCTTCACATGAATGGCAGAGCTGCACAGATCTTAAGGTAAAATTTCCACTGCTACCTGCGGGAATTTTACCATGGGAAAGAGTACAGGTCTGGGCCCGGCATGTGAGATTGGTCTGTGTTTGCCAGGGGTTTTGTTGACACTGAAGTTCCTAAAGAGAGATAACCATTATGATGGCCAATTGATACTTAACAGTGTCCTGTCTGGGCTTGCCTGCATGTATGATTCACTTGAAATGCTTTTTGCTTTGAGTCAGTCATATGGCTTCTGGCACTGGAATTTTTAGCATAGAGAGACATTTGCTGATTTTGAAATCTTTTGAACATGCAAACATTGCATTAATTTTTGGGGGTGCAAACCTAGCCTTGGCTTCCTGTGATGGTGCAAATTCAGCCCTGTCTTCTTGGAGGTGTTTTTCTTTAGTCCTTGATCTTCTGTGTCCATTGACTTGGGACCAAACTTGATAAAGATGCAGCTCAGGGCTGTGGTTCAGGAAGCGGCTGCTGCCTTGGCACCTCTACTCTTCTTCTGACTGTGCTCCAGTCATTATTGTGGAATTTCCTCTCTTTCCTTTCTTATACATGTAATGCTTGGCCTCAGATCCAGCCACACATTTTGCATAGGAGTTATTGTATTTGCTCCCATTGGACTACTCACATGCTTACAGAAAAGCATTTGGTAAGGGTTTCAAGTCCCCAAGACCTGAAATCCTCATACCAAGATAGCTACATTACATTACTAATCAGAACAACTTGAAAGCTGCCAAGCAATGTGACTGATGTACCATTAGTTATCATTTTCAAAGCATTGGATATAGAGATATTTCTTCCCTGAAAATTAAACAGAATATTAAGAGAATAATGTGAGCAGACTTCACTAGACAATTGGGATATTATGCATTCTGGTTGATCCTTTGATCCACCTTTCAATTGCCATGTTAAATAAAATTTATGCTGAGTACAAACATAAGAGATCTCGTATCTATTTCTTTGCTGTTTCAGCAAGTGCTATGTCTTTCTCTCAAATATCTGGCAATTTCAGTTCCTCCAGTCAAACATTGGAATAATTATTCATTGAGTAGCTTGGTTTGCAGGACTGTAGTTGTAAAATACTTACTGTCAGACCTAATATACCAAGAACAAGAAAATGTATTATTTAGATATGAAGCGTACATGTAAGATGGGGTGTACCTCTGGCATTTTCTTTTTTACAAAACCTAAACCTCCCCAAAATTTCATACATGTTTATGTATTAATATGACTAAATTAATTAGCATGAATTAAATACATATTTATAAACTAATTATACATTACTTTTATTGCAATCCAATTTTTAAAGATAATGTCAGCTGTAGTCCAGCTTCTGTATTTTTTTAAATCTTGTAAAGTGCTTTGTAGTAAAATCCCCTTTGTAGTAAAATCCCCTTTGTAGTAAAATCCCCTTTGTAGTAAAATCCCCTTTGTAGTATAACAAGCAAGAAAAAAAAATCAACCTTTCAATTCTTACATTCAGAATGTAGTTCTAGGTCCTCATCTTTGAAAATGTTTGGTTACGGGTTTTTACTTATGCAAAAGTTCCACTTGAAATTAGCAAGCCCTTAGGTGACTAAGGATTGTCCACAGATGTACAGATTTGTAGGACTGAAACTTTACTGTTTGCCAGCTGAAAAACAAAACAAAACAAAACTGTTTGAGATCAGTTTGCCCTATATGGAAGGACTAGGTAAAATCACTTCACCATAAATGAAGAGTTGTCTCTACAGCTATTAACTCTTTTTTTAAAAAGTATTTTGGGAGAGGGTGAGGACAGAAGTAACCACAAAACAAAACTTGTTATTAATCTTTATAGGGAAATGTTTACATGACTTAGGACCCTCAGCTTAATTTTCATTGCTTTAAGCCTTAGACTGGAATCCTCAGAAAGATAGAGTTTTAGAAATATTTTTTTTACTTTGTTTGAATTGATTTTGTTTCACTGGTTTGGTAAAACAAACAGCATTGACAAAGATCTCCCCGTTAGATGCTAAAATACGCGGGTAGATTGTCTTCATGCATTCAGATTCTAAGCCTAAATTAACTGAAGCCTATGACAACTTTCATATTTTATTGAATGGATTTTTCTCAGATTTATCACTAGAGCACAGATTTGCATTTTAGAAATCTAGAAAATCACACAAAAGGATCTCCCCAAAGAAAAAGGTTAAGATGTAATGACAGAAATGTAAAGCTGAAAGTCCCTACAAGAGACTATGCTTGTGTAAATTGCTGTTAAAAACCTCTATGGTAGGTGATTGTGCACTGCCTTGGAAAGCCTGTTTGACTGTTTCCATCAGCACATTTTTTTTCCTAATGCTTCATCCAGATTTTTTTGCTGCCAATTAAGTCAACCTCTTCTTTCCTAGGCTTGGTGAGCAATTGATCACTTTATTAAAATCTTCTACACAACCTCCCATGTCTGTCTTTTTATACCCAAGTTGAACATATCCACTCATCTAATTTTTTACTCTATAGATCATGTTTCCCTGGTCTGTTTCCATTCTTGTTTTCTGAGTGCTTTGCAATTAATCTCTCTTAAAAAGTCGGATCCAAGAAAGGATACAGCATTTGAACTGTAATGAATGTTACAATAATTAGCTCCAAAGTCCGCTGTATACCACATCTCTGAATAACATCCCAGGATAAATTCCTTTTCCTTTTCCTCCTCTTTCTAAGGAGCTTATGCTGTGCCCTGTCTCATTCTACATTTGTCAGTTTTCCTGAACAATTGCTTAATATATTGGTATATTATTTCAACCAAAGTTGACAGAAGAATGCAGGAGGATCCATAGTTCTTAGGAGTTTTGTGCAAATCAATGGCTGGGCAGATAACAGAGAGCTCAGCTACCTGTCGAGATACCTGACTGGTGGGGGGCTTGGCAGGTATGTCCTGTCCACTCTCATTAGAATTCACATCTGGCTTCCTTTTGCCTAGACACGTGAGGCAGAAAATGGAGCATAAAGAGAGGAATTTGAAAAACATAGGAGTATATTGCAATCATTTTTGGGGAAAGATGAAACTTGGGAGGGAGTAGCTGCAGCTGTCGGTTTGAAAGAGAATAAATGCAATTTCACATTTCATTAGTTTCACCATTGACAGCAATATGCAGGAAATTTTTGTTGTTTTGTTTTGTTTTGCTTGTGGGTTGGTTGGTTTGATGTCAAAAGCTTTGACTTGCTGGCTAATTTTCAGATTGTCATCCACTGTAATGCCAGTATGATTTCCTACAATTACACTGCTGGACTGCGTAGTGTTTCATGTCCTCTTCCTAAGGGCAATTTGCACTTCAAAGAACATACTTCCCCCCCAAAAAATAAAACCAACCAAACCAATAAAAACCCAACCAAACGTTTTGGTGATTACATGAGTTACAGAAAGGCAGCTAGGGAAGTGTTATTTACTGTACACCATTGGACAGAAAAGAAAAATGTTGCGAAAAAAATATCTTCCTATACCCTCACTTCACTGTACTTATTCCTGGAGGGCATCCTTTCAGCAGCCTGAAATTACTTTGACTATGCTCTTACAAAGTTTGTACTGAAACATTTAAAATACACCATTCCTTACTACTCTGAAAAGATATAATTACCGTATGAAAACTCTGCTGTAATATGAATAGATTAGATCAGCCTGCTGAGACTCTTGTTGCCCTGAGAAGTGGAACAAACTGAGCAGGGAGAGAGACGGATGATGTTCTCACTACTGCTACAATGATCCTCATTAACCTCAAGGCTACCCATGCACTTGGCATGCTGGAGAAAAGAGTTTTATTCTGTTGCCTGAGAGGGACGTGTTTGGATAGAGAATTTCAACCTGCAGAACTCAATACTTCCAAAAGAGTAGGGATAATTCAAGCAAAAAAGACTACGAAGTAGACAAAAGTCAAATATTGCAATAATATCACACTTTAGTTGTTTGGGCTTGATATAAATTAACTGCTGATTCTTGTTGCCTATACTCTTCCTCCTTTTCCACTCTTACCAATCTGATGCTGTACTCGTAATTCAGGAAACTATAATAAGATAACTGTAACAAATTTTAACTGTAAATATTAGCATGTGCAAATGTTGTATACAGCTGCAATATTTGCATTTACAGTGCTTATGAAATATGCCAGAGTAGACAAAAGGTGAACAGTTGTTCTATTCATGGCTTAATTTTGGAATTATAACAGAATGTTTATTTGGGTTTTTTTTATGAAATATGTTGTGGAAGATTAGAGCTTTTCCCTAAATACTGTCAGGCAAGAAATCAGTTGAAGAGCAATAAAATCATTTTTTGTTGTTGTTCCTGTATGATTTGAAACAGTTTATTTGATTATATTATTTGCTCAGTGTGGTGGGAAAATAGCTGCACTTTTCGTGTTCATTTTAATGTCATAGTTAAAACTCCTGTTGCATGTAAAAGAACAGGCATTGATCTTAAAAGCTCATTCGGAAACCAGGCATCATTGCACATCCTGTCTACACTGAGAAGGAAATTGGGAGGCTGTGAACTGACAGAGGTACCCAGTGCTAAAAACTAGGTCTTGCACATGTGCAGTGTCACAGTAATTCACAGGATTTTCACTTGCTTGTTGGTTGTGATGGACAGAAGTGCAGTAAAAATATGTGATCATCTAAGACTCAAAGTCATCAAAACAGATACTAATGTTTTGGAAGAAAGTAGAGCAGCTGTGCTGACCATTGCTCCTAGGTCACATTTTCTCTTGAGCAGTGAATCACAAGGATGAGAATATTCCCTCTTCTTTATATAAGCATGTGTCTGCATGTATGCATATGTATACAGATGTAGAAATTATATATTGACATTATGCAAAATTCAGATATGGCAGGGAGACACTGTAAAGCTGAAATGGAACTATTCGTGCAGCCAGAGGTTGTACTCTAGAATTACCTACTTAACATTATATAGGATTTTACCTGATGAACACAGCCCCACAACCCCTCAATGCAGCAAAACCAGGACTGAAGATTTCCCTAACATGAAACGTCTCGCATATTCCCTGGGCATGCTAAATGTACATTTGAAAACTAAGAAACTAGCATGCTAATTCAATGCTAACGTAATGCTCTGAGCCTGTTTCACACTGATAAAAATTTCATACAAATTATCTTCCTTTCAGTGCATTTGTCACTGCAGTCTCCGTTCCTCTGTATTCGGCCATTTTTAGAGCAAACTGAATCGAGTTTAAGCCAGAGGTCCCTGCAGAGGGTTCTCAGGACCTATATAGGTTACTGGCTGTCAACCTTATTTCTAGATAGAAATTTAAATAAAAGCACTAAAAATAGATTTATGGTAAGAGGCTTCTTTATAAGCTATTATATCAACATTCATGTGAACAGGGACAGGAAAGAAGGGGATCCTATATGTATCTGTGCTTTTGTGTATGTACCACACACAGAAATATACACATACAAACATATATATTGTGTATAAGCATACATGAAAATGCAAAAGTGAAGGCTGACCTATAAAGCTCAATAAAATGTTGATGACTGAAAAACAAGTGCCTTTTTCTTGAAGTGAGACAAACTGATGGACTTTGTGGGCTGCAAAACCACTTTCTGTCATTTTGGAGTCTTCCCTCGTAGTAGTGTCCGAAGCTTTGAAAGATTCATTTAACTTCTTTTCCTTCCCATTGCTTCTCCGGTCTTATGCAGTGCTCAGAGACACTTTGCAAAGTAAAGTGCAGCATATAAAGCTTCAAACTGATAGTTTGGAGTGGCAAAGGGAACCGCAGCATGAGCAGAGTGGTGTAGGCTGCTCTTCGGGGGCTGGCTGTGGCTCTACTGGACCCTCCTCGCTGGTGTCTGGTACAGAAATGACCGTTCCCAGCTTGTACAGGTTGCCGGCAGCTGTGTGTGTAAAGTTACAGCTCGCCTTGCCTCAGAGCCACCGCAGTCTGTCAGGTCTGGAGGAGTGGTATCCAAGATTAAATTATTCCTGCCTGCCTCTGGAAGTCTAGTTCTGCTCCCAGAATCTTTCCTGATTCTGGTCCACATTTCATGTCCCAAAGAGCTATAGGGTAGAGTCTGTGTTATTTGCCCAATAATAGGTTATGGTGTGAATTTCTTGGCTGTATTTTATCTGAAGTGCCACAGTTGATCCTCTTTTGCTTCTTCCATGTATGCCAGTGTCCTTATAAATTTGATATATTTGAAGCAGATGATTCTCTTCTTCCCTCTTCTCATTCTGAATTCTGGACACTGAATCCTGGAAGAACTTTAGACAGTCTTTTTGTTGGTTTTGGGGTTTTTTTGAGGGTTTTTTAATTGCTTTCTTTGTCTGTAAGATTATTCAGATTTACACACAGCAATGCAGACGTGTGAATGCACTTACAGGAGAAGTCAAAGGCTTTGCAAAAATAATTGCATCCTCTTCTTTCCTGACATACTTAGCATGTTTTTTTCATTTGCATACTAGGTCTCTTTTATTTCCCTGTTTTCTGATATCAAAGGAAGTACAGTATTTATTATTTTATGTCCTTTGTTGTAATGAAAGAGAGTGTTCCTGTGTAGGAGTAAAGGCGGTCTGCTGGCTGTTGTTTGGTTTGACAAATCTCCAATAATTGTCCATAAGGCTATGCAATGCTATGATTGAACTTCACATTCCCACTCTAATTTATAACATTTTAAGGCATATTCCCACTCACCTAACAAGTAGGTACATGGTAAGTGAGCTAGTAATTTTAGTTAAAAAAAAAAATTATCAGAAATATAATTGCAGTACGTAAGTTTACTATCCCTTTACACTAAAAGCAGGTTGCTTGAGTGAGTAAGAATGACTCATGACAGCTTACTAATGCTTAAAAAAAATACATTAAATTTAACCTAGATTTTAAGCAACATTAACAGAAATTTCAGAAGTAACTTAAGTTGCTACGAGATCCTTTATAAAAGAAGTCATGGTATGCAATGACTGGGACTGTCGTAGATCTGGGTTACACACCTTACTTAGGTCTTTTTCTTCCCTCCTGTTTATAACTTGTTGTTGGGGTACGATACAAAAGTTTCTGCAAAATCTTTGACCTTTCTTGGGAGCTTGTTCACACTCTTTTATAACTCTGTGTGCGTGACTATAATGTGCCCTATATGCATAATGGTGTTTACATAGTCCACTGTGACATCACCACCTTATTTAATTTTTCAATGAAATTCTATGGAAGCTTGAAATAGAAATATGCTTTCTTTAATAAATTATTTTTTATTATGTATTATTGTTATCTCATATGGCTTTTGAAGACTTCTATGCTAATGGATTAGTTCTTCTTTCTCAATGATTACATTTTTTCTTAGGCATTGAAATATTTTTTTAAAAAAGGAGAGATGGTATTTTGACTGCCCTGTGATTGTCACCTCTTTTGGGTCAGAACAAAACCAACATAATACAAATTAAGAAATATAAGATTGAAAAAATGGTGAACAACATACTTGTATGTTTGCCTGGAAAAAAAAAAAAAAAGGTTTATTTTAATCAGTCCTAAAACCATAAATCAGGAGGAATACTATACAAAGCTGAGTTTTGACATGCAAAGTGCAAGCCCCAGGAACCACATTTTGGTTTAGGGAATGTAAGAAAAATAACTCTTTAATTTCTGAAGAAAAACATTTAGAGACTTTACCTCTGAGCTTCCTACTAGTATCTTGTCAATCAATCTTCCTGTTGGCTTCAACTAAGACATCTGTGAAAGAATCAATAACATGAAGTGAAAGTGGTTTATGTAAGTAGGAGTGCATAATTTATAAACAATGCTTTGTTAGTAAGCAGTATTTAGAGAAGCACAGGGTAATATCAGTGCTGTTTGAAGTCGGTAAGATTTATCTCTGATGTTAGTCAATACATAACAGGATCAGGCCCTTTGTAGCACAGTGCTTTGATGTTACACAGATTTGTCTTTGAGGCTGTTTCTACATAACAATAATTAAAAATCAGAATAGCAAACTTCCCTCCAGTTAGGTAAAATGTACTGTATATACTTGTTCTAAACCAGCAGCAGGTAGGTTAGAATTCCATAAATATCATGCTAACATGAAAAGGAAATAATTTCTTCTTATACTGTTACATATTTTTCCACTGGTTTCTGGAAAGAGCGATTTATAGCATACCTCTGCCCAGGCATGCATTCTCTCTTCTCCTTCATGAGCGAATTTGCTTTGCTTTCACTAGGGACAGCAAAACTTCAAGTACTCTGAAATTTCATACGTGGGGCATTTCCAGGATCAAGACTACCATCTCTGCAAAAAGGTTTTATGTAAACCTCAAAACCTGAAAAAAGCAAACAGTTTTCATTCAACCTTACATGATCATTAGTGTTAAGCATGGCTCAAAAGCATACAAAGATGGGGAGAGCTGGTTTTGAAAAATTTCAAAGAAGTTTTCTGGGTTTACCAAGCCTTGTTCTGCCAAAATGTGCATTCTGGACAATTAAAAACTAGACAGGTATACTGTGGAGGTGATTGAGAAAGGGGGTACTGGTACTTGTTGTTTGTATACAACCCATTTCAATAAATTACAATAGTATTGTGCTTGAACTGATTTAAGAATCTCAAATTTGGTAGCAGGGAGATAATTTGTACCACCATATCTCAGTCCAGTAATGCATTTAGGCACATCCTTGGTCTTAGTTTGTGCAGAGCTCGTGCAGTACATACTTGCACATTCATTCGGATCTGTAGCTTTTACTGTTGTTTCCTTAAAACAATTTGCAGCTGCTCATCACGAAGCATTGTGCACTAATACGGACAAGAGGCTATTCCAGGCTAAGTCCTACCCTCTTCTTATCTTCATGCTGCCAACAAGAACAAAGTTTGCCATGAAGATGTCTGGAAAAAAACTTGACAATCACCGTAGGTCTTAAAATGCTTGTTGAGCGACATTAGTTGTTTCACGTAAATAAGTAAGTTTTAATTAGAATAAATTACTTAGGATTATAGTAGGGTGTGATTTGTACTGTTTGCTTAGCTTTACGTAGCATGAGTAGCTAAATTTGCTGAAGTCTTTAGGCCACGATAGAGATATGTTTCTCATTAATTTTTCTAGTTTTCCTAACAGTCAGCACAGTGCTGTGTTTAGTCTTTTTAGTATGGGAAAGTATTTTGATACCACAGTGATGTCTTGCCAGTGTTTTCCCATGTCTGGGACTCTTCAGTTCTCCATGTTCCACCAGCAAGGGCAAGGGCACAAGGAGTCTAAACCAGAAGATAACGAGGCTCCAACTTTCAGCAAAAGCTGCGTAAACTGCAAGTCAACAAAATAAGAGCCTGCCTGCCTGGACACAGAAGAAGAATCTCATTAGATGTTAGCAGACCCCAGATCAAAAATCACCATTGGACTAAAGGACACATGGAGAGCGTGTGAAGGGCAGGTGAGGGGCAGGTGTGTGGGTCTCAAGGTTATAATTGTCCTGGGGTTTCTTTGTTCTGGGTCCCTCTCTTTGGAGGCACCCAGCCCAGGCTGATCCTGCTGCTGCACCTTTCAATTAAATTAATTATTTTATAAAATATGACGCCTGACACTCTGCTGTGGGAAACCCAGGGTCAAGCCTGAAGAAGGAGGAAGTGCACCCAAGAATAAATGTGCGTGTGTGTGCCACCATGAATGGTGTGTGAATGCTTGGGCAGCAGCTACTCCTTTAACAATGCTCAATAGTCACTAAGTTCTCAGGCAATAATACACCTACTTGTAAAAAACCTATTAAAAACTAGTCAAAAGAAATCCAAACAAATGAAACCTAAAGAACGTCAATTTAGTGCCCATGGCACTCACAATGAGTTTTAAAAAACTTTTAGACAAAAATAGAAGACACTTTTTTTTCTTTTCCCCCTTTTTCTGTCTCCCTGGTCACAAGGAACTGATGGCCACAAGAGACATACTGTGAGCCTGTCCCTGGCTGCGTATCAGATGCCTTCAGCTTAAGGCCAGGTAAAGTGGCAGACATTTTTGGTCTCCAGCATGCTTGCCAAACCAACTGAGGGATTGCTTTTTTGCAGCAGCAGGGAACACGCCAGCTTTCACAGATCCGTACTTGCAGGAGGAGCACTAGACCTGTGAGGCAGCAATCTGCCATCCGGCTCCTGGCTGGCACCCGGTGCTGTGAGTAATCCTCCGGTGGGGGACGCATTCCAGCTGAAGGGAGCTATCTCTTGTCTCTTGGGCCCCAAGCAAAACTCCAAATGAGCAGCTGTTTCCACAGGAAGAATTAGGGCTCAACAGGCATGTGGGGGTCTTGAGACTAGTTCTTCTGGAGGTTTTTGAGGAGGAGAGGTACCACATATGCTTAGGTAAGATGTGAGGAATTCCTCTCTGGTGAAGGAACCAGGACTGTGGATCTGCTGACACCTCTTGGCTTGCTGGACCCTGAGCTGATTTCAAGTCACAACTGGGTGTAAAAGACATGTTCCCATTTTCCCTCAGCATCAGGTTGACAACACAGAATTGTAGACAGCTACACTAAGTCCAAGACAGTAGGAAAACCAGCTTTCTGATGCTCACCAGCAATGTCACCTTGGTGGTGACATTAGTCATCCTTGGTGGTCCATGGGCAGGGTGGACAGACGGCCAAGGGCAGGGTCAGCAGTGGCACGGTGCCCCTGCATCACCTGCAGCCAAGCCCAACACCCAAGAGGCACATGGGGCAAACCACAGGGCCATGGGTGTATCAGGCAGGGCTCAAAAGGTGAGCAAGCAGTTCAGCCATGTCATCACTCATCCTTACGCCTGCAAGCAAAACTCATTTTCCATGTATTCTTTATTCCACTGCCAGTCCTCTGAATCACCATGTTCTTCCCTGCTTCCCCCTCACCTGTATGCACACCTAGCTTGCATGATTTTTTTTTAAAAGATGAAAAAAAATCAAAGTTTGCTGCCTACATATGTTTTGGGATATTCCTCTGATGCCTTCATTGGGCAAGGCACACGGTACAGCAGAAACAAAAATGTGTGACGTTTTTCTTGACCTTTATGCTCATAGCTTCATACTAACCAACAGTATAATTTCAAAATATCAGGAGAGTAATAAAAAGGAAAAAACCAAACTTGACATGTAATAAATAATTTACCACCTCACCCTAACACAACCTGCAACATCTTTCAGTCACATTACGGATGTATACTCATCATTTTTTGTGGTATTTTGCATAAATTTCATTAGTAGGAACAGAGTAATATTAAAATATACACATATATACAATTTGCTGGCTTTTCAGTTCATTATGAAATACTTCACCTCTGGGCAGATGACTAATATGCTATTAAAATTCTCTATCCTTGAGTTGTGTCGTAGCCAAAAAAGGGGTGCAGTCACTCATGATCTTTATTAAGTGAGCTGAATACACCCACTCAGGGAAAATGCTGTTGTATGACTTTAATGTGTCCTACGGCAGCATTAACATGCTTTTGGGTCATTTACCTACATGTTGTGGAGCTACAATAATAACTCCGCAGTGAAAACTGGGGGAAATTTCCATTATAACCCTGTGCTGAATAGTTTGGGAGGCATTACAAAAAAGTTTTAGATTTCTGATTAGCAAAAGGAAAACTTTGCAAGCTGGACTGTGGCAGCTTGTGTTTGGACCTGAGGCTGCCCTATGGTCCAGAACAAATGGCAGTTGTTCATGATCATGAGCAGGTAGTTGCTTCTGTTCAGTAACAAAAGGGAGGTACGGACAGTTGTATCCCAATGCTCGCCAGGTTTGTGTCATCCCAGTTTAGATCATCTCTCTGCCAAAGACTCCTCATGTAATTTTCATTATTTTCCTGGATCTTTGGTTTCTTATATGTAAACCAGGATAATGAAACTGCTTTCTTTTTTTTTTTTTTTTTTCCTCTGCTTTGGCTTGCAGTGGTTTGTGTGAGCCTGATCTGCAGAGGCTGGCATGGTGCCTTCTCCAGTGTACTGGGGCTGTGCCTGGATGCGGGAGGGTTTCGGTGGCTACTGAGATACTGAGGTGCTGCAGCACCACCGCTGATGCCTCTGACATTGCTGCTTAACCGAGGGATAAAACCAATGCTGACCATTTGGTGTAGCAGGTCGCTGCTGCAAACTACGGTTTGTGTATCAGGCAATAGTGTGAATTCTAGTAAACTATTTGCATGGGGCAATATAATCCTGAATAAAATCTTAGTTTCAGTTTTTCTGTTATAAAACTGTAATCTTTTTATGGATTAATCTGTAATAGAATAGATATTAAACTTGAATAATTTCCTATTGATTTTATAATTAATTCTGTCTAGAACTAGATATAAACTCCTTTTTTTTTTCTTTTAAACCAAAATGTTTAGGAAGAGGAGAAAGCATGCAACCACTCTGAATGGTGACTAGCAGATCCAAATGCCTTATATAATACACAATACATCAGGAAATCTTTTGTGAATATAATTTAGACCAGAAACAGCCTATTTTCAAGGGGGAGTAGGAGACACTTTTCACCTTTCCACCCATTAAAATGTCTCTGTAAAATACTAGTTGTAGTAAGCTAATAATTTCAACAGGAAGCAGTTTTCTCTGGTTACTTGGGTTTAAAAAATTCCTTCTTTGTCGCTGTAACTTCTTTGTCTACACTGAAATCTGCCCCTATTAAATGTTGCATGAGAGTGACTCAAAAGCACTTAGAAGAACACAAGTCTAATTACCCATACAGGACCAAACTTGACAGAAAATTTGGGATATTGCTCTGGCAGTAGCTGACAGTGACGACACTGACAATAAACTCACCTTATGAACAAACCCATTCCACGCATTGTTATGAATGGAGAATCATCAGATTTGCTTGTGTTTAGCGATATATTTTTGTTAGGGTAGGGAAATTATTTTTAAATTCAGGAAGTTTTTTCTAATGTTCATAGCTGGTTTTTTTCAAGCTTGTGCTTTGCACTTCTTGAAACAAACTTGGAATACTGTATGTATTTTATTTTGTAAATTAAGAGGTTTCTTGTCCTCTCATTGGAGCATATTCTAGTGGTAATGTTGTAAATTCTAGGAATAAATCCTAGTTATTCCAGTAATTCTAATGACAGAATGTTGTAAATTGCAGTAATTCTAAGAAATGTCTACTGCAGTGAAAGAACAATATGGAAGCTAAATTTTACATTTTTTCCAGAAAGAAAAAGCAAAACCTATTTATTTCTCTGAATAACTTCACCAGTGAGGAGAACTTCTTTTACCCTTACTTATTTTGTACATTGCATTACTATGGAAGTACCTGAAATGAAAGCAGTTTCATAAACTATTACTCAGCATGAATAAAGGAAAAACTATCAGGATGATAATGAATCAAGGGCCTTTTTTTTACTGCTTGCAAGACACAGACTTATTGTGAATGCCTCAGCTTTATGACTTTACCCTTACAGTGCCATGCAATTGATCCTGAATTTTCTGTGCAGAAATATTTCTCTAATTTCTGGGACATAAATTGTCTAATGTTGATCTTTAAAGAACTTTTAAAGCGTGTAAACACTTAACGGAAAAGATAAAGCAATATGACTGTGATCAGAATCACACTGAGATAACGGTGCTTAGACAGCTACTCTGTGGATGGAAAGTAAAACCCTTCTTTATTTCATTGTCATTGTCACTACAGTGAAGATTCTTACTGTGTGACTATTTTATTTTTTCTGTTTTTCTATAACTGGCAGCTTTAATCAAAACAGATACAATTAGAAAAAAAGCACCATATGAACCAAAACAAAGTAAATACTTCAAACCCTTTTTTGTGAAAATCATTTGGTCTCAAGGGTTGTTAGCATACCTATAGGGATTACAAATTAGGGTCCTATGTACTAACTGTTATTTCATAAAGCCAGATTAAAGACGAAGACAACAGGAGTGCAGCCATACAATGGTATGGTTATTATTAAAATAAAAAATCAACTCACAAGCACATTAGCAAAAAGATGGATAATTTAGATGTCAAGGCTGACACATATTGGACTAACTTCCTTCCCCCTTAACATTCATAAGTCTATACAGGTCTCATAGTATGATTCAGATCTCATAATTTAATGAAACAAACTTAATCAGAGGTGTTCATTAAATAACAATTCCGATATGGAGATAATTTAGAATGACTAATTAAAGACCTAGTTTCTTTTTCTCTATCTTTCTGTGAAAAGTTCTACAGAGGTGTAATTTGCTAATTAAATCACAAGATCCAAATCAATGTTTCAGACACTTAATTGCTGTGTTGTGCTCTTCTCTAAGAAATCATGGAAATTTCCATGAGAACTGAGGATGTACCTTCTTTTTATTACTTTTTTTAAACTATCTTTTCAATTAAGATGTTGATAATATCATTTTCTTTACAGTCTTAAAAAGTAATGGACTAAAACCAGGAAAGGCTTTGAATTTGGAATATATTGAAATTGGGTGTGCTTGAAATTTTGCAGTTGAGAGCATCTCTCAGGAACAAGCTGGTATTTAGGCAAAGTATAGCAAAGCACTTAAGTGCATCCTTATTTCTGTCCCTGTTCATCAAAGGATAGAATGACATATTTCTGTAATTTTGCACAACTAATTTTCAATTTGTTTTCCTCTTCTTCCCTCCTTGTTTCTAGGTGCAAGATTTATGCCTTAAAAATTAGTGAAAACTCAGTGTACATTTTTCCTTGTTCCTTCCTGATGTAGATAATTTCTGCAACTATGTCAAGAATGAAGTATGATTTCATATTGGGTGCTGGTGTGAATGGAGGTGTCTACTATCTATCTCTGAGAAGCTCCATCATCAAAAGGTTAGATGATAACTTGATAGGTTTAAAAATGCTGAATACATTAAATATATCTTCAGTTATAAATATGGAATTTGGCTTTGGAAAATGTTAGATTTTTAAATCAGCTTCCAGCATTGTCCTGAATTTCCAGGTAGCATACTGATTTCCACTGGGGGGATGACTGCCTGATAAGAACCAGTATCACAACTGCTTCTAAAGTATTCAAGGCTGAAAATTAGGCTGAGTGCAGCACATAATTCTCAATAATAAGGAAAATGATAAGCTGGAAACACACATTCTTGTAAAAAAAACCCCATAATCCTATTTTTAGAACAGATTTTAAAGGGTTTCCCTCAGGCTTTCTAGTTTACCTAAGAACAGAGTAGGATTTCTTTCTTAAACAGTATAAGTTTCCTGGGTTTAATTCACTGCTTTTCTGTTTGACTGTTGCAATTTTTTGCAGGTTTCTAGCATTATTATCATTACAGAAAATAAATAATTCTGACAGATCTTACGTGTCGTATCTTTTATGACACCACTAGGGTATTAAAGAGAAGAGAAAAAAAAATCAGTGGGGCTCACATTTGAACTAAAATTTTCTTTTTATTACAGAAATGTTCAAATGCAAACCAGTTTGCTGTCTCCTGGTTCCTACTATCCTGTTTCCCATTTAGCAAATGGGAAAGTCAACAAGTAGCAGAGAGACTATACATTTTTTGTACTTTCCCAGAAACTTTCCCTTTGCTTTAGTGCTTTGTCTTCATAGCTCCTTTGTCTGATTTGTGATTGACTCCTTGTACACTCAGGGTTTTCAGAAATTGCCTAGGTAGCCACTGCTTGAGTTTAACACGTCCTTAGAAATGTGACTAGCAATTCAGTGGTATTTATTTATCTTCCAGTTGGTAGTATGCTCCTCGATGATTCCCTGAACATTGGCTTAACAGTCTTTATTTTTATAAATATTTGTGAAGAAACATTGTCTTAATTTTTATGGGGTATTATGTAATCTGAATTAAAACAAACAAACAGGGTCTACTACAGTAAGTGCTTGAAATGCTTAAAAGCCTACTTTTCCATGAGCACTTCAGGGAGTTAAGCTTTTCCCAGCAGTGGGATTTCAAAATTTTTTTTTTTTTTTTTTTNATTTTTTTTTTTTTTTTTTTGAGGGGGGGAGGTCTCTGCAGAATTTCCAGTTTTCAAAAAAGTTTTTCAGGGGTAGTACTGCACTGAGCTGCAGGGGTTGAAGTCTGACAGATTCTCAGCCTTGTAGCTGTTTGGGTGCTGTGTTGATTTTCACACCCTGCCCCAAAACACAGAGTCATTTAACACCTACCCATCACAACTATGTTAGGCCAGGTTTGTTAACCCTATTTCTCTAGTCTGGAGAGAAGTTAAAGTCAGCATTTTCATACCTGTGTTCCTGTGTTGTACTGGAAGTGCTCTTATCTGGCTGCTCTAACATGTCCCAGTGGCATTGGTGACCACCTGAAGTTCAGGAATAATGGTTTAGCAGTGCCTAGATATGCCTTTCCTCCATCCCTGTTCTCCTGGCAGTCTAAACCCAGTTCAGTTGCCAAGCTGAATTAAGCATGGTTGGTGACATTAGACTGGAAACCGATGAAACTGGGATATCTTCCAACAGCCATTCTGACAGCTTTACAGCTTTGTATTCTCTTTATACTTCTTAGCTAGAGGTAAAGGATGTGGACAAAAACTGGAACACTGACTTCATGTCTCAATGTCTCCACTACCTTTACAAGAGAGGTGACATGAAGACATGCTAGAAAGAAGTCCATAAGATATCACTGTCATGGAAAACCCTAAACACCTTGAGTCATAACAGAATGATTATAGAGGGCTCTGCATAAGACAAACCACTTTAGTACCCATTTTCAAAATTACCTTGTCTGAAAATGTTTAAGCATGGTACCATGCCCTGAAAAAAAATCTCTCCCGACTATCTCTGAAATTGGTAGGGTTAATATGAAGACGGCAGGATTAACTATATCAAACCATCTCCTGTTTTGTATGAACAGTGATAAACTCCTAAGTACTCCTGGAGAACCACCTTTAATAGACATGACCTGACCAGACTTGCTCTTCTATTGTAGCTCAAGATTAAAGCATTTCTTACCACTACATTTTTTTTAGCTAATCCTCTCTCTGGCTGACTCATAACAGCTGTTAAATAACTAGATATTTAGGTAAAGATGAACCAAACCTATAAATTTAAACATGTCATATAATAACCAACTCCTTTATGCATAGCAAACTGCTTCTGTCATCATTTGAATGCTTTATGGTGACCTCACTGTCTGCATCTGATTGAACTGATCTAATGTCATAGTTGACAAAAGCTTATAACAATGGTGATTAGATATTTCTGATGCATTATGGAGGACAGAGACCACATAGGAGTGCTAGGCATTGTGTGGGGGGAGATGGAAAGGTTAACATAATGTTTTTGAAACATCTGAAAGGTTGGTTGGAGTTTGTTCCTGAGTGTTTCAACAGCAGCACGTGCAAAAGTTCACATGGCTTGTTTTTACTTACTTTCTTTACCCCTTTGCCAGTTATCTGATAGTTTCTCTTTCCTCCCACACAACTGTGCAATGAAGTCATAGCCTTGTTGTGGATGTAACGGTACATTCACCATTTTTCTCTACCTTCTTAGAAGTTCTGACTTGTCAGAAACTTACTAACAGTACTACTAACTGGTGCTCCTGCAGCAGTTTATCCTCTCTAGACCACAGTGCCTTACAAGCATTAACATCTTCTGGTGACAGAGGCTGAGAAGTAAAATGACTTGCCCAAATTCATGTAGGACAGATCTAGTATTTTTATTCACACGTCCCTCCTTCCTTATATCACATGCAACCCCTATGCCTTTTTTTCACAATGAAGACACAGCATGTGCACATAAAGGCTTTTATTAAAACAAATCTATGTAAAAACTCAGCCAGAAGAAAAAAAATACTTTTTTTTTTCTCTTGTTGGCAAAAGTTAGCTTGCTTCCTTTTTACATATTCTCTTGGCTCAATTTGCACTGGTCTTAAATTCCCCTTTAAATAAAACCTTTGTAGTGATGTTTTAAAAGAAATCATCTATTGTTGGAATTAAGTCTAGGAAATGTGAATTTGTTCCATGTGAAGAAGTTTCAAGAAAACTAAAGCACAGCGGCAATTTTAAAGATTACAGCCACATTCCTGAAACCTTTTAAAAACATGCTAAGATTTAAGTTTGTGAAAAGTGCCTTAGGACTTAAGGTTAATGATGTGAGTAATGTATTGTCTCGGTGCACACCTGAATTCATAGGATAATAATTCATATCCAGAAGTGAAAATGCTTGATTTTGTTCTCCCCACAGTAAACACAGGAACACCAGTGGTTGTGAGCACCAGTGGCTAGAACTTCAGAAGATCCAAGTTCCTTCTGTTCTGAGTTGTATTTGTACTGTCAGGGAGCCCAAGAGAGCTTAGCTGCACTGTACTCTGTGCAAACATGGAATGAAATTACAGCCTTTTTGAGAGCTGATACAGCACAGCAAGGCAACTATGCAGAAGCAGCTGTCATGCTACTAGACAAGTGATAGTACATCTCACTGATGTGGTTTGCTGGGCTCTGGCTGTAAAGGGCAATGAGAGAGAAAGTCTGAAGATGAAAATGAAATGGAGCAAATGCTGGCACTGTGAACTACTCTGCAGTATCAATCACCTGACATACAAAAAGAGAGAGAAAAGGCAGAGGTTGGAACATGAAGAACCTTGGCAGGGACAAGCAGCCACCTGTATTTGGTGAGAAATAAGAAGAGGGAAGCAGTGTCCTGGTACAAAGAGTGAGGTTGTCTCTGCTGCTATCTAAGAAAGTGATCTTTTGCAGCAGCAAAAAGGAATGGAAGGAGTTGATCTAAGCACCTGCTTGCCAAAGTCAGGGGTGATAATGTTGTGATGAAGGTGTGGGATTTGGAGAGTGGAAGAAATGAAATGTGTCATTTGGAATGGCCATATCCTTGAGAAAGAGAAAACATTGCATAGCACAAGTGCCCAAGATTTATAAGAGCAGACATTGAGACTATCAATTCAATATTAGACTGAGAGTCTGTAAGTGTAAGTGTGAAGAAAGGGAAATGGGGAAAGCCTGCCAAGATAGAGGGATGGCTCAAAACCTTGTTGAACTTGAGCCAACAGGCAGTCATATCAAGATGTGAGAGAGACAGGACAAGACTTAATTTCTGAGAATGAAACTGTCCTGGACTAGTCTGTGATTGCCTTGTCTCTATCATGTAGCGTTGTCTTTGTGTAGTAGTTAAATAGGAAAATATCTTACAACATATTAAAAAAAAAATAAATCTACAGATTACTATCAGCTCAAGTGGTCCTAATCAGACATAACATCTTTTTACTCGAGGACACATTGTGAAGTAACCCAATACAGGAACTCAGTGATGACAAGTAGAAGGTGCTCAGTGGTGTTTAAACCAGTGAAAGATTAATGGGAATGCTACTGGAAGGAAAACTGCTTAACACAAGACATGGTGAAAGCAGCAGTGGGGACAGAGAATGTCAGCGTTCACAGGAGGCCATCATGTGCAGTACTGGGGAGGCTCACAGGGACACTGCAGCTCTCTGACCTCTTTCCCTCCCTAGCTTGTTTTAGCTATGCAGGCACTGGTTCTGTATATACAGCATGATTTCCCTTGGGAAACACAGCTGAAGCCACCCTACTTAATAAGAAGTCTATTAATTACTCTCCTTGCCCATTTCTTATTAACCTGTTGACTAAATCTGAGCTAATGCAGCAAGGTTCATAGATGTGTTTCACACAGGCAGTGAGGGAGACTGACAGTGACAGCGCAGAGACGGGATTGCAGACACCAGCCACTGCTTGCAGTTGGGCAAGTAACGCACTAGGGACCTCCTGGCCATGCGCTGTCCTCTGCCTGGGGAGGGAGAGAAAGTTGCATCAGAACCACGGGTGTCCCCTCCAGGGAGAGGATTGGACATGAGAGGAGGGGGCAAAGGGGAGATAGCACCCCACACCATGCAAACTGGCCTCAATTAGCTGTGCTGCTCCCTGAGCAACTACTCCAAAGCAGCAGTTTTACAGCAAGGGTGAGGATTCCCAGGGGGCTTGGGCTCCACTTCAGGGCTCGTAAGAATGGTGCAGTGGCCGTGTGGGGGGTCTTCCATTCGCCTTCAGGAGAAATAAACAGCCCATACAGCACAGTGTCCAAGGGCTTCCTGAAGAAGAGGAACAGGTTTCTACAGTCCTAAGTCTTCCCATCTTTTGCCCTCTCCCTCTCCACCCCTTCATGTACTGCCAAGTATTCCCTCTTTAAACAGATCCACATCTCTGTCCCAGACTCAATTCCTGTCATCAGCTTCCCTTATTTGCAGTCATCATGCTATTGAAATCACAATCTCAGAGGCACCTAATAAAATGTGCAAAGTTCTGTTCAAAATAAGTTTTACAGCCAGACACGCATCCAGATGGCTTATAATCACAGATTTGAAAAGAGGAATTTTTCAGCCCATTAGCTGTACGCAGCAGCTGTGCTGACATCACGGACACTTGTGGTTTTGGACGATATGATGTAGCTAGAGCACTGACATCAGAAACAGAGGAGTGACTGCCTCAGAGGGCTGAGCCAAGCCCTATGCTGCCCGCCACTAGTCTGGTTCAGGAGGTGATGTTTGCCTCTGGCTTCTGCTCTCCCCTTTCCCTTCCATTTGGAGAATTCAGCATCCTTCACCAGACATGGAAAAACAAATACCTTTTTTTATTATTATTTTAAACATCATTATGAATTAAAATTCACACAGATTTGAGAGGTCAGGACTACCTGCAGCCTCCTTCGTCAAAGCCATGCCCCTTTGCTCACTCACCAAACTGCATCTTGTACCTGACTTCCAGCAGACACACAGGAGCGTTACACACTGTGTGTAGACACCTGGTGATGAGAGAGGCAGGTAAGCGAACAGGGGCAGGAGCAACCTGAGCACATGCATGAACTTGTTGTGAAGGTGAAATGCTGTAATTGTTCTCCAGAATAGAAAATATCAAATACTCATCTTCCTTCTCCCTGGAGGACTTTCTCCCAAGACAGCCAGTAAAAACCACCAGGCAGCAAGTTGGAGAGGGAATATGTCATAGACTGAAGAAACCAGAGGACATTGGTGGCTGTGGAGCTTTCAGTAGACAGCAAACCACAGCATGAGTGGCACCCCTGTAGTGTCTACAGCTCCCAATAGTGTTTCTAGCCCTTTTCTTTGTTAGCTAATATGAAGCAGGTTCAGTACTGGAGAACAAAAAAAGGAAATAAATACACTTCAGTTCCTGGCTCATGCCCTGGGCTATGCCAGTGGCTGAGAGAGTGGGTTACTGGGGAAAAGGTCATTTAGAGGAAGAAAATAGCTGTAGATGTGCCATGTGATCACAACATGATTTTTTAACCCATGCATACAAAGATAACACCACACTTGCAGATGATTGGTTTGGTCTGTATGCACAGGCACACATCTATGCTGATGTGTGTACACATGGACATCAGCTACTCTCAGGAGGACTATGAAACAAACTTCCTAAACAAGTGAAGGTACATATTTTGGGCTCTGCTCCTGTCAACCACTCTACTTATCTGTAGTCATCACGCTATTGGTATCATTCACTCCAAAGTAGCCCTAACACCTCCTCTGAACTGGAAATACATATATCTCCAGGATAAGCAGGATATAGAATTTAAGACAATTCCAATTACTAAATCTAATCCAGCTGATAAATACAATTACTGATGCTTTTAGTTTATGATATATGATGGTGCTGAACTGCTACCACAGAAATTTAGACACACATGGAACGAGACACTTGGCAAATGTGCAGTCATATATTGGGGTTTATGTGATGAATGTTTTGTAAAGTAAGAACAGACTGTCTAATATTTTCAGTATTCAAGAGAGAAACTTGATATCACCAATTCATGTACCCTCAGCTATTTCAGTTTGAAAATAACCTTTTTACAAATCAAAAGGTCCTTCCTGCTTCTCTTAAATACTTCGGCTTACTTCTCTTTACAGTATGCCCTAGTGATTTTCACTACTCTGGCAGTGCCAAGTGCCCCTGAAGTTGATGGTTTACTGGGAGGAAGCAGATATGGCCATGGTATTGCTGTGCTCTGGCAGCACTTGTCTGGGTAACTGGGACATCCTTGGAAAGACGGACATGGACAGTTGAAGCCACCCTCTGTTTTGCAGCTGCTGACTGTAATGCCAAGCCTCCTTCCACTTGCTGTAGCAGACACAGCTTGGATAGTGGTGAGGAGCTGGACCTTTTCTTTAGGGAGTTGGGGTTCATGATAAAGACTAAATGGGTTCTGAGCATGGAAACATATTTGCAAGATGAAACAGTAATTATACCTGAAATGTTTGTGGTTTCATTCACTTTTTTCATCTGGTGGGAATAAATGTAATATCTAGCCCCATATGGCTCATTATACTTCTCTCTTTTTTTTCTTTTCACCTTTTTTTTTCTTCTGTAAGCAGAGTGCTGTTCTGTTTTATATTTTCTACGTTCCTTTGTATTAGTTTTTGGCTTTCTTTATCTCTGGGTGATAATTCTTCAGGCAGGAGTTCCTACAATTGCAGCATGTTGTGCATGATGATTTTTGTCTTATTTTTTGTATTGTTTACAAGAAGAGTAAAAGCCATAAGCATGCAGAGAATCTTAAATGGAGCTTAACTGAGTCCTGCAGTATTCTCTGAGGAACTGGAGAGACTGTTGAACTGTTAATAGAACATCTTATGTATCCAGGAGAAGTGCAAAGGAACACTTGCTAAGTTGAGGGTTTTCCATGTTTGCCATGAAATAGACTTTTATCAAACAGCAAAAACTGTCAGGAAATTTTGCTCCCTTTTTTTATCATTTAAGAGGAGAGGAGAGCATCCCTGAAAGTCAAATTGTCTCTTCTTTATTAAAGGCAGAGAATGAGGGGTTACTCATATCTTCAGCACCTCACTACTCCATTATCATGTTGAAGATGGAGCCAAAATTTCATGCCAAGTCTCAGAGATTTGATTGTGGAACAATTTGAATATTGGCGTTACTCTATGAAACAGTCTGTGGTTAGCTTTACTCATCCCTTCCCTTCTGAGCTGTGTCAGTACTGGAATGGAAATCATTTCACCCACATGTCTTTGGGTTTTAATATCTCTCAGGGAAGTAGAAAACTGAGCAAAGACAATTTTGTTGCTGGAATCAGAACTGTACATTGGCTTAAAAAAGTCTCGGTCTGCACCTCAGTGAGCTATGCTACAAGGCCAATGTATTAACCCCCAAATAGCTACCCCAGAAAATAGTTGGGTTAAGAGTCATTAAGTCAAGCCACTGGGACTCTTAAAATTTAAACCTGTCACAGAGAAAATTCTCCATGTTAGTGCAAATTTTTAAATTATCTTTATGCATCAAGAGGCTTTCTTCATAGATTAGAGCCGATAACACACCTGTCCAGAGAAGAGGCATTTGAGCATCATGTTCATGTCAGTATTTGCAACTCCTACATCAAAACAGATTTCTCTAGTTACTTAGAATTGGTAAATTTAACATGCCATGAAAAAAAAGTAGGTCCATCCCAGGTATTTACAGCACACCTTTGTCTATTAGTCTTTTTGCTTCATAGTTGGGTTTTTTGGTTTGTGATTTAGGGTTTGTTTTTTGGTTTGGTTTGGTTTTTTTTTTAGTTTGATGGGTTTATATCTCCCTTTTTAGATCACCTGGGGCACTTTGGAAAGGCAGACCTTGTTTACAAACTGTCTGCCCACTCCGGCATGTTGAAATGTCATTGCACATGCTGACACAGTAAAGGAGATATACTTTACAAGTGCCTCTAGGGATGGGTGGAGGAGGCACAGGCAGAAATTTTTGCACACCTTGTCCTGGAAATTAACTGTGTTGTAGGGGTAGCAAGAGGAGCTCTGGTGGCCAAGAGGCAGGAGCATGCAGAGATATTACCCAGCAAGAAGGAGACTGTGATTATGTCAGGTCTATATAATGATGCTTAAGAGTATGTGCAGTGTGATAGTTTATACAACTGTAATATATAACTATAATAATGCAAGCTCAACAACAGTGGTTACAGTTATGGTTTAGCAGTATTCAGCTGTAAGATAACTATGAGATGACCGTAATGACTGACACTACAAGCTTAGCAGCACGCAGTCACAGAAGAGTTATCAGTACACTGCTATGGTTATGATGGCTGCTCCCAAATCCCTGGATTGTCCAGGTGCTACAAGGTCTGCAAGACTCCACTTTTGTCCCTGAGCATCCACATTGATGGCACGGGGCCTTAGGGTGTCGCATGTTGTCAGGGTGATCTGGAAAAGAGGACAGCCACCACAGCAGCTGATACTCATGACCCAGTGTCATCAATGCTGGCCCTCTTCTGCTGACACCACCCTTGTCATGCTTGGGTTGTCCATTTAGCTGCTTAGGACACCATGACCTATGGCCCTCTGGGCTTCATTTCCTCCACTTTCTGGACAGATTGATCATTGCTGAGTCATTTGCTGAGCCAATCCAAAAGGGACCAGTCACAGCATCCTCCTGCTACCTTGTCTTCATCTCGCAGCTCTTCCTCAGGGGAGTCCGTTCCTTGAAACTGGCTCAGAGGTGACTGCTGCTGTTATCATTGCCCTAGGCATCCTAACCATGCCATTAATGCACTTTTTCCCCTAAGTTCTACAAATCATGTCAAATGAGAAGGAGACTAATCTTGTCATGACAATGCAGGTCAGCAATTTCACTGTGGTCTTACAAATGTACTAAGGCTTTACAAGTTAGGCTGGGCCAATGGTACATTAGTATGTTAGTCTTTCATCACATACAGTACTAAACCCATTTGTTATGTTCGTTATGTAATATAAGCAAAGTTACACTAAGGTGTTATCGTGGCTCAGTGGTCCCCTCTCCCCTGCTTTGGACTAAAGCCCCTACAGCCATTGGGTTTCCTTTTACAAATTCATACAAGGATTGTTCCTTGACTTTGGTTCTTCATCTGTCTCATTTGCAATTTGCAAAGTATGTACTGCCTTATGTGCTATGTGACATAGCATGGACCATTTAAAGTGGACTGAGTTTCTTCTTTCCTGAGTAAGTATTGATAATGAATCAGACACAAATCTCATTCTCTTCCCTAAGTGGTAGCTGCAGATTTTTGTAGTCCATACTAGTTTCTTCATCACAACATGTTTTTGTCCCATGACAACTCCCATCAAATTCTGAGAATTACTTTTGAGGTGAAAAGGAACAAGAGGGTTTGTCCTGTGACTTTTCAGGAAAATATATTTGAATTAATTTTGTTACAGTGTTATCCCAGTGGTCTGATTTACAAAACACTCAAAAGCAAAGCTTTGAGAGGTTTTCAAATCAGCCATAATATTTGCATATGCAAATTCACCAGCCACAGTTGGAAGCATGAAGAGATGACTGAGTAGGTTGACTCTGCCCTAATGTATGCACTATACAGAGCTGGGCACATGTCCAAGCCACTCATTTGTTCCTGTTGTTCTTATGCAGGCTAACAGCGTATTTGCTATAAATTGCCATCAGCTGGGATTTGCTGAGTTGTGGCTAAGCAGGGCAAAATGTCTACAACAGAGTCATGACTCATCAGCTTGGTTTTGTTATGACAGGAGATGGTTATTATTGTAGGCTGCCAGAAAGAGGGCTTGGGGTGCAGAACCCCCATCCCCATCCCCCCCTCAGGACACAGTCTAATTGAATTCATTGGTGTTTATCTTCCCCTCACCCTACCTGAACCCAGTGAGGCCCATGGGACTTCAAGCCTGGTTTCACCTACTTTTAGGTGACGTTTTGTATGCACTTATTGATGTACTCCAACAGCAAAAAATAAAGTCATCTGAATGGAAAATTCCTCCCCGACAGCCCTACTCAGAGACACTTGAGAAACTGGTTTCCTGTAAATGATATTCCAGCATTCCCATGCTATTTTTCTTGTTCTTCCCAGGTCCTGGAAATTAATACCTTTCCAAGTTGTATTTAGTAACAATCCCTGTGAGAAGCTAAATACAATTTCTAGGAGACTAGCTGCATATTTGGTACCTGCTAAAATATATGGCACATATTGTATCTAATACATAATTTCACAGAATCACAGAATGGTTTGGATTGGAAGGGACCTCAAAGACCATCTAGTTCCAACCCCCCTGCCATGGGCAGGGACACCCTCCACTAGACCAGGTTCCCCAAAGCCTATGCCAGTGCCTCACCACCCTCATAGTGAAGAATTTCTTTCTAATATCTAATCTAAACCTAACCTCTTTTAGTTTAAATCTGTTACCCCTTGTCCTGTCACTACACTCCCTGACAAAAAGTCCCTCTCCATCTATTTCCTAGATGTATGCGTATAAAGATGTTTGGGTTTTTTTCCTCACTAGTATTTTTAATGAAACAGTAAGATAAAGAATCTGTCTTCCCCCAAATTAACTGCTTCCCCCTCACCTCACCCCCAGTTTCTCCAGAAACTGGAAAATGCACATTTGGTCTGTGCAGAAGCTGTAACTTAGCTGCCCTGAAGCTCCCATTACCTCCGAGCCATGTTCCCAGGAGGCACTACAGCTTGTGTGATTGCCTCCATCTGTTGCCTAGCTGGGTTTTGAGTATGATTCTCTCTCCTAGGTCTTGTCACAAAAACTTTTTTTTTTCCCCTGGGAATTTGATTCTTTAAAAAAATATGGTTAAAAATACTCATCAAATGAAAAATAAAATCAGTAGAAAAAGGCAGAAAATCCATCTTAACATACAAAAGAGTAGAAAGTTAAGCTTATCTTGAAATATTTTCTTGATTAGACTTTGAACTGCAAACATGCTTCAAACATTTGTTGGTTTAATAAGGTGCATTTGATGGAAGTAGACAATTTTTTTCAAAAATAAGGAGTTTGAGCTTTTTTTTCTTTTCAGTTATACAGTATCATAACATAACTATGTTTTGTTTACATTTTTTTATAAATACCTCTCTGCAATAATAATTTCTTCTTGGGAAAGCTGGCAATTCCATAGTGTTAAGTACATAAATTAATAAATGGATATGTGTCCAATTTGCACAGAAGACATTAGCAAGTCATTCATCATTGCAGGCACTTACTGCTAATTTAGTGACTAAATTTATGCCAGCTTTACCAAAATGAGCTGCCACACAGCATTAGTTGCTTTCTTACATCGCTTTGGTGGCAGAGGAATTGCAACTTCTGGGAACTATAGAAAATCCAAATCCATATTAGTGGTGGTGGCAGCTCAAATTCTCTCTCATGCATCTTCATAACTGTACTACTCCTGGATAATAACCTTTTTCTTTCGGTGCCTTAAACTAGAGTTGCGCATTTTAACATGCTGGCTCTTAAATCTGAATCAACTGGGGGATTTTTAAAGATTTTCAACCAGTGCTTTATCTAGTCATTTATTAGACTCGATAGCCTGACCTCCCAGCTGTCAATAAATCAGGTAAAATCAACAATATAGCATCCCTTTCCCCCTTTTACCAATTTGTAAATAGGCGTCCACCAATAATTTCAACATTTCAGTCACGTAAGTCCTGTTAACAAATCTCAGTAGTAACAACCATATAGTTGTGTCATGTCTGAAGACTTTGAATTCCTCCTTTCTTGAGCTTTATGCATTAATACAGAGGTAACTTATATTAATTGCACATTTTGCTTGTATTAGTTTTGCAGTTCAATTATGATGATATTCTTATTTTTCCTTCACAGATCTCAAGCTCTAATAATGCAATGAAATATTTGCTGCCTGGAAAAGCCCTTCCAAATTTGAACACAAAAGTGATCAGAATACCAATTGGTAATTATTAGGTTAATGTTTTAAGCAGTGTTTTTCAGATACGTAAGATCATAGATTAACTGATGTGAAGTGTTAAATAATACTTCTTTCTCGTGGTGGGTAGTTTATCCACGGTAATAATTCATATTTAAAGGCAGTGTGACATGCTCTTTATGCCTGTAAAACAATTTTGTTCTTCCTTTATGTAAGCAGGATTTTAGCAGGTGATCCTGCATAATATACTGCTGTTTTTTTCTGCAGGTCTCTGTTATACCATACCATACCATACCATACCATACCATACCATACCATACCATACCATACCATACCATTTCTTTAGGACTGTTAAAAGAATTTAAGTATTTTCTGTAAAAAATCAAAAAGGTATGGGTCAGCCTACTTTGAGGAAAAGTCAGGGTAGGGCAGCAAATAAGGCCATACAATACAACCAGCATTGTACTAGTTTCTTAAAGACATATTTTTCAATGTAAAGTATGCTGTCCGTTACAGATTCCCCACCAGTGTATAAAGGGGCAAACTACACACACAGTACTTGTCAAACTTCCTGCTCTGCATCAGCCAAACCCATTTCATTAGGAGTTTCCCAGTGAACTCCAAAGACAGAATCTGTGAAATTAGTCAATCAATAGTAATTTTTTGTAATCAATCTGAAAGGAGAGAAAACAAGCACATACTATTAGACCTGAACAGTTGGTGTTTTTCAGCATGTGCTTTGGTAATCAAAGCAAACGCTCAGAGAAATAAAGCACTGTGTATTACGTGAGTGCTACCAAGCTCTATCACTCTCTATTCAGAACAGTGTTTTCAAGCTATTTAGGAAGTTAATTTAAACATTTCAAAGCACAAGAACAGAACTGACTCATTTAACAGGTTTTATTTTAGAGATTTACACACACACACCCAGTGAATGGCAGCTTATCAATGGGCCTAAGCCAAGCCTAACAGAGTCAGCAGCCTACTGCTATGGCAATATATCATGATCCTGTTTCAGGAGAGCTTATACTGGGATGAGAAATTATTGGCCCCATTGAAAGAAGTAGCAGATGACAAAGGAGAGGTGACTTTGTAGTGTCCCTGTCTGCTTGACAATGACCAGTTGCCAAACCATTTTACATGTGCATCACCATATTTTTCCACAAACCCTGTGTGACTAAAACCACCAACACAAAGAGGTGAAAGGGTCTTTCTGCCACTCTCTCGAGTACTGTATTTCGTAAGGAACACCATTACTTTTGTAAAATGAGAGAGGATTTTTCAAATGCCTTTATCTTTGGCCAACTTCTGATGCCATGGAGATCAGCCCAATATAAAAAGAAATTGATTTAATGTCAAAGCAGTAAAATGAACAGAAGGAGGAACCTCCCCATTTCCTGAAGCAGACATAGTTAAAGTTTGGCTGTTGGTAGCCACCCATGGTACCTCCCCCTCATTCATTTTGTTTGCTGACTATCACACTTCAGTGTGGATGCCAAATCCTTAATCTACTTGACAACCAGGCATTGAATGCTTCATTCTCAAATAGCTGTGAATGGTATTCATCAAAGACATCAGTATTTACTTTAAGTCCAAGCATTTTATACTCTTTGGAGGTTGAGTGGTGGTTATATAAGGTTTTTTCTCCAATTTTTCATGAATGTATATTGCTTGAATGGGAGCTGTTTGACTCAGCACAAAACTTGGAGTGCTGAAGCTAACACGACTATTTCCATGCTTAAGGATCAACTTGTGCTGACTCAGTCATATAAAACAATCATCTGAACAAGCAAGCAAAAACCAATTTGATTCCCGTGCTTGTTACCAATCTTATTTCAAAATCCTTGATAAGTGCCAAATATTTCAGAAAAAAACCTAACACCTCTAATCTGAACCTTGTAGATGTTCATGATTTCAGAAATTTCACAAAAAGAATTATTTTTACAGTGACTAGGCTTGAAGAAAATGTAAGACATATGTGTGTGGTTTAATCTGCATAAGAGGTCAATGAAGAAATGATTCATCTTCTAATTCAAAGTAAAAACTTTCTCATCTGCTGTGTGTGATATCAAATCAAAGGAACTCACAAATAGTGCTGATTACTTTCAGTAATACAGCGTTACAAAATTAATACTACTAATGGATGCTTAGCAAATGTGGTGTGTTGAGCTTAGTGCCAAAAGGTTGGGAAGGTGCAATATTTTGGGATTTTTCTTTTTTTGTGGAATAAAATTTAAGGCAACTCTGTTTTTGTTTTCTACTTTGAACATGGTAGATTCTTTAGACCAAAGTATTTCTAACTTACAGAAATTATCAAGATTTGGAGAAGTAGATTGTTAATGATTTTGCTAATTTTTCCTCTTGTAATAAGTTTTTCTTCAATGTTAGATATCTTTAGTTCAAAGGCAAAAGAATGTAGTTCTTCTTTACATCAGCTTTCCCTTCTACAAGCACATGATGGACTGTGTTCAAAAAACTTCATGTAATATTGTTGCTCTTTGCCCACACAAATCTAGTCTATTATTAAGAAGGGTCTCTCTGTCCCCATTATACATGCATGAGACCAAATTATGTACTAAAGAAATAGCCTGAAGCCTCTTCACCACAAGTCTTCACCATGGCATTTAAACTGTATTTATGTGGACAGAAGCCTGCTTTAAGTTCTTCATACCACCTATTTCCCTTAAGGCATCATTTGATTCTTTGCATATGTGAATTGAGCTGCAGATATGATATTAATAGTCTAATCATAGTTCAGAAATCAATGACAGTTATGTGCCTTATTTGTTTGAATAGATGAGAGATTATTTATATTTATTGGGAGGATTCAGGTTTGGGGTCTGATAAACCCCTAGCATCACTCTAGCATAAGAAATACAGTCACGTTGGCATTACTAAGCACTATTTAAGTTAACTGTGAAAATCATTTAAGGTCTGCTAATACTGGATGGTTGCATGTTTTATGTTGCAAAACCTCAAACATGTCTAACTTACCTACAACTATCCACCAGCTGGATATGAGTGTTAGACACCCACTCAAATTTAAAAATCTTAGATTTAGCCAAT
This sequence comes from Aramus guarauna, assembly GCA_013400195.1. NCBI lineage: Eukaryota > Metazoa > Chordata > Aves > Gruiformes > Aramidae > Aramus > Aramus guarauna. The sequence continues at coordinate 86,095 of VXBL01010107.1, read as the reverse complement.
GGGTAAGGTCTGAGTCAATTAACTGCTGAGATTAATATTTTTCTATGTTATAGCCAGCCATTTTACCCAACAATTGATTTCAAATTTGCCTGGAATTTTGTCATCTTTCATGTTTAACATGATCCCTTCACTAGAACAGTTGCTCTAGTATAGCAACATAAAAATTATTTAGTTTATTTGTCATATAATAATAAGAGAGGCACTTGACAATTTTTAAACTACCCCTACAGCAAATATCTTGACTAGAGAAAGCCTCATTTTTAAAAGTTAAGCAAAGACCTTAACTATTGGATTTTATTTTTTTTAAAAGTCTGACAAGTGTTTTCCTAGGTCTTAGGTGAAAGATAAAAAAAAAAGACACTGAAATAACAAAATGCAATATATGAGTAAATTTCCTTTTAAGGAATAGTTTTTCTTTAAAAAGTTTTCATTAAAAAGTTTTCCTTAAGAAGATTTTTTCTGCTCATGCAAAAAGTAGCCTGTTATTATGCACATTCATGAAGATAATAATTTCTTACATTTTACAAACTTTTATCAGCAAACACTAATTAATCAGCCAAATGGCAGCTACGCATTCTGTTTAGCATAATAACGTGATATTGCAATACAGCTGACAGCTGATTAGAGAGGCAGAGAGCATATTTAAAGGGGTTGTCAACTCCATTTCTTCAACCTAGTCAGAAAAGTTGTTGTGTAATAACAAGAAGCATTTCCCAGTCTGGAAGGGACAGCCAAATGATGCCAGGTAAGTTTGCTGAAAGCTTGTCAGGCAGAAAGTTGTTTATTTAGACACTGTATGACCAAATGTCAACACAATTTTAACACAGACAAAGTTACAGGAAATTGTTCTAGTGAACAATCCAAACTAAAACATAATTTCTTGGAGAAAGCTTGCTGCACATATGTATTTGCCACTGTACTGGAATTGGAGTAAGCCACAGTGACATCAAATAGTTAGACTTGGGTTTTTTTCTGAGTCTCTTGAGCTTTTACTTTCTTTCTTTTTTTTGTCTTTTTTTTTTTTTTTCCAGAAACCTCAAAACAAAGGTGCAAGAATTCATGAGGCAAACTGGGAAGACAGAATTTCACAGGCAAACCAGAAGCCTACAAACAAAGGAGAATGAGAAGAATTTACAATGAAAGAGAAGGGAGAAAATACAAAAATAATAAAATGTGTTATTTAAAAAAAAAAAAAAGAAATGTGTAAAATCTGCACTTCTTTGTGCCCAAGGATGCATTTTTTTCTCCAAGTGCCTCTTAGCTTGTGGTTTAAATCAGTAAGAAATGAGATTTCCAGACTTTCCATTTTGTTTCATGTTGTCCAGTCATTACATCCTGCAGAGATGAAAAAGATTACTACTGTTGAGAAAGGGTAAAGAAAATTCAGACTGGAAGCATCTCTCTACAGCTGAACCTAACCCAACATGTCCATCCTCTCAAAACAGTTATCCCTATTCTTAATCATGAGCATACATGTACTGCTGCTGACCTCAGCTTAATGTGTTTTAACTCATTTGCACACTTAGAGGTGAATTTTAAAAATATGTCTTCGTATCCAGTTGCTTCTTTGTCCAGAATGTAACTAAAAAATAAAAAATAAAAATAAAAGTAGCCATGTGAGTAGCAGAAACACTGAAGCCTGGTTTCTAGCACATTTCAGAAGGATTTTCTGTCTGACAATAAAAGTTTTTTAGTCTTTTTCTTTGGAAGAAGAGGTGGGAAAGAGGGGATTATTAACTGTCTCTCCCTCTTCTGCCCAGCCACATGTTTTCACATATCTTAAAGGAACCAGTATCTTTGAGATTTCTCTCCCCTTGGATTGGATTAGCATTGGACAGCAATGTCAAAGGTTAATGGGAGGAGGTGAGAAAAAAGGGTGCAGATACACAGAGCCAGAATGGTCAAATATGTCCAATTTCCCCTAGGAAAATCCTCTAAAATAACTACGTGAAGCTTAAGCATTACTTAATTTTTTTCTATCTTCATCTCCCTCCTTGCTCTTCTTTGTAGAGGAATGAGAAGGCCAAAAGCTATTAAACAGATGTATTTGTCTATAAGGATCATAAGCTTCTTTCTTTTCTCCCTCTGTGCACGGTGCAAAGATCCTTTTAGAGGTAACCAGCATGAGCTCTCTTTCCACAGGCCTTGTCATCTTCTGTTGTGGTCCCGGACATCAGAGCACATACAATGCAGAGCATCTCATACTTTCTTTTCATTTCTTTGCTGACTTAGAGAGATAATGAAATAGAAATTTCCCCTATCAAGAATATCAGCTGAAAAATAGATTAGATAATCAGGCCAAAGTAGCTAGACATATTAGCTGTGTATTCTAGTTTGTCACTTGTGGGTTCTTTCCTTCCATAGCCATTTTTTCTGTGTCTCATATAAAAAGGAATTATCATGAGCCTAACTTCACTCAAAAGTCTATGACACAGCTGTTAATAACACTGAAAATAAAGGAGCGCTTACTGCTAGCTTTCAGATGGGTTTGAAGTTATTCTGTTCCCACTGAGTCAGTAGCTCTTTGCCAAGAACTTTTGAAATCCTCCACTTCTTGCCTGCCATTTTTTAAACTAGCACCTTTTTCACAACAATAGTAAGCAGCACATTCAGACCATCAGTATGTACACCCACACAGGATAGCACTGTGTCCTGCTTGCTCACACGTCAATTTATATTTATTTTGTTATTCTGCCAATCTTTCTTTATTCTCCCAGTCAACCTTCCTTTCTGCAATTCAAATGAGTCATCAGATCATGCAATCTGTTGTAGTGCAAGCAGTTTTCCTACATAATTGTTGAAAATGGTTTCCTTAGAGCCCCACCAAAGGCAGTTACTTTAAGTAATTTCTAAATAGGGCATTGAGAATTACTTGTTTAGATGTCGCTTCATTTAGCAGCTGAAGTACCACAGCTCCATAATGCATCCTCCAGCAATATTGTTCTCTTTCAGCTCCTACTTAAATCCATAAAATGTGATATATCCTGTTTCAGGACTGTCAAGAAATGCTTTGCAACCATGTGTTCTCTCAGACTGTACAGCTCTTACGTTTGCACAAATCCCAGTCACAGGCCCACTGCGAACATCCCTACAGAGGCCTATGCTATGTCTATGCAGTGCATTGTTTTCTCTAACCCTCTGCTGTTTCTTCATGGTAGGACTATCAACACACGAAACTTCTTTATGGCTGCAGGGTTTTACACTGCTAACAGCTTTTGACAGTTTGCTAAAGCTTGTTAAACTCAAATGATTTTGAAAATGCATTGTAGTAACAAGATAAATCAGTTACCTCGGCATAACCCTTCCCCTTTCTTCATCCAAACTTTTATATTAATTTCTTAGAAAATTAATCTTGTTAAATAAATCTACTCTTATTAAATCAGAAAACAGGGGAAAAAACATTTTTAGAAGCCCAGTGGTGATTCTACAGGGCTCACAAACCCATTAAATAGTTCATTCTATCCATGTGGGGGTTTAGGCTCCTAAAACTATTCCAATTTCATTTAATTCAAGCTGATTAACTCTAGAGACAATCGTGGTCTTCTGCTGCTTTTCTTCTGCTTTCCAAGTTGTTTCAGAATTCTCTGAATTCATTAAAATTTAAATCTGTTCTTATGTATTGTCCTGAGGAAAGTTGGGGAAGCTTGGGCAAAGTCCTTTTCTTGAAGCAGGGAGGGGTGCAGATGGTTGAGCTTTTAGGAGGGTGGAGGGACGACGAGTGCACAGCAGCACCAGGATGAATTCTTAATGCAAAGGAGCTCAAAACTAGGATTTGGACCACGACAACTTGTCATTACTTGAGGAAGCTTGGTGGCTGTAACTTAGTCTGGCTCAGTGAAGAAGTATGGGATTAAGAGTCAGGAAACCTGGTTCTGTATTTTCAAGATTCTGTTTCATTGCTTAAGTAGCTTCAGTTGCTTCTGTTTCTGTCTTATATCCTCTCTGATAGTTTGGATTTGGTTAAACAGTAAGCTCTTTGAAGCAAAGACCATTTCAATACATGTTGTGCAGATGCAAAGCACTGCCCTCACAATTAATAGCACTTTTGTTTGTCTACACTAAAGATTTTTCCTTGCAAAGGTACACTGGTAGCTACAGCAAGGTGTAGTTTCAGAAGAGAGACACTCTGCAAAATAATACTCTTGTTAATCATGTTCTACTTCTTACAGCAGCTAAAAACCAGCAGCAAAGCATGTTGATAGCAACAGTCGTCCTTATAGTTGTCTCTTAAATCTTGCTCAAAGGCAAACAGTGGAAATTAGATAGTCTTTTCTTCACAGGAAAAAAAAAATCAGCTTCTGAAAACTCGTTCTGTCACGTGAGCATCTGATGGAGATTCCTGTCACAATCAAGGAGCTGTTTTCCTTGTGTCTGAGTCTGAGTGAGACTCAGATGCCCAGGCACTGATGTCTCAGGACAGACCTCTGTGTTCACCTGAGATCCAGAGAATTCTCCTGGAAAAGGCTTTTTGGGAAATTCTTTCCCTTCTCTTTGCAGACATGCCCATGGCAGAACTACTCGCTGCAATTGCACTGCCCTCCTGCTCAGCTTTCCCAAAAGACTGAACCTGTAGCAGGGACAACACAGAAGTTACTCTGCAAGCTCTGGGTGATGTGTCTCTTGGCATATGGGATGCTTTGATCTCATTACGAGGTGCGCAGCTCTCCCCATTAACTGATCACCTACATAGACACCTGAATACCAGCTGAGGTCTTCAGTATTTCAACACCCTGACCTCTTTCTTTATCAAGCCTTTAGCCTATCATCTGTAAGTAGTTTTCCCATCTCATTTGGGTGTTGTTAGGATAAATACTTTTAAAATATTGCATGTTTCTCACTACAATAAGACGAATGCCATACATGTAACGGGTACCAGCAGATATGAACTCTTTATTCAAAGTATTGCCCCTTCACTAAGCCAGAAAGCAAGATGTCCTTTAATTTAGGGGGTTTTATTTTACTGCAGTGTATTAGTCACCCTATAATGAGACCAACTGAAATATTAGGTATAAATTTTTGAATACCTCTTTAGCTTCACTCTAAATATTTTACAATAGTTACTGAATTAAACTCTTTTTTCAATTGTCACCTTCTTAGTTCAAGCCTCTTTTGTTATTTTTGAAGATGGCAATATAGAGAATACATATGAAACTCATCTTTTTCAAGTAACATACATGGACCTAATTTTTAATTACTATTCAAAGCTGGATGATGAGCTAGAAGATGACATATACATCAAGGCTTACTCAGTGTTGCCACACAGGCTACATTACCAAAGATCCCTCTCATACTAGGAAAAGAAGCTAGTCTGCTGCTAGAGTGAAATCACATTGCTGAAGGACATAAACTGTACCTGCAATGGACTCACATGAAAGAATGATGTGGGGTTTATTTCGCACAACGTAGACTGATGTTAGCTAGAAGCACCAGCAAACCTCAAAATGAAGCCTTAAACGCCCAAGTACCTATTCAACTCCACAGAGGACCTGCCGGACCACGGGTCTAACCATAGGGAAAAAGACGGAGAGCTCACTTAATGGGAGCAGGCAGAGGCACGAACAAGGTGAAGATCTGGCCCCACTCCCACTACTCACCCTCCACAGCAAGGCTGCGTGGGATGGGCATGTAATAACTGAAGGATGCATTAGGCCAGGAGTGAATACCTGCCTGCCCGGGGCCAGGAGGAAGCAGGGAGGCAGTCTGCGTCAGACACCTCTGAGTCACCATGCCTCCCGGGACAGTCCCCTGGGGTGCAGTTTACATTCACCAGGACCTAACTTTTAGTCATCAAAGTCATACGGAAGTGATGCCTGAGCAGTGCCAAGGAAGGCACCTGAAGTCAAGACACAGTGAAAGTGGAGTTACAGGTAAACAAAATCCAGCTGAGGTTCAAATAACTACACCTGAACATAAACCAATGGAAAATTTATGCCAGTCTTTTTCATTGTTCCACTTTTAGTATTTGTGTGATGAACTTAGAACTAAGCTGATGTGTATATTAAAAAAAAAATCTGGAAGTAGAAACAAGTAGTAGATGAGCAAGTTCCTCCAGAGCCACACGGGGAGGCAGCTCATACTATAGTTACCTAGATTAATGTTATAAGCACTTCTATGCACATGTGATATTGATGCACTCATGCACTGCATGCACTCATGTACTTCATGCACAAAACCTGATGTGCAGTATTAGGGAGAAGCACATACATCAAATTCTAGCAGATCAGTGCAGCTATTCATTGAAATAATGCTCATCCTCTGTAATCATTCCCCCATGATGTAGGGCGCCCTTTTCTCTGTGGCATCACTGAAGATAATGGGGACTTTGAGGCCATACACTATAATTGGGAAGCAAAGTATGACTGGTTAATTGCAGTAAGGATTTCATTTTCTGAAATAACTTGTGTCAGTAATGTCAAATGTCAAAGTTCTGGACCTGACTATCTTATCCTGTAGTAGATTTTATATACCTGATCTCATACAGCATTGCTTTGCATGGAAGCTTTCCAAAATACTACATCAGTAAATTACTTGTAAGTTGAAAAATTCTTCTCCTTTCACCTGCAACTGGCAGAGTTGCTCTGTCTGTGGACTGTGCAATCTTCACCTTATTAAGGGTATTTAGTGCTTAAGGAGCACCGCTTTGAAGCTGATGAGGTCAGCTTCTTGATGGTTCCTCCCTGAGAAAAAACATGCTAGGGAAGGGATTTTCTGCTGCTTCTGTGTTGCTAAAATGGCCCCTTGAAGATACTTCTATTTGGCACAAATTAGTCAAAAGCCAACCGTTCAGTTTGCAAATGGATGGACTTACGTAAAGTGTTACGGTCCCATAGCAGAGTCAATGTAAAACCAGCACAGCCATCTTCACTTCAGCTATTGATAAAGGTTGCTGTAACTTCTTTGGTTAGCCTTTTGCTGGCATGCTTTTGAGACTTCAGAATTTTCTGTTCCACAAGAGAGTTGTAGAAACAATAAACTCTAAGTAACGGATTGTAATAAACCATTGGAAACAGGTTTTCAGATATTCCTGAACATGATGTTTGGATGTTTCCATACCGTAGCCTTGAAGTTTATTTATGCTTAAAAATTATTTGTCCTAACACTAAAAACAGACATTCTTTTTTTTTCTTTGAACACAGCTGAAATCTTAAATTATTACTTTGGGGACGAGGTCCAACAAGTTGTTTCCAGTATACAGGAGAAAACATAAAATTGACATGAATGTGCAAGAGAAAGCTAGTTTCATGTAAGAGCATATGGTAAACATTGGCTTCCTCTTTGGGTCAAGTCTTGGCTGACATACAAGGACATAGAGGATGCTCTTCTTTTAACAGGTGTGCAATACTCTTCTTGAAATAAATGTCGTGAATTTGTAGGACAGAAACAACAAAGTCTACAAGCAGTACAGCATAATGGGAACTCTTGACACTGAGATCTGCATGAATGAATGCAGAAGGTAAACTTGACTGAGCTTTTCTTTTCCACTCTCTTCAATGTGAATGTTGTTTCTTTGAAGTAACATTAGCAAGAGGAATTCAAAGCTCAGCTATATGTACACAGCACTGTTACTTCTTTACAGCAACTTTTGTTGTAACAAAAAATAAGACCTTTTACCTTGATACGGTGCTTTTCATCTTCAAAGCTTTTTCACAAATACACTCTAGCTAATCTGAACACCCTTTTAACGTAGTTAAGGTTGATTATCAACATGATTATGACTTTAGAGGAGGGAAAGAGTTTAAATTACTTAAATGCACAAAAGTATTTGATGTTACAGGAGGGATTAAAACTCAAGGGTCACTATATCCTAATTATCCGCCCACAACATTAGACCCTCTTCTCCCAGATTTGTTTTGCACTGTGAAGAATTATCTTCTTATACATAGACTGTTTTCTATATTTAACTAAATAATATACCATTCGTGTAATTAAAGTATTTCTTACACAAACAAGAATGTTTCAGTTCATTTGACCAAGATTTCACAACTCTGTCAGCCATATGGCCAAAACTGTTAGGTAGTTGCAGGGAACTAAAATTGTGGGGCCTTCCTATCAGTAATTCTAAGGAGGACAGGGTTTTCAGATGTTTACTACTTGTGGACTTTCACCGCAATTCCCTCAAGGCATAAAAAAAATGACACTTTGCATTGGAGTTTGAAGGGCCTTAATGTGGTGCATAAATTACTTATTTTCATCTAAAGGTCTTTTTGCCTTTTTTTTTTTTTTTTTAGTGTTTTAAGGTACAAATGAGACTTAGTTCTTACACATTAATTTAACTTAAGCCAAGGAAACACTGCCCATGAGACACAGCTACCTGAAATACTGAGAAATCAAAGCAGAGAAACTCCAAGACATTGTGCATTTATCTTATTTTTTGAAAAAGTGAAATGAACCTCTACTACATGACTCATTTTTAGTCAGATAAATGGATTTACATTCCCTCATTTACAATATGAAGTACAAAGTGCACCCTCTGGGAAAATACAAAACTATCATTTTATTTCAAGGTTTTCTGTAATGTCATAAATGGAATTGTGAACTGAAATTGCAATCTCTCTACTAATCCTGTAACTGGTGTCTTTTTAATAGTGCGTCTTCAGCCTGAACATCTGCACTTATGATGTCTTCCTGAATATTATGGTGGTGGTTCTGGTGGTGTGGTGTTTGATCACCTGCTTCCAGTTTCAAATGACTGCTGTAAACAGCTGACTACTCACAGCGATAAACACTGCATTGAGAATTTCTAGATTACAGTTTACTGCCACAGGCACTGAACTGGATTCTCCCGGTCCTATAACAGGATTTCAATTTTAAGCTTTTCAAAACTTAGTGACCAAAAGCATATTGTCTACAGAAATGAAAGCACTTAAAAATGTTTATTTCACAAAGCACCATTTCTTACCTGTTACTCAACAGCTGCATCATTTAGAAGGCTTAAGTGCATTTATGGCTTGACCTAGGTTTTAAACTGGTGTAAGTAATGGGAATTCACTAGCTGTTGATATACAGGGAGCTCACTTGAAGTGCAAAATTTTGTATGGATACAGGTTTTCCTTGCCAGTTAACTGCTAAATTGCAAATAGCATGGTACTAAATATGAAAAGGTACTTAGTTTGTCTGTAAGAATAGTTTTTCAGCTCCTTCTGCTGATTCTGAGTATAAGCTGTCAACCCACTGACTGGAGCATGCCAAAACAGTGCCTCAGACTAGACGTCTTCAGAAACTCCATCTAATGAAGCTTCTCTTGAGTTTCCAGCTCAACATTTCTTGAAGTATCTGTGTCATTAACAATTCACCATAAGCAAGCTTTTCTACTTGTCATTCTGTGTTCAGATTTACCCTGGATACATATATATATAGCTTTATATAGAGTAAAACTCTTACAAAATACATAAGAGTACAGAGAGTGAGTAAGCATAAAGTTGGAAAGCTGGTACCCCTCTAGACAGCTACAGTATCAAACTCCCATGGGAACAGCCCATGCAGGAACAGCTAACAAGTTTTAAGTGAGAGTAACACAGGACTGTTTTAACTTACAGTCCTGAGAGTTCAAACAGAGAATATTTTCACACTATTTAAAGAAAATGAGCTCTCATATTCAAAAAGAAGCAAAAAGTAGAAGCTGAAAAGCAAACATTGCACATAGCTGCAGTAGAAGAGGAATACTGCAACACAACAGACACAGCTTTTTACAAGCATTTCAGTGGAGGAAAATTGGAGTAGAATTGCCAAAAATTATTCACTAAAAGATTTTCTGTACTGAAAATAGAATGTGTACCTTCAAGAGAAAGGCCAACCTAGAATGAGAAAAATAGGATAAATTTCAGGCTTAATATGGTATTACAGCTATAATGCACCGCATTGAAGAAGTTAACATCTAACTGCTCCCATGTCTTTCTTTCTCCCTTTATTAAACTATGATTTTCCAAAGTCCATTTCTCATCAATACAGTCTCACATTTTGAACTGTGATGTCTTCAGCATCTGTGACAAACAGCCCAGCTGTGCACGCAGATCTCTAACTCACACTGACAACGGGAGGATAGTGTTTAAAGCTGCACAGAGAGAAAATTCCCCAAGTTCAGCACTAGCTGCTACTGCCTTAAGTTATCAGGAATATCCTTTTTCTGGTATACAGTGAACTGCCTCCCAGATCTCAGCAGATTTCTCAGCTGCAATAATAGGTAGGGCGTATGTTCCGTGATGAATCTGAGTGTGTATTTACTAGCAGATATGTGACATTTTTAACAGACAGGTAGCACAGAGTGGCACCTGAGAATGGCATGTCTGGATGGCTGAGGCTTCTCCAATAAAGTTGCTTTAAAGAAAATCTACAACAAATACTTTTTAAAATAAGTACTTCCAATTAAAAATATACTGGCTATTTTTGAAAGCTCTACATTTGATATTTATATCTATCTATAGTAATAAAATATACACCAAAACTATTGATGTTTCTCAAAATAAAAGATCATATGACAGTAAATGAATGTTCTGCTTAAATGTATGGACTTGTGACAAGAAAAAAATAGGGCAAGTAGGAAAATTGTAATTATTATTATTATATAATGATATAGTGTTTTTCATATCACTTAAAGCTATATTTAGGTTGGAGAGCTAAACATATGTACTTTCTATATATGTGTATTTCAGAAAGAAAATAAAACTCCCCCCTCCCCCCCCCAAAACATGCACTAGTTTGTTCTCAGAATCATTTCTGGATATTGGAAAGATCACCCTTAATTTAAACCATATTAAATCTCTAAGTTACTCAGTTTTTAATTTAGAATCCNTGGGGCCCCCAGAGCTGCATGCAGTACTGCAGCTGGGGTCTCACCAGAGCAGAGTAGAGGGCCAGAATCGCCTCCCTCGACCTGCTGGCCATGCTGTGTGTGGTGCAGCCCAGGACACGGTTGGCTTTCTGAGCTGCAAGTGCACATCGTTGGCTCATGTTGAGCTTTTCATCAATCAACACCCCCAAGTCCTTCTCCTCAGGGCTGCTCTCACTCCATTCTCCACCCAGCCTGTAGTTGTGCTTGGGATTGTGCCCACCCAGGTGCAGGAACTTGCACCTGGCCATGTTGAAATTCATGTGGTTCACCCCACGTGCAGGACCTTGCACTTGGCCATCTTGAACTTCATGCGGTTTCATTTCACATGAAATCTCTTCCACTTAGTTACAAACCCTATAAATTAGGAATTTTCACATAGGTTAGAGCTGCAATTTTGGTCATGTGTTGCCATTTCTGGTAATCTAATCAGCACTTTTTGCTTCATGTCACTGTTTAATAGGGTGCTCCAGGGATATTGTGGTGCTGTTTAGTTCTACCGCCTGTTGACAAATTGAGGAATTTTGGGAGGTAATCAAAGAAACCACCACGTCTCGAGGAATATTGTAGGTGGTCCAGCTGAAATATGGACCATATGGGAGTTAGGTTTCAGCAAGGCTGAGCCAACAGTTAGCATTTTTAGCACACGTTTACACATTTAAGTAGATAAATTATTTTCATTATACCACAACATTTGTGGAACACTGCTTGCTGGAACTGCAGCATAACTTAGGAAAGTATTTACATACCACCAGCTGCTGTGTTTACGTGCAGTAAACGAAGGCTCCCAGAGAGTCAAACGTAAACATGCAGATTAGAAGTATTAAAAAGAAAGTAGGATGGGTACCCTGGCTGTGATTGCATTTAAACATAGAAGCATTCTCATTGACTTTTAATAAAAGTACTTCCAAGATGAAAGCTTTTTAAAAAGTATTAAAACCTCTACTGAGGACACACTTCAAGGACGAAATAACATTCCAGGGCTTACTGAGCGGACGATAGCGGTGTTTCAAAGGCACACTGGAGATGTTCTGATGAGGCCGCTGCTGAAATGCAGGAACAGCGTATTGATAGCAATACTCAGAAATAATGGGATGGCAATATCCACTTTGGGAAAGGTGATATCCTGAGGGGAAATGTGTCATACCCTGTGACACAAAAGCACCATAAACGACATTTTACTCCAAGGAGCTGTTCCGCATCGTGCGTTCCTAATCGTTTCCTGAAGAATTCCAGCTGTGCCATTAGCGGTAGGCAGAACAGCCAGTATCGGGCTCAGACCGGGACACCGGTCCCTCAGGCCCGGGGAGCGGAGTCCTCGGGCACCCTCGGCCTCTCCCATTCGGGCCGCAGGCACAGACCTCGGGCGCCGCGGGGCTGCCGGCCCTCCCCCGCGCCTCCTCGGGCCGGAGGTGTCAGGGCAGCGGCCCCCGGCGGCGCTGGCCGGCGCGGCCTCCCCTCAGCGCGGGCGGGCGCTGCCACCTAGCGAAGGGCGCGTGGCGGCGGCGTTCCCGCCGGACCCCGCTGCGGCGCCGGGGAACGGGGGGGGCGGGGCGGGACGAGGCGGGGCCGGGCCGGGCCACACGCGGCGCGCGGCGCTGGCGGGCTGCCAAGGGGGTCGCCCCCTCCCCCCCCCC
>VXBL01010107.1:42124-73437 GCA_013400195.1 Aramus guarauna | reverse complement strand
CCGGGCTGGCTGCGGGCGGGAGTCCGCAGGGGGAGGTGCGCGGCCCACGCTGCTGCTCTCCCGGCGCTGCCCTGCACCCTTCCTGCCTCCCTTCCGCCTCGCCTGCCGGGAGCGGGCCCGGGAGCACGGTGGTCCTCAGCGGCGACAGGCGGGAGCGGGGGCGCCGTGGCGGGCGGGGCTGGNNGGCCCGGGCCGTCCCCGCTGGCTTCACCGCAGCTTTCCCGGAAGGGGTGTTTTTTTTTTTTTTCTTTTTTTTTTTTAATGGCAGCCGATCGGCCTCCGCTTCTCAGGGTTTCCGACTGTGTCGGGTTTGTCCGTGGCAGAGACCGGGCGGATTTGTAACTATCGCAAGATGCACAAATCCCGAAGCTGCATCAGAAGTGAGCTGGTACAAAAGTTTCGCCTGAGAGTTGTCTGCCCGTGTGTTTAAAAACTGGCTCCAAAAGATGACTGTTTGCATCAGGGATGAGCAGGCCAGTTAGGCTGAAACTCTGGGTTTGTGTTTTGACCAAAATGTGCATTAGTTTTCTGTGAGGAAGTAACTCTCCCAGTTGTTTTAGTGTGTAGAAATAAGTTATAAGGTGTCTTTATTTTACAGAGACAGCAAGTTTATTCTCTTAACTGTAAATTGCATGCATCTTGCTGTTTTTCTCCTCAGTGAAAGTTTTTTTTAATGCCATTTTCTTCCTCATTTCATTGTCCCTAAAATAGAAGGGACTAGTACAGATGTGTTCATTGGTTGTTAGTTCTCACAAAGGCTCGTAACTGACCGTGACAATGCTGAACGTATGCTAGTGTTTAAGACTCTCAGATGAACAAGCGTAGACTGTTACTGCACTCACACTTCTGTATCTTGTGCTTGAACCTATTTGAGAAATTTTACCAAACAGGAGATGAAGAAGAAGGGCAGGCATATAAGTGTGATCATTATTTGGACTCCCACAGAGAAATGCTTTTGACCTTGTAGTTACTGGTGTGATAACTTTTTGTTAGGTTTCACTTTTGTTGCTCTTTATCCCAATGTTTGAGATGGACTATACCATAGTAAGGTACTTCATGTTTCATTCCACTGCAATGCCATTTTACTCTTAGATTTAGTTCCAGATAAGCTTAGCTACAGCCTCCATTAATTTTTATAGGTTATGTCCTTTTGTCGGATGCAAAGTCTCAAATGGAGCATGCAGTCTTGCATCTTTCCATTCTTGGGGTCACTCCTAGATGTGACCGTCTCTGCCTTTTGAAGAAAGGTGAGACTTTTCTCCGTGAGTCAACTCCTCTCTGCCATTCCTTGCCTTCAATGCCTGGGCTGCTGGGTATCTCCCCACTGAGCCTAGAGAAGTTGCATTCCCTCTGATAGTTCACTAGAAGGTCTGTAAAGCAGAATTTAACATAGAACCATTTTTGGGGGTCTCCAGCCCCCAGACATGGCTGATATTTCTGGAGATTATGTAAACTGGAGGAAAAATAATTCTCTGGCAAAGAGGTAAAATTAATTTTAGGGCTGGAGCTTCCAGCTTCAAGTTGGCATTGCATGTTGGAGAAGCAGCTGTCTAAACAAATCTCAGCTGGCCTAACTTTCCTTCCACTCTAGTAGCTCTTCTGTGAATTACAGGGAGCCCAGCGTTTCTCCAGCTGGTGTGCCTGAGATGGCTTGAAGGTTGATTAAACTGCAGCTGAGGTGTTTTGTTGGGAGGAAGAAGGCAAAGGCAAGTTAAAAGTAGTCTAGCTCTTCTTCCATGGTGTGGCTTCCTCAGCCTGGGAGCTGTGAATATTTTGCCGGCTAGTTGCACTGCTGCCGTTTCTGACAGCGTGGCTGTTGGTGTAAAAGCCTGGAACTGAGCTGTGCAGCACAAGCACGTATGGATGCCACTGCAGCAGCAGGGAGCCCAAAAGCAAATCTGAAAGCAACCTTACCAGACTTACACTGCAGTGAACAGACCGAGTTCTGTGCTGCCACAGATCAGGTGCACTGCTTTCTGCTACGGGAAGGGCCTGTTACAGGGCTGGATTTGTGTGTTCGTGAGGATCTTAAAGCATTGCACTGTTATGTCATGTAGCTGTAGCAGGTATCTCCAGCATTGCACTGTTTTCTTCAGCCCCAACAACTTTCACTTTACCAAATATAAAAATTCAGGCAGATAAACATTCCCTTCTGAATATTTTCAATCTTTAGTCATAGAGCACAAATAAAACAAGCATTATGCCAAACTAAAACTAGTGAAGTTACTGAAGGAGCCTTTTTTTTTCTAGATTGAAAAAAAATAGGTACCATTTTGATCGTGGCTTCTTTTAACGTAGTAGTCTTCCATGTTCACAGAATACATGCATGAAAAATGTTAAAGGTGGTCTTATGCTGATTTTGAGGTTTATGATTGCTCCTGTTTCACACTTCTTATGTGATTCGTAAGGCAAAAAAAGTTTATCGTAAAATATATATAGTTTTCAGGATTTTCATGAGCAATCTAATAATATGATCATTTACTATAAGCAACATGAGTAATGTGAGAACAGACCTGTCAATACTACTGCAAACAATGATCTAGGTCTTCCCTAATGCTTGAGTATATTTAGGGTTCTAGTCTAGATTTTTACTGGTATTTTCCTTTGCACTACTCCCTGTGCTCCACAGGGGGGTAGCAAAAGGAAGTAGATCTGTTTAAAACTACTTCAGCATATCAGTGTTTACACCACCTGGTGTGGAAAGCTTTCTCAGAGAAGTATTTGGTGTGTAACGAAGACACAGAGCCTCTGTGTGTTGAAATGAAATCTTTGATGAGCCAGTTAATATTGTGGTTGAATAAATGAGGTCTCTATGGATGTGAAAATTAAGAAGAAGCTAGAGTAAGAGAAAATTGGGTGTGTGTTGTGGAAGGGGGCGGTTGTATGTTGAAGTCTGGAGATTTTTCTTGAGAAATTTTCTGTCTTTAAAAATAATTTAAAATGGTGGAACCATGCAGTAATAAGTCATGCCAGAATGATTCCACTTTTTTCCATGATAAGCAACTCACCCATGTTATGAATTATTCAAGTTAAGTTAGATAAACTTTGCAACAGCTGGTCACATTGTGGGGGGGGGGGGGCAGTAGCATTTTCTCTGTGTGGGATAAATGGTGAAATTACTAAGCTAGAGGTTCTGAAGGGCCTGACAGTACCTGCTCCATCCAAAGAGCTGGAAGTGTTCTGAACTCAACAGAAAACTTGATTGAAAATGGAATTAGCCCTAGAAAGACAAAACCAAGATACTTTCCAATGATGAATTAGAAGCAAGAAAATGCAGATGCATTTTTCTTCAGCTGGAGTATGAAATCACAGGTGAATTTAGTCTCAGTGAGAATATGTTTCAAATTACCTTTTTTTTTCTTTCTGCTTTCTCACACAAGAACTAGAACAGACAAGCAATGAGCAAGAACAAGAAATTGACAATTACTGAAGCGTGACAGATAGGTGGTAATTGTGAATCACTTCATGCATCTTCACTACAAGTTGTATCAAAACACAACATAGGACTTTTAGCCTGATTTCCTAGGGAAATAAAGCATGTATTTTATTTAAGTGGCCCTTTCCTTTGCCATCTCATTTCCCTGTCCATTATGCTTTGAAACTGTTACTTTCATAAGAAATTGAAAAAAAAAAAGTACTTGAAAAGACTTCATAAAAAAAGTAGGAGGAACAAGAGCCTGTTAAGTTTCTACTTAGGGAAAGGTCGTGAGTTAAATAAAACCTGATACCGGTACACTTACACGGGAGACAATTAGTGACCCAGCTGCAGACCAAGTTTGGATGAGCACTTACAACTTCTTAGCTACCAATGACTTAACTGTAAATATGTGAAGAAGCCCAGCAGTGCTCACAGTGGGTGAAATTGTCAGCAGATTCTTTTTATTTCACTTGTGAAGATGCTGTTGACCTGTCCCCCTTTCACAAGCTGTACAGAGGCTACTTACAGAAATGGGGAAGTTCTTAGATCTTGGCAAGTCAAGGCAAAAGCCTTCTAATTTTTTGAAAAAAAGTTTTCAATATTTTGTATGTATAATACTATACAGTAATGGCTGGTATTCAGTATGGCTAGTTATGCATAGGACTGTAAACAAGAAGCCTTTGTTATAATATGCTTTATGCAGGTATTTCTCATTCATTAGAGGCATTCCCACATAACAGCCTTCATTTTTGTATTGGGAATAAATCATGAATTGGCACATCTTTGTGCATTTTTCATAGCTTTTTAAATTTGGTGTCCTTAAAGAGGAGAATCATAGTGTAAGAAATTGGCAAGTTAAATACAGTTGTTTAAAATCAGTCATTTGAAATTTCCTTTCCGGGAAACTGTGCTGGGCATATTATGTTTTGTTGACACATAGTCTAGCCCTATCTCAAGCAGAAAATACATTTTATAGCTGCCTAGTTAGTTTTTCAGACATGCTGTTAAATGGAGTGTAATCTCAAGATGACTAATATGTACTTTTCTGTGTAAGATTGGAATTATTGGTGGAACTGGCCTGGATGATCCGGATATCTTAGAAGGAAGAACAGAAAAATATGTTGATACTCCTTATGGCAAGGTCTGTAGAACTTATTTTTCTTATTACTGAGACTTTTGATGTTTTTGAGGATGTTTGTATGCTTTGGAAATTTTCAGACTGTTAAATGAATGCATAAAGGGGGTACTGTCACAAGACTATTTCCATTTAGTTGCTGCATAATGTGTGATTTTTACTTTGTAGAAACAAGGTGTTACAAAGATGATGTGCAAAGGAGACTATACATACCTCTTCTCGTTTGTAATTGAATGAATTCACACACTTAGTCTTGAATTTGAATTTGTAGTAAAATTTGTGCTGTTGTGTGACCTGTAGTATATATCAGATTGCTCCAGGAACCTTTCTGAATTGCAGAAAACTGTCCTTTGAGGTATATGTATGTGTATGTATATATATATATAAATAATATATATGTGTATATATATACACCCTGTAACCACTGAATTATGCTTTATATACCAATGCTCTGCTTCCTCTCCAATGCTCATAACCACATAATGGAAATGAAGTTCTGAAACTGTTTTTGTGGCACAGTTATTCTCGACCAACTCTCCTTCACATTGCTTCAGGCCTTAGCAAGAGAGAATAGCGGCTAGGGGTGTTGCTCTATACACAGTGCTGAGTGTGTTGTGAAGGACAATAATGCCCCAAAGCATTTATTGTAGGAACAGGCAAGACAAAGGATAAGAGAGAGTCTTACAGCCAGGACATCAAGGCAGGAAGAGGCTCTAGTTGACAAAGGAAGTTCATAGGACAACTGGATTTCAGATATTTGGTAATGTCATAAGACCAGGGAACTCTGGGTGCCATCGGGTTTATATCTTATGAAATCTACCAGTGTAACCTAGTATACACACAATACAACATCTGTCATGTGGTAGCAAGAGCCATTTTATGGGTAGAAGCTTGCCAGAAAGCTCAGCGCTTGTGTGTGATTGAAAAATCTGAATCTGTGCCTCTATTAAAAATGGTTTAAGGTGGGGAGTAAGAGCGTAAAGAGCAAGCGGAGTTTGTGTGCACACCATTCAAGAAGGGAAAGGAGATAAAGATTAAGGGAGGAGAAAACGATCAGAAGAATGCATTTGACTTTTCCATCATCCTTCAAAATCTGTTAACAAAATGCAAGAGAGTGAAGGGAACTTGCCTTCTCCATTTTCTATACACTGCTCTTGAAATGGTAGCCAGCATTGGTCTGAGGTGGAATCCACTGGTTAAACCAAACTAGTTGCCATTGCATTCCCTATTTTTTGGGAGCCATGGATGGTCACGGTATGGCTGTGTCTGGAGACCGCTCACAAAGCAAGAATAGCACTATGCTTGTAGCAGATATTAACTGAAGCCTGCGTATCCAGTAAGGATGAAACACTCTTCTCCCTCACTGGAGTCTGTTCAGATCAGAGTTAAGGGTACAGTGGTAGCACAGCATTTCGGGGGCTGTTCTGTTACAGCACTGGGTGGGGTGGGGGGAGGGGGCACAAATTCTGTAGTGCAGTAGGTGACCTACAGCAGGGTTTAGTATTACTGAGAAGAGTAGAGGTACCTGCAGGATGGTTCCTGCACAAGTGAGTGGATAAAGCTTGCTCAGTCCTGCACCTTCGGTCAGTATGGAAGGCTTTTTTAATTTCATTTAGGAAGCAGTTTAGCTACTGTGTTTTTCCTGTATTCTTCACAGAATGCAATGTGAATAGGGGAAAATAAATCTTGGTTGCCTGTAGTGGTTCGTGAGAAACCTTGATCAATGGACTTGCTGTGTCTGAGCCTTGTGTATTACGGATTTAGCATAGGCTCAGCTTAAAGAAAAAGCTTCTGAATATTCTATCTCTGTGTCTGGGGGAAGGGGGGCATGTATAAACTGAGATGTCATGATCAGAACCCAAGCGTGGATTCTAGATACTGTGATGAGCTGAATTGGGACTGTTAAGCTGACCTGGATGGAAAACTGTAACTTCCTGGGGCTTCTGTATCTGTGAAAGGGAGCGCAGCCAAACAGCAAGCTTCTGTCCTTACCCCTCCTGGCCTGTCTGTCTTCTCTCTGCCTGTAGATCTAACTCTGAGAACTCGGGCCATCGATCTGATGGTGGTTTCATGTAGATTCACTCCTGCATAGAATTGCTTTAACTTCAGTGTTTGAATGCAGCTTTCATCCTTGTGGAGCAACTTGTGGATCAGCCCTAGTGCAGGGCTTAGACCATCGGTTCCAGTGACTTGATGTACATTGAGCAGGTCAAGTTGATTGACTTCAACTGAAGCAGAAACAAACCTCACATTTAATCAGTATTACTAGATGGATCAATATTTTGCTGCTGAGACTTTTTAGTATTTGGGGAAGAGGTGTTACACAGCCTGCCTCATTTTAGAACAAAAGAGATGACAAGAACAGCTATTGCCGAGTACAAAAGGGCAAATGAGAAGTGGTTTGGTTTTTTTTAAGTGTGCCTGGAAAAGTTTAGAAGTTTTTGGTTTATGTTAGTATTTTTTTCTTAAAGGTATGTTTTGTTCTTGATTAGTGAAACAAAACCAAATTTTTCTGCCATAAAGATGCATTTTCACAGAGCTGTGACATCGATGGAGAGAGAATCTGCCTGAAATTTTAAGAGGTAAAGGGCTTAATCTAAATAAACTGCTCAGAACTTTGCAGTCTTTTAATTGCTGAGAGAATTAGAGATGCAATATCAAGCCTATTTAGTTCAAGGAAAACTAGGAAGAATGAAAATGGATGTCTTAATGCCAAAAGAAAAATCCAAGGCATAGTTTAAAATGTGTATGTCCATTTCATTCTATCCTGTAAAAATGCAAAGTATACAATTCTATGTTCCTTAAATTGTGTTTTTTAATTCTTAAGTTTCTTGGCAAGGACATAGCCACAAGACTTTTAGCTGAAAACCTTTCTGATGGTGACATTCCTTGGCACCTTTGACATTTGACAACAAATTAGGCATTTCTTTAATGCTATTTCTTTACTTTTTAGAAGCAGAATAATAGCTTACATTTTGTTCATATAGAGTCCTTAAATTGTCTTCTGCATTGGCCTTCTCGAATTGTAAGAATCTTTTAATAACCACACATTCATGGAGGTATTTTTTTCAGGTGAAATCTGGAAAAGTTCAAAGGAATCTACTATTAGAACTTTTGCAATTCTTTACATTGGCATTGGTCCTCCCATCATCTTTTAAGCTACATTAGTAATACTAGTGAATATGCAGTACATTCTTTTTTTTTTTTTTTAAATGCTTACAGCTGTTAATATTTCAGCCGCCTTTTCTCCCTTGTCCACTTCCACCACTCTCATTGCATCAAAAATTTGCTATTCTATGGAAAATACCTAAAAGCTTTTGGCATTCCATCTCCAGCTATCGAAAAATGTTATTCTCTTACAGGATAAGAAAATTGCTTGCAGCAGCATTTATCATCATTATTGAATTTTGAAGCTACTAATAAAACTTTGTTCAGAATATACTTTCAGTTAGATTGTTTTGCTTTCTGGATGACAGAGGTTGGTTCTGAATCAGCTTTCCCCAAATCAACAAAATATCTTCCTGTTCTAGAAAATTATTTTAGGTCCCCGTCCCCCCCCCTTTTTTTTATTCTTTGATCGTAGGTATACCTGGCAAACAAAGTGGGGGGGAGGGTCCACCTTGCAAATGAGCTTTGTATGCTTGCATCAGGAAAATCAGACCATGTGACATAACACTTAAGTTTTTGTTCTACCTCCCCAAAACGATGTACATCATTTGGTTCCTGAACTAGATCACAGGTAAAATGAAGGCTTGGGGAACCTATGAGATACTTTTCCATCTGAAATTTTCCTGTGATTTTTATTTTGCTGCTTCATTCTATCTTCTGTTCCAGCTTCTGAGGTGAGACCAAGGAAAAAATAAATTCTGTAAGCACCACATGAACAATAGTTTATGCATATTTATGTTGTGGACAAAGGGGATTTATTTCAATTGTTTGTTACTGTCATAATTTAGTGGTAACTGCCCAGGGTTCTTGGCTTCCTTTTCTGTTTTGCAACACAGTGTAATATAGATCTGACTTGGATTTTTTAGAAGGGGGAAGTAGTTAAATATGTATATGAATTATTAATGTTTGAGAACTTTTTATTGGGTCTTTTAAATCCTGCTTTAAAAATACTGTATTACATCTTTAAATTCAGATTGTTCAATTGTAAGTTTTTATGATTTTATCAGCATTTCAAAGCTCCTTACTACAACTGAGATGATAGTAGAGAGGTACAGGACTGGAAAGAACTTGTGGGAGAAGAGAACAGAAGTATACACTAGCTCTGTTACACGGTTAACATATAATTTGAAATTTATGTATCTTTCACTCCTTTGTAACTTTACACCCACTGATTTATCCTTATTTCCTCTTTTTTAATGACCCATAATGGGGTATCTGCAAATTCTTTTCTTAAACTGTCAGTTCATCATTTAGTAGCGCATTCTTTGTTCCAAATCTTTCTTTTTCTCTGCCATGTTTCTAGCAAGAAAGGTACTCATGCAGTTGCCTGGAAAATGCCCTGAATGCGTTCTGTGGAAATCTATGTAACGATGACAACTGGTCCTGTTACACGGCCACTGCGAAGCCTTTTGAAATGACTGGCATGGCAGCAGATAGGGAAGGAAACCCTGGCTGCTGCAACTAGATTTTGAAGCCTGTTGGATTTCAAAGCTGTTGCATTCTCGGTGCGTCAGCAGTGTATGCAGAATTCAGTGGAGTTCTGTGGTGGGGGTGAATATCAAATAGCTGCTAAATTGCATATTTCTACCAAAATCTTTTGGCAATTTATATAAACTTGAATCTATCTCTTGCAATAAACTTAAATCTGTCACTTGTAAAACAGAAGGTCCAGTCTTCAACTTACTGACCTTTACTCTTTTGATAAGAGGGAAGGAATTTCAGCTGAAGTCCTCTTTAGTTTTTAAGGGTCTTTTTGTATCCTGCTGTGAGTTAAGTTGCGTATTTATTACTTCACACAACAAATGTGTGCTCTCAAAACAAATGCAAAAAACAAAACCCCAAATGGTAATTATTGTGAACCATCATTGTTATGGAATGTTGCAACTTCAAAATGCCCTTCGCCCTGTATGAAATTTCACTCTTAAGTCCAGGTCTGGTTCAGAAGAGTATATGTAAAGAAGGTAAATATATTAAACATTTATATGTCAATAGTTTAATATTAAATGGAGATTTTTAAAAAGAAGGCAGAATACAGTTCTAAAAATAAATTTCCTGGAACATTCCCTTTATTAAGAAAAAATGTGGTAAATCTATGTCTGGCAGAATTTAAACCTAAGTAACAGAGTAAATTATGTTTTGAAAAGATTTCACATTAGAAATTACTAAAAAGAGCTGTGCAATAGGGAGTAGAAAGTGGTGTTTTTATTAGAAATTAGTATCTCTAAAATGCAGCGATGTGGGACTCACATATTACTTTATTCTAGATCTTGGCAAATTTTCATGTGTGTAATAGAGTTAACAGCTGTAAAACTAAATGATAATTGAAATCATGCAGCTAGCAGTAAAATACAGATAAAATCAGGTCAAGTAGCAGGCAATAGAACATTTCTAAATGCAAATGTGTTGAGTCCTTCCAGACACGTACAAACTTGTGATTAGTAAATAAATTGTAATTTTGTCAATAGCTATTTCAGCTTTAAATCCCACGGCATGGAAGGAGAGATTGGAATAGAGTTGCTTCTAGTTTATTTACTGTTTCTTCAACACTTCAATAAAAACAGTAGAATGCATGCAGTTCTGAATTGGGCAGGAGAAGCAGCACATCCAACTGCACCATTCTTCAACACACATGCAGTTTAGCATTTAATTAAACAGGCCTTACGTTTTTTTAACAAAAAAGGGAAGCTAGAAGCATTGTGTATTTCAGATCTCTGGTGCATATAGCCCAGGAGCAGAACATAGCCCACAGAGCAGTTAATTTGTTGTAATGGCCCTTGGTGACTTAGGGGCTGCCCTGTGTGGGCAATATGACCATCTCCGAGCAGGGCACATGTCCCAGCTGGGCACCTAAAACCAAAGTACTCTCTAGCTTCATGGCTGGTTGTTAGTCAGGAGGAATGTACGTTCTCTTGTAGCTGTGAGAGGAGAGCACACGCTGTCTCGTCATCCCTGGGCTGACCAAATACAACGCTGCTTCTGCCACTGTGTACTAGAACTCCTCTGTCGCATCACAGCGCACTTTCCAAAAGCAGGACTCCCAGCAGGGAGGAGTGAATCTACCAGAAAGCTGAGCAGGGGGAGGGAAGTGAAGGGTGGGTTGGAGGCATCTAGAACTCTATACCCTGGTAGAAAAAGAACAGAGAAGAGAGGAAGGAATGTTATGGAAAGGGACACATTAAATGTGATTTCTTTTGGGAGGGGCCTTTTAGTAGGGGGTGGCACCTGTTGAGCAAAAAGCAACCAAAGTTTACAGGAGAGAGGGAGACATGCTAACCAACATGTACGTGCTTCTGTTTTCTTGTTTGTTAGCACTGTTTGAAATGGTTTCAAAGTATTTGAAAGTATTACTTTTTCAAACCCTAAAGTAAGGAGTTGTGATAATAATGTTAGAATGAACATGGAAAAATTATGATAATCCTTCTGGTGTCAAGTTTGATCTTCATGTTCGAGACTGTTTTACTAATCTGACATATCAAATTACAGAGCTGAAGAAAATATGAAACTACAGTAGTAACAAGTATTTCTTTTCATGACTATCCTGCTTATTTTTAAGTAGCAGTTAAGGTTTCTAATGTGATTGTGAAGCTGTAACTCATTCTTATTTGTTTGTTTGGCAGCCATCGGATGCTCTGATACTGGGGAAGATCAAAAATGTGGACTGTGTGCTGTTGGCAAGGTAAATGAGCATTTCAAGGGGTTTTATATTATGTGTCTTAAAGTTTTCTCAAAAGTTTTTTATTTTACCTTAGGTGAACTCAGTATTTACTCTGACTTCATCTTGCTGTGTGTGGTTGCTAGCAAAGTCCAGCAGAAGTCTGGGTTTTTTTCTGAACAAATTTGATGCTGCAGAGACTGAGAGCATTAAAAATACTGTCTAGGTTAGGAAAGAGAAATCCAGTGAGGGATGCTGCCCTAGTAGGATTGGCAACCTGCAAAGTTGCCTGCTTTGGTGGTAAGTAGGTGGTGCCTGATAACTTCAGTGAGCTATCCCAGTGTTTGCAAATTTCCTTTGTGAAACTGGGAAATTGCCTGTTTCCAGATGAACTGTATGTCTGGTACCACTGTAGATTCTGCCAGATCATTCTCTTTGATTAATGAGCCCTCTGGCTGTTACCTTTATTGCTTAGGAGTCTGCATCCCATGTCGTTCTCTCTTCCCGTGGCATTTTTATTCGGACATCTCTTACCATACTCAGAAAAGACTCTGGAAGCAGGATCTGCAGATGAGTGCATGGGAATTTCATAGTAATGTAACCGTGGATACCTAGAACCAATGCGCAACTAGATTAAACATAAGAATCCTAACAGTTCTCAGCGTGTGGAGAGCATGCATGCTGATAACATGGCCCATCAGCAGTCCCAGACAGGTCGAGATGATGAATTAAGTCCAGGTTGCATTCAGAGACTCCAGGCAGGAGCAGCAGCAGATAGGGCCAGAGGCAGGGCTGGAGACAAGGCTGTAGCATGTCTCCAAAGTCCACCCAGAAAACAGGTCTGGAGACAAACTGCAGCTTAAGTCTGAAGGAGAGAGAGGAGACAGGGCTGGGGACAGGCATGCCTATGACATGGCTCAGGCCAGGGGTGAAGGCTGGGGCCTGAGCTTGGAGACAAGAACACTTAGGCTCACGGGCACTGGGTGTTTGTGGCAAGGCCCAGGGTGAGGTTGACCAGGGCAATTACAACCAAGTGGTACACTCAGGGCCTTGATTTTTTTTCATGCCAGTGTGTTTCAGTTAAGCTACTGACTGTTATCATCTCTGCAACTACACTTCTGTCTGTGGTTTTACTTTTCTTATCTTGCATGGACTTTGTTCATGTATTTTATTACACCTGGACAAGATTTTTCTCATTTTCCCAAATCAAATGCTAAGCCAAGATCTTATAGTTGTGCTGTATCAAAGTAGGCCTTGGGCTACAAATAGCTGAACAATTCAGCTGTGGTTTACACCCTCAGTGGGATTTATGACCATTCACGTACAACCCCTGGGAGTTTACTTTTGGGGCGAAGGTACCTGCAACTTTGCTTTCTGTTTTGGGAAAAAATAACAGAGTTGCTCATGAATGCCAGATTAAAAAGAAAAAAAAAAAAGCAGCATGTATGTTCTAGAAGATTATGACAACAATTGCAACATTACACAATGAATCTACACGCCTAGTAGCTTATCAGAAATGCTAATGACGACATGACACTCTTGCCTGACTGTGCTTGGTCATGTTGTGTGCAACAACTCCCAGTTCCCAAATGATCCAGTTCTTAAGACCTTTTGGTCTCTGCAAAAGAACGAATTGCAAAATTAAGTTCCTCCTTTCCTCTTACATGGTTGAAAATATTTTTCACATGTGTTTAATCATTATGTGAGTGATACACCTCTGTAGTGATGACACGAAAGACTATTTCATTTCTTGGTGAAAAAATAAACAGCAGCAGTGTGAAGTCATTCTTTGTCAGATCATTTTAAGAGCAAAAAGAAAAATGGGATGATTCTACTGTTTTCTTTGGGAAAGTGACAGATTAATACAGCGCGTTCTTTCTGTTTTAAATTTCCTGGGATGTGCTGCTCTTTTCTGTGTGGGAGAATACAAACAGCACCTCTGAGCAGAAAAATTGTAGAGTTGTATATAAATCTTACAAATTTGTTGTACTGTATGAAAGATTTAATTTGCTACACCTGAGTTTTCAGAACCTATGGCACTGACTTAGAAAATTCAGAGAAAAATGCTTTTTGTACTCTTGAAGCTGTATCCAAAATACAATTTGGATTGTATTTTCAAGATTCTTTTCATTATGGTCTTGAACTTAAAATTTTTTATTTAAAAAGAAAACTACACAACTACTTGTTAAATCTAATACTGAGAGAACCTTGGTACAGTTAGGAAAACAAGCCACAGTGGAAGTAGCTGAAATGATAATTTCCAATGTTGTTAGGGAAAATACATTTTTGGAATTCTCTTTATCTGGGAGAAGGAAGGTGATCTCAATCTCATTTATTTCACTCTTTCAACATGTACCTTTGCAGACATGGAAGGCATCATACAATTATGCCATCAAACGTCAATTACCGTGCCAATATCTGGGCTTTAAAAGAAGAAAATTGTTCGCATGTTTTAGTGAGTACTGCGTGTGGTTCATTACGAGAGGAAATACAACCTGGTGATCTTGTCATAATTGACCAATTCATTGACAGGTGAGTAACATTTGGTTTTAATTGTGTTCTTTGTTTTGGGGGGAGAAACAAGGGGACAAGTGGGGCTAAACCATATAATAACATGTTAATGTTAAATTAAGTTTTTGTGGAACGAGGTGTTAGCCTCAGTTCTCATGGCAAAAAAATTGAGATACATACAAGAAGGCGTAATAGGAAACAGAAAAGAGATTACAAGAAGTTCAGCTCTAACAAAGATAGAAGAAATACCAAGCTTTGAAAAATAGACTTGAATGAAAGAAAGTGTAGCTCCTTGGGAAGAGTATTCTGAAGAGAAGACATCTCCTATTCTGAGATGTGGGGAAGGAACATCGATAAGACCGCAGGCTGTTCTACGTTTTAAGAATCTGAAATGAGATGGAGAGGTGCAAGAAAGCAATAGCAGGAGCCAGGTAGGAAAATACATGTAGTTATAATGAGGGTCTACAGAAGAGAGATCAAATGCAACACAGTGGGAAAAGAGAGGAGGTTGTTTTAAAACAAGGAGAGATGCAAACATTTTTAATTTGCTAAGAATCACAAGGAAGTAAATTTTTTCCAAAGTCTGTGTACTCCAGTCAGTCCTCCTCTCCTTTATCTGATGTTTAGAAAAATTCAAGCAAACAGGGGGAAGAAATAAGTTACATGTAAAGATCACTAACTACACCAAGTATTTAAAAAATATAGTTGCACATATTAAGAGATAAATTTATTGTTAGTACCAAGAGATGTACTGTATCTGGAAGTCTTCTTTGGGTATTCCCCAATTTTAAGTGTTTGGAATGGCTTATGCAGCTTTTTTGTACTTTTGTGGTTCAGCTGGTAATGTTTCATTGCCAGCTGAACATCTATACCTAGGTTTGTTCTCTGCAGTGCAGTGCTATTCAAGTTTTGACTTACTGATGTTTTTTATATGTGTAATTGAAATGATTTTTCTCGTAAGAGAAATTATAAGTACAGTGTATCTAAATGACTAAGTACCCAGCAGGAGCAAGCCCCATATAAACTGCTTCCTCTTATACTAGAGTTAATTATGGGTGGAGAGCAGCTGTATTGCTGACAATGGTCTTTTTTTTTTCTTTTTTTTCAAGTGTAAAAGTATTCAGGCTGATCAGTTTGTTTATACAGATTAAATCATCATCATCCCTATTCTGTCAGTAGTACTTGGAAATGAGTACTTTTAGTATCTATATTGATTAAGTAGGAAAGATATTAAACATACTTGCATACACGGTTTGGATGATTGAGAGTAAAGCAACAGTTATTTTGACAACATTATCGTCTAGCTGACTCCTGGGTAGGTGAGGGGAGCCTAACCATGCTAAGCTGTGAATTGCATGCGTGGTAAGAAGTAGCCTCTGGCCCAGAAAGCCTGCAGTGTTAAACAAGAAACAGCTGGAGTGATTGCGGAGTTATCATCTGCTACGGATGAGGGTGGAAGTATGGAGAAGCTAACTCTTGCAGAGGTCAGGCAGAAAAACATTAACAGAGCCAGGAAATGAACCCAGATATGAAATCTGAGACCGTCCTTCATACAAAATGTCATTATAAAAATTTACAATTCATTCTGAAGTTAGCTAATCTCCTCCCACAGCTTTAAATTTCCCAGTACTTGCCAGTCTGCGTCATAATTTCTGAGCTGGAAAGGAAATAACCAGCTTGGTTAAGTTTGGGGTTTAAAAACTGGTCATTTTCAAGAGAAACAACAAAAAAAGTTATAGAACAAATCAGTATATTTATCTGATGTGAAGATGAGTGAAAGGACAGGAATCACTTAATTGCAGTAAAGAAGGCAAATAGTATCTTGGGCTACATTAGTAGGGNCAGAGCACTGGCACAGGTTGCCCAGAGTAGTGGTGGAGTCTCCAACCTTGGAGATATTCAAAAGCCACCTGGACATGGTCCTGGACAACCAGTTCTAGGTGACCCTGCTTGAGCACGGGGTTGGACCAGATGACCTCCAGAGTTCCCTTCTAACCTCAGCCATTCAGTGATGCTGTGATCTGTGTCTTCATTTAGAGTTTATTCAGGTGGTCACCAGTACAAATGGCACAGCCCACATATGAGCAGTGTTCACTCAGGCAAGTAAGTTTTCATTTCGATGTAGAAGAGTGAGAACTTGTGAGAACTTGTTTTATGGCTTTGGAAAATAAAGCAGCTTCTCAGAAAAGCACGTGAGAATGTTTCAGTGTGCAAAACAATGTGTAATATGAATTTAAAAATCATTACTAGCTTGCCCTTTAATTCAGAAAACTGACAAGTCGTAATAGTCTGTTTCATTTGACAATTTGATTTCTGTGGTAAGTTTTTTCCCTTGATGATCTTTGCCAGTGGGTGTTAGCCTGATGGTTCTTTGGGGGTAGGGTCTGTGTTTTTGCCATTCATAGGGATGCATCATCTGTAAGAGTGATTGCATTATATATCATAAATTATTAGGAAAACAATGCTGATGGGAAGATATGTTCATGGAATAAAACAGATTAATTGTCCATCGAAGTCTGAAAAGATGCAATTTTTCCAAAACGCTTTCTAATGAAAGATTAGGGTCCTGCAAACAAACTATGTCAACAGTCTTGGAAAGAAGGTACTAGTTAAAGCTGCAAAAACAGTTGGTTATTTTTCTTGGCAGGTACCCTGGCTTCTGTAGAGTGATTAACCCATGCCAGGCACTACATAGGAAAGAGGCTTGGGTCTAGGTGGGAAGGATTTGCTCAAGCAACCATTAAAATCAGTGCCTTCTAGGTGTCCAAGTACCTTTCAGTATCTGGGCTCTAGCTGCCAATAAGAGAGCACATCATTACTCTTTTTGCAGGTATGAAGCAAGAAGAAGGAACAGTGAATGGGAACGGGAGAAGAGCTAGAATCGAGCAGAAATCTGTAGGCAGCAATTGTAATGCATTCTCCTTGGGCTTAATACACAAGCGTTATGCATAAAAACGTACATGCTCCTTTCCTGAGGAAAAATTCCCTTTTCTCCTGTTTGGCACAGAGGCAGCATGAAGATCTGGTGGGAGTTCTCCGTAGAGCCCTACAGAAGTCAGAAGGCCAGTAGGAGCTATGCAGCCTCCCCTGGCTCTTAGCTGCTTGCTCAAAAGTTATCAGTCCAGTGCTTTCAGGTGCTGCTTCTGATCTCCCCTACTGCGACCATGTCTCTACTTTCCCTTTATACTATGCTTGATCTTCCGGGATCGTGCGCTTCTACTACAAGTAGTGTGGCTAGATTCTAGGCAGGCACTCGGTGACTTCTTCCTGTTTTAATGTAAACAATCAGGCAATTGTATAACTTTCAGTCCAAACTCTGTTGTTAAGCAGGCTCTCCTTCTGATGGAGGGCATGCAGACTTCTCCACATTTAAAACTGTGAGATCTAAGGAGCAGATTGAAGAGTGGCTGTTGAGTTCCTTAGTTGTTGTTTCCTGCTGGCTCCATAAGGAGTCACTCAGGGTACATGGAGAAGGTCCTGAAACTCCTGTAGTGAGAGGAGCTTTAGGCAGATACTGTCATTTGCTCTCTAGTTCTTAGTCTCTTTGAGAGTGAGGAAAGCATCTGATTGTGTAACCTTCATTCTCTCTGCAAGGGATAGAGAGGAACAGTATTGCAGTGGTGAAAATCGTGCTGCTGCCCTGTCCCTTGCACACAGGTGAGCGGGACAGATCAGGATGGCCAACTCCTGACTACAGTAGCAGGGCTACAGAAAGGAAGAGAGGCTAAAAGGCATTCCTCTGTGCCAGCCATTACTTCATAGGTAGCGAGAATCAGAGATTGGTTCAAATCTGCCTGTATTCTCACCCTAAGCCTAGCAGTTTACAGAAACATCAGCTGGCCCCATATCAAATAGCTGTGGCCTTTGCAGAGTTGCAGCCTTCCATGCAGAAGATAAATTGTTGCACCCTGAGTGCAAACACATGGTGCATTGCTCAGAGCAGTCAGTCTTAGGTCTTACATTGCTACTTATTCCCATGCAGTTTTTATGTATGGTGCTAAACATAGTGGGATTTCTTTATGAGAACATGTAGCTATGTGGCCATTCTTTCCAAATAACATAGGGTATCTGAAAGTCAGAGATCAATATTTATACGTATGTGATCTTTCCTCAGGGCTTTCCTGAGTGAAAGGGCCTGACTAACAACATCTGAAATACTATAATGCAGGAAATGGATTATGACTTTTCCCATTTCCTCCAATTCTAAATAATTCATTGGCAGACACTGAAAAAAAGTGTGTAAAACAGATACATTCTGTTTGCAGCTCCTCAGTATCCCATAAAGGAAAAATTAATATTAGTGTTTCAATCAATTTTAACAGCCGTATCCCATTTTGCGTATGTTTTTAATTTGCTGGTCTCTTTTCCTGTCTTATAATCTCAACCTTAAGGCTACCCTATTGGTTCTCCCCCCCCCCCGAATCTACTCCAACATGTAACTTATATTCAAAACCATCTTTTAAATATTTGCTGGTGACTTTGGTGGGGAACTGGTGTGAGCAGTATTACCAACAGAAATTTTGTATTTTAACTGCAGATTGAATTTGGCTGTTGCCTTAAGTTTCTCCTAGGAAGTACAATATGTGACACATTGGGAGGAAGAAGCGAATGTCTCAATTTTCTTCCAGAGGGTTTTCACCATCCAATTGGCTGAATTAGCTTGAGGCAGTGTACTTGAAGGTAAAGTGATAGTGGGTAGCAGTTCCAGTAGCTGTCAAACTGACATGCTGAATGGTAATTTCTGCAGCATGTTTGACCATTTCCATGCAAGGAAACAGTTTCTCAACTGAAAGAAGGGAGAAAAAGGATTCTTCTACTTTTAAGCTGCCAATGCATGTGTGTAATCTTTCTGAGAATACGAAGACATCCTGTTCTGGTTGAACTCACACCTCTCTTGTTCAGGAAACTGTTCCTATAAATTCCCATCCTTTCAATGTAGCAATGCAATGATATCAACAAGCTCTATTTTGACTAGCTTTGTGGTAATTCAGACTCGATTCCTTTCCTTCCTGAAAGCTTATTGTGTTCTTTTTTTCAGATATTACTTTCCTGACTATTAAATTTAGCTGATTTCTTTTGAGTAGAATCACAGCATAATGTGGCTGTTTGTGTCATTGAGGAATAAATAAGCATTTCAGCATCTTGTTAACAATAGATTTTATCCAATTAATTGACAATACACTACTGGAGTAACAGTTTTATACTCTTGAGCTCAATTCTGAAAGGTTTGTACTGAGGCGAAACAGGTGGTCATTAATATCACGCTGTTATTTTTGTTCCCTCCCAGGAACGCTGTATTTTTGGATTTGTGTCAATTTCTTGTTTTCTCTTCTCTTTTCTCCCTGTTCTTCTTTCTGAACATGTTTTCTGCTTTTCTAGGACAACTAAAAGACATTGTACTTTATATGATGGGCAGCAGTCCAGTCTTTCAGGAGTATGTCACATTCCAATGGCAGAGCCATTCTGCACCAAAACCAGAGAGGTTAGTGAATTTTGTAATAGTATTTAGAAATGTTATTTTTATGGCACTTATTCATGATGTAGTAGTCTAATTATGAACTCTTAGAATGCAGAGGCAATCTACACCTCTTTATTCCTGTTTCTCAGATATGTCATAACATTTGGAAGGCATCGGAAATAAAACATCTTGTGTCTATAGGAGCTATCTTCCTAACGGAGGTATGCGGAAGATGTCAGCTGGCAACCTAGATTTCCCCAAGGTGTTAATAACAGGACAAAATATCTTTATTTATCAGGTAGCAAGCCAGGAGAGTAACAAAGTGGACAAAGCAGGAAGATAGAATCAGGAATTAGTTCCTTTTTGTTCTGAATAAAACTGCAGCTATGGTAGAAGCAATCTACATACTTAATATAAAGAACAAAATAAATAGTACTTGGCATTCACAGAAATTAAAATATTGCATTTGTGCTTTTGTGCATTGTAGCAGTGGGTGGTGATGGAGAGTCAACACTTAGCTTGAAGGGTGTTAAATGTAGAAACAAGCCAAATTACAACACCCTTTAATTCTTAACTGTTCTTAGTTTTGTCACTTCAAGATTTTCAGGTTTCAAAACCACTTTGACTAAGCAACGTGAAACACTGCTCTGGTTTTCAACACCTTTATAAGCTATCTGTGATTAAATGTGCCACCTTAGTGTATTCTTAGACCTGAGGAAAAGGGAAGGTGAAAATTGAGCTGCTTATTTTGTGCTGTTGTGGAATGCTCCGATCAGAAGCTGCAAGGAGATGTGTTCTCCAGGGGCACAGGAATGCGTATGGAATCAGTCATAGCCATCTAAGAGGCTTGCTCTCTCTGCAGTCCATTACTACACTGAGCAGGACAAAGCTGAATTGTGAAGCAGGTGGCCCAAGCTGTAGGCAGAGCATGTACAAACATTTGTACTACTGAGCTGTTCTGCACTTGTCACCAATTCACTTCAGTGTCATTATTGGCTATTTTTGTTAGCTGGCTAGACACAGTGTGGTTTCAAGATGCCCACCAGCAGGTCTACAGCACTGTTAGTAGAGCAGTGCTTCAGTGCACTGGGAATCAAGGTGTTTTGCAATGAAGTAAAGACATTTTAAATCTCATAAGGAAAAAAATCACTGTGTATTATACATGTGCATGCTTTTGTCCTTCTTCCATTGAGTAGCGAATTCTGCAAAATACTTTGCATTTTTCATGCAACAAGAGCCTAGCCACATGCTCTTGCCAAAGATTAGTTGGCATATAGTTGCTTACTGACTTTGAGTATGATGTCATGTCACAATAGATGCAAGGAGTTTGTTGAGAGCTAACTGTATACTTTCTGAAATGGATTAAAAATAGATTTATTACTGAAGTGATTAGCAGTACTTCACACTGTGTCTCTTTCTCATTTTTTACAAAAGGTAAGTAGATACATATAAGCCATTTCCTGAGGTTGCAAGAAACATGGGCCAAGGCTAGTTTTCATTCAGTTGTTAAGTAGCTAGAGACAATATTCTTTGGATATTACATTTTTTGAAAAGCCAACAGAGAAATGCTCCTTTTCAAACAGAGAAAAAACATTTAGGTACTTCCCAGTGTCACATGTGATCATTATCTCATTAGCCTATGCGTTCTAATCAGCCTAACAGATGTTTTAAAGAACATGTGGTTTTGAGCTCTTAGTGGGGCTGAAAAGGGATACTTTCACACCATTTGAAAATGCCAGATAAGCGACTTAAACTTTTTTCCTGGAACTATCACTGAAACTTGTTGAATTGTTGGGATAATTTCAGCCCAGTTTATCCTAATTCAAGGGAGTTTCATAGATAAATGCAATAATAATGAAGCCAAAACTAATAAATGTAATAGACAATTTCAGGAATTTTGCATTAAAAAAACCTGAAAACTGTATATTAAATTGCATTTGTGCAAATGTATAAAAATACTCTGTTTTGTGTGGTTTATGCACTGTAAATTAAATGAGAATCTGAAAGGAGCTTATCTTTTTTTCTGACTGCAATTTTTTTAATAAAATAGAGTGCCTTGGTTATAAGTGCTTTCAGAAACTGGGGCTCACTGCAACATCCTGTAGGGAGTTGGAACTTTGAAAACAGTTTCGGGGGAGTACAGCTCAACTGTGGTTTAAGTCATCACAATTGAAGTAGTCTGTTGATTTATTAACAATGTATAATTAACTGGTAATCAGTGAATCATACATTCAGAATGAATATCAGCAATAAACCACAATATTAGGCATGATTAATAATAGATTAACTTACAGCATGTTAGTAAACAGGACAAGGGGTAATGGGTTTAAACTGAAGGAGGGTAGATTTAGATTAGATGTTAGAAATTCTTCACTGTGAGGGTGATGAGGCACTGGAACAGGTTGCCCAGAGAGGTTGTAGAGGCTCCATCCCTGGAAGTGTTTAAGACCAGGTTGGATGGGGCTTTGGGGAACCTGGTCTAGTGGGGGGTGTCCCTGCCCATGGCAGGGCGGTTGGAACTAGATGCTCCTTGAGGTCCTGTCTAATACAAACCATTCTATGATCTACAAATTTCTAAGCGTCCTTCTGTGTCTAATCCCTAGAAGCTCTACTTAACCCTTAGATGCATATTCACACAGTGGCATGTATAAATACCCTTCCCCAGCACATGTGGGTTCCATCCACACCCACCCTCTTCTGCAAGTGCAGGTTTACCTGTTTATGCTCATTTGCAGTGGGAGATGTGGGTGCTCCAGCTTTATGTGTACTTGTGCTGCTCCACACAATCTGCCGATCCACATGGCAGCGAGGAGATGCCCCGCAAGGTCACACCAGCATGCTCAAGGTGTCGCTGCTTGTTGCACCTGTGTATGGCGGGTTGACCAACCAGCTGGAGTGCAGACTTCTCACAGCATTTTGGAGGAAGGCTGTTCCACCTGGCTCATGTGAAGGTCATGATGCTGACAAGGCAGCTTCTAGTGGTGTCAGACTAGGTTTTCACTGCTGCTATGTTATGAAGGTCTTTTCTGTCCTGTCACGTTTTTTCATGCTGCTTTTATACTTCTTTTCAAGCTTTTCTTTTCCATTGATGGTAATTTTAAACAGATGTCATCATAGTTACTTTCACCTTCCTACTCAGGACAGTTACAGATGTCCTAGTCCCATTTACACATGCTGATACACTCTTATTCCTACTGTGTCAACTGTAGTTAGCCAGGCCATTTACCAAGAGAGAAAGTCCTGATGATTCTGCCATATACAAGGTCCTAGCTGGAACTATAAAGACTAATGTGAAGTACATGGTATGTGTAAAGTGTACAGCTCAGTCACTGGCATGGGAAAATTTGGTGATAATTTCTCTACAGATTCCCATGGTACTTGTTGAAGTATATGCTTGTAAAGTTTTACTTTCAAAAATAAATTTCATATTACTATTGTCACCAGCTTGACTCCACCATGTGGTGATGTAGTGGTCAGTGGAGCATTTTCACCATTCTGTTCTCACTGTAAGCACAGCCTAAATATTGTGCACAAATTTTCTGTTTCCAATCTTCTTGGTCTGCATTGAAAACAGTAATCCAACTGATACTAACAAAATCAGATGAGTTCAAGATCATTCCTGTTAGTAGGACTATTAATTTCTCTTGCTGGATAAGGAAACTGAAACTGACCTGTGGTTTTGGACAGCTGTAGCCATATGAAGTTTGACTGCTTTGTATAAAGCTAATTTCTTTTGTAGGTAAGTTTTTTGATGGGATGCAAAAATAGTGCACCAGGAGAACTATTTCCTTTTTCTGATATTGGCATGTTTTGCAGGTTCTTATTGAGACTGCCAAGAAGCTTGGGCTTCAGTGCCATTCCAAGGGAACAATGATCACAATCGAAGGCCCACGTTTCAGTTCTCGAGCAGAAAGCTTGATGTTTCGCAGCTGGGGAGCTGATGTTATCAACATGACCACAGTGCCTGAAGTGATTCTTGCAAAAGAAGCTGGAATGAGTTATGCTAGTATTGCCATGGCAACAGATTACGACTGCTGGAAGGAGCATGAAGAAGCAGTGAGTGAAACTTTTTTCCTCTGGGTCTTGTCCCGAGGGATCTGGATGAGAACCTGTAGGTTTTGATAAGAGATCACATACTGAACTACATCTGTTCTTACATCAGTATCACTGAGTTATTCTGGATGAACAATTGTGAAAGTAAGAACAGAATCAATTGTTGCTACCTCATTCATTTTCATAAACTGGCCTCAAATCTTTTGTCCTTGCTTGTCTGAACCAGGGGGTCTGTGTGTATGAAGCTCATGAACTCTGTGTATGAGCTGGTCATCCCATAATTGGTCTGGTCGTTTGTATTTGTTTTTTTTCAGTTCTGTGCAAAATAATGTATCTGCTTTAGGTCTCCTATTTGTGTAAAATACAAGCAGACATACTCCCACAGAGGAAAGACATTTTCACTGATTAAAATGATTGTGGTATTTTAAGGTTTCACCTTTTCACTTAGAGATTGCTGAGTTAAATTAATTTATTTGAGTATTTAAAATATATGCCATCAAAATTGAGAGACACCACTCAGTTTTACTGTATTTCTAGGTTTCAGTGGATAAAGTTTTAAAGACACTGAAAGGGAATGCAAATAAGGCTACTAGCATACTCCTTACTGCTATACCTCAGATAGC
Organism: Aramus guarauna; assembly: GCA_013400195.1. NCBI lineage: Eukaryota > Metazoa > Chordata > Aves > Gruiformes > Aramidae > Aramus > Aramus guarauna. The sequence goes on along the minus strand of VXBL01010107.1, from coordinate 49,419 downwards.
TTCCATGGAATGGACCGACACCCTGCACACCCTGAAAGTAAGTACACATGTGAGGCTGATGAGTACTGGGGACAGTGTATGCATATATAAGCATAATATAGGTATATGTTCCAAGATGTTTCTGCTTAAATCATAATAACTTCTTAGAGTAGATGCTTCAACAAACCAAATCCATTCAAGATGGGCAAACAAATTCATTAAGACTGTCACAAGCTTTATTGCAAAGATCTAGCTTCAGTTTTACAGTAAGTGTTACAAAAGTTAAAAAAGTTAAGGACTTCTATATATGGTTGATGGTTATCCTTCATAGCACAGGTAAGATACAAATCTATGTGAGTATCCAGATGAAAAACCTGTACCTCAACACAGCTTTAGCTTAGATCTTAGAACAATGGAGAGCCAAGTGGAGAAGACCAAACCAAACCAAAACCAGGTGGTGCTCTTTAATATGTAGAGGGTGAGGAGTCCGTTGCAAGATATGGGTAATAACCAGTTTGAAATTATTAGAACTGGGTTTTCCCACAGGTTTCAGATCCACAGTGCATGGGGAAAAAATGGAAAAGAAAAACATTTCAAAATACATTGTTGAGGAAATTTTTAGGCAGAATTCTTCTTAGACAAGAGTTTATTTACATGTTTTGCATCACCTCTATTTCACATGCATGTTTGAGATTCTTTTCTGGCTCTAGTGCAGAGGGAGAGAACAATGTTAAAATCGTTTGGATGTCTACCGAAGTTCTCAACAAGCTTCTTGTGACAAATAGCCATTTCCAAGAGTGTGAAGCATGAGAGCAACTGAGGATTACATTGAGGTGGTATGGGAGACAGGGAAAGTGAATTGGAATGTGAAAGACAAAGAGCAGTCAGAAGTGAACCACAAGGATCTTTGTTAGTGGAAGCAGCAGTAGTCTGAAAAGGAGGAAGCCTGTTGAGAAAACTTTTGAGAGAGTCGAGTCTCTCATAACTCTCTCCTCTCCTAGGTTCTTTCTTTCTCTTTTCTGAAAATCATTGTGTTGACTAAAGTTTGAATGAGTAAGAAAGATGAACACAGCCATAAGTCATGTATTCATATACCTGAAAGTGTGTCCCTGGAATTCAGCTATCAGCAGAACTGTATGTGCTGTAAAAATCTTCCATGTCTTCTGACTGGGATCAAATTTTCAGTTTTGTTTCCAATATGATTCTCTTGTTAGTGACTCTCATCTCTAGTTTAGTCAGTGTCCTAAAGGAAAGACACATTAAGGAAAATTCACCCCAGAGAGTTTTCAGCATACTTGACCTGATCAGGTTCATGGAGCTGCCACCCAAATCCTTGAAATTAGTCTTTTGCTGATTCTTCACTAGAAAACCTACCTTTTATTAAGAGGCCTTTAATTATGTTTATGACTCTTCCTCACCCAGTTATCTGAAACAGCTAATTTAATGTCCCCTCTATACATTTGTGAGACTTTTCTTTTCCCTTTCCAGTCCTTAAAAGTTGTGTCATGGATGGATAAGGGAGACAACAGAATCAGTATTCCTTCTCCCCTCTAATCCACAGAAAACATTTTCAGAGGACTAATCCATACTTTTTGTTTAATACAGATGCCTGGCTATGCAAAAAAGCTAAGAGTTTGAACAAATACTCTAGAGAATGTGCTAGATAACTACTTTGGTCATGCTGGCATGCAAGGAAATTTTCCAAGCGTACAATACTGCTTAGGTACTGAGGGGTCTGCCTGCAATTCTGGCATGTATACTTCAGTAACAGTGTTCTGTTGCTTTCCCTTGCATTGTTGTCTTTATTCTTCATCAGGAGTGAAAGAGCAGGTGACTAGAAAGAGCTGGCACTGAGTTTGCAAGATTCACCTTTAATGAATGCTAACCCTTCTTTCAGTTCATTGTCAGCTGTTTAAAACACCAATTCAAGTACTTCCTCCAGCTCAGTTCCTGAATTAGTATTTGCTGAAAGAAGAAAATATGATGCACCAGCAGAAGAGTCACTCCATTCTAATGTAGCTTCTTACACTCTCTCTCTTAAGCATCTGCTACTGCCTGTTATCAGTGATGAATATTGAGATAGTTTTAGATTGGCTTGGCAATTCTTAGGTGTTTATGATCTTTACAGATAGTGGCTTGGTTGGAGTGATAGTATAATGAGAAAGGGAGTTGATCTGAAGGTATTAGAAGAACTGGAAACAGGAACTGGGTATTGGCAGTGGGGCTTGAGATTTGGTGTCAGGAGAGTGGGAGTTATAATTGTTTCTGATTTAACACAACCAAGTACTCCGGGAAAATGACAGGAAAGTCTGAGGCTTTGGAGGCTTCTTCTGATTTTACTTAGGAAGGGCAGGAAAGGCTAAAAATCTTTCACTTTGAGGCATTAAATGGTGGTAAAGTGGATGAAGGATTGGTCCTAGGCTTCTGTGTTAGTGAGTGAGGAGAGAGGCAATTACACGGTACAGCAGAGAGATGTGTGTATGTGCCTCTGTACAAGTGTGTAGTTGAACCATAAAGAGTTTTAAAAAACTGTCCTCTTTGCAGATGTGAAGAGTTCTGTGTATTTTACTCTGGGAATTCTGAAGGTCAGATGATGAGGTTTCTTGAACTGATCTTTTTCAGAGGTACCTTTTCCGAGAGCTCCAAGGCAGTGCCTCTGGCATGCTCTGTGGTAGCATGGTAAGGAATGCAGACAATGAGGGAGCTGAGCAAGCCCTCAGCTCGTACTCTGTGATCAGTGAGGATGTAAAGCCATGCCAGCCTACACCCAAGCCGCAGGTGGGCATCCCAAATGGGCATTTGCCAGTGTCTGTTTCTAGTGTTTGAAGAAGCATGTGAAACCCTAAAGCTCTACATGGATACAACTTTTCCTTTCTGAGCTCTGTAATCTGGCTGCTGTGAGTGGAGGAACTTCACCAGGCAGGAGAAAACATGCTGCCAGTCTCTGCCCAGCTGCATTTATGTCTTCTCCCATGGAGGTATACATCCCATACACACACACGTGTGGTGGTGTCACATCTGAATCTCTCAGTAATCTTCAGGAAACCTTGGAGTGTTGAAGCAGAAGTGTTCAGGGGCTGTTTTTCTGCTGAAGGATAGGTTGCCTGCCATCCAGTCCTTTTCATGTGTCTTTTCATCTGTGGTATGCCAGTGAGTGTAAGTGTGGTTTGAAAGTTACTATTTTTATTAACCGCGTAAGATGTCTTTAGGCCAGTATTTCCTGGCTCTGTTGCTGGTAAAAGAGATCCTTCTCCAGGCTCAGGTTACATGAGCTTGAAAAAAAAGTTTGGAGCAAACTTTTCTTCAGGCACAGCATCTTCCTACAGCCTGCCATTTTGAGGCATGGCCAGGGTAGAAAGTACTTACTTCTTTCAGAACAGGGTATGACCACATTGTATTTATGTCATGGATCAGGAAACAGATGATGCTATTGGTCACAGTGGTCCAAATGATTTCTGGCTGGTGTCAGGGAAATTTCTGGGTAGGATGGGTCTACCATGGGTGATCTACAGCTGAATCTTCTGTTACCTGAAAAGGGTTGTTTAGTGAGGTGATAATTACTGACAGTTGTTGCTGTAATGTTCATGAAATACTGATGTTCAATATCCTGTGGGGAGCAAAGAATGCAAGTAGCAGAGTACAGATGCTGGAGTTCAGCTGTGGTAAGTGAATACTGTGGGATAGTTTAGATTGGGTAAGGTATCTGTAGATGTGTTTCAGCACATTTCATTGGCATACTTAGACTTTAATATGTTTGGTAGCTAACAAATTGAAGTGCATAAAGGTTAACATTTTTCAGTCATTTGTTCTATCCTATTACAAACTGAAACCAGCATTCATAATTTGTGTATGTAGAGCTCTGATCTTGTAAATATTCTTGAGTAATTTTCTTCCTCAAAAAATACTTCAGTGAAATCAGTGAACATACTTATGTGACTAGAGTGAATTGGCTCAGGTGAATAGAGTGGAGGAGGAAAAGTCATCAAGGCTTCACTTCAGCTTGCATTGGTCTACATACTGTGTCCTTGCAAGCTAAGGACCTCTCTAGAAAGCTGAGATTGAAGTGTTTTTCAGGTCCCACCCTTGACTGTGGCTGATGTCAAAGTTGCCTGTCCCTACAGAGCATGAGTGCTTCATTCACTCCCAGTCAGTGCACCTGTAGAGAAAGGTTTCTGTTCTTGATAGCTGTTCTTCAAAATTGATGAAGAAACATGTAGAAATCACCTTTTTTTTTTTAAAGGAACTTCATTTTCAGAGCACTCTGATTATATGTGTAAAGAGCTTTCTATGAATATGATGCATGTAAGCCAGTATGCTAGCCTTAAAAAGCAAGCTGCACAATTTTTCATTTGTAGCTTGTGAGCCTAAAGTCCTTAATTCAGTGTTTCTGCAATATGATGGTGTGGTGGGTTGACCCTGGCTGGAGGCCAAGTCCCCACCAAAGCCACTCTATCACTGCCCTCCTCAACTGGACAGGGGAGAGAAAATATAACCAAAGGCTCCTGGGTCGAGATAAGGACAGGGAGAGATCACTCACCAGTTGCTGTCATGGGCAAAACAAACGCAACTTGGGGAAATTAATTTAATTTATGACCAATCAAATCAGAGTAATGAGAGATAAAACCAAATCTGTAAAAACCCTTCCCTCCACCCCTCCCTTCTTCCTGGGCTCAACTTCACTCACAATTTTCTCTACCTCTGCCAGCAGCACAGGGGNGGTGCCTGGAGCACCTCCTGCCCCTCCTTCTGCACTGACCTTGGTGTCTGCAGGGCTCCTCTCTTCTGGCTGCTGTTGCACAGTTTTTTCTCCCTTAACTATGTTATCCCAGAGATGCTGCCACCGTCGCTGATGGGCTTGGCCTTGGCCAGCGGTGGGTCCGTCTTGGAGCCAGCTGGCATTGGCTCTGTCAGACATGGGGGAAGTTTCTAGCAGCTTCTCACAGCAGCCACCCCTGTAGCCCCCCCACTACCAAAACCTTGCCATGCAAACCCAATACAGGTTTAAAAATTTGTAAAGACAAGTTATTGAACTGTTGTGGGGTATGCCCTCCCTGTAATTCTTTTAACTTTGGTGGTGGTGGAGGAAGTTGGAGATACTGTGCACATGTAAAGAATTGACATCTGCCTGTAATCCAAGTGGAAGCTATATAGTCTGCCTTTACATTTAAAAGTAATTGTGCTCTGCACTGGCAGAGGAACCATTCATCTACTTTGACTTTGTATTTCAGACAACAGTGCAGTGTTCGGTAATCCTGCCAAAGCAGTAACAACCTGGATGGACCTTGAAGTTTGGGTGCTCACAAGGAAGAGTGGGTCACTTTCGAACTTCCTGAGGTTACAATATCTTCAAAAATTGTTATAAGTGTAAAAGAATGGAATAAACATTGACCAATGATAATGTATAAGACAACTTTTATAATCTTCATCATGCTTGATAATGTATAAGATGGCTAAAATTAGATTTTGAGTATGTTTTAAACTTGGAATAGCTTTACTGTCAAGCTGAATCAGACAGTGGTCAAAGAAAAAAGTCAGTAGCGAGTTGTCATCCTCTATTCAGCAATACCTTTTAGTTGATGGAAGAAAGGAAAGTCTAGGTAATACTCTGTTGCAGTTTCATAAAAATAAGATCTGAGGAAGCGTATTCACAGATACGCTGTTTGCTTTGCTATTTCTGCCTTCCATCATTTCCTTTGACAAGGCAAATGGTTACAGTTAACTTCAGAAACATACCAGAAAAACTGGTATTTCAAAATGAAATTATACTATTTTTATACATTATCTGTATTTTTTATTTCAGTGATTTTTTTTTTTAAAGCAGTGGTGTTCGCTTGTGTACTAGAAGACATGGTTTAATAATTATGGTGGTTCTTTCACAGCAGCAGTTGTGTAATCAATGAATGTTGTCATTAAAAAAAAAAATAGGTACTGCCTAAGTCAAACTGGTACCTGAAGGTGTACTTACATAACTGTACAGAAAAGTACTTTGCTGCCGGTGTCCTGAACACTGTGCTGGCCTTTTGCTGCTTCATTGATCTGAACAACTCTGCTGTTAGTTTCTGCTTTAGATGGATATGCTCTAGTGCTTTGAATGTATGCATTTCATTTTTTTTAATAGAATTTTACTTCAATAAAATAATCTGCTGCTTCTTGTGTAGTAAATAAAACAAATGAAACCTCTGCTTCTCCAAACTGTGTGGAAATTGTTTGGTTTTTTTTTTAATTTACTTCTAGTCATTAGAGAGTGAATTTTGTTTGTCTGACAATGGCTTTTGCCATTCGTGAAACAGGTTGGTGGTGATACCTTGTAAACACCACTATGAGAAAGACCACTTTTGGAAAATACTGTACTGCTTAGAATTTAAGACTCTAAGTGCCTGAAACAACGGGAATTGCTGAGAGAGAAGTGGGTCAGAGTGCAATCCAAGTCAAACAAGGGAATGGTCAGAAACATGAAAGGTATGGATTCTCACAGTAGTGTAAAAAAAATAAATTAATCCAAATGAAATTTTTTTTAAAAAGCAGGTACATAAGCTTTTTAGCTTGCTAGTCTTGTTTTGTTAGACACCCAGTCTCCTGCTGTGAAAGCCTTTAGATGTAGGCATACTCTCCCTAGCAAAACCAGTATGGGTGCTTCTCAGGTACTGGGGAAAAGAGCTTAACCAGCTTTCCATATTTCCGGGTGGTTTTTTTTTTTTTTAAGAACTTAGATTACAGGAGCCAGAGCTTGAAGCTTGACAGGAAGAAGGCTACAGATCTGACATGCCTTTTACTACCTTTAATATCTAGCCAAATCAGATGACTGGCCTTAAAAATTGTTTTCATAGTTATCTTTGCCCCCTAGACAGTTTTAGTGAAATAGATTGGAGCCACAAAGTTTATTTGGATGTTATAAGAGAAAGTTGTTTCTAGGTTTCCATTTTCAATCCCCCTTGGGTTTCTTTTTGTATGTATTCCAGAATGACATATAAAGATAATTGTGTTAATTTTCTTGTTTTATATGTGAAGTACTTACAGTGTCACAGAACAGCATGACACAGAGCAGGTCCATAGTTAGTGTTTTTTCTTAAAATTTCTGTTACAAATTCTTTATATGTAAGTCTAGATGTGGTAATACTAGGTAAGGATAAGGAATTGGCTGGATGGTCATGTCCAGGGAGTTACAGTCAATGGCTCAGTGTCCAAGTGGAAGCCAGTAACGAGTGGTGTCCCTCAAGGGTCTGTACTGGGACTAGTACTGTGTGTAATGGAATTAAGTTTGCAGATGGCATCAAGCTGAGTGGTGCAGTTGACACACCTGAGGGACAGGATGCCAT
>VXBL01010107.1:0-15764 GCA_013400195.1 Aramus guarauna | reverse complement strand
CAATCATGCTGCCCACTTGTTTACCTGCGTCTTTATCTGAAGCAATTAATACATACTATCAAAACAATGAAATCACTTTCTTGGCCTAATACTTTAGAAAGGCATAGCTATACTACCAAGAAAGCTCTCTGTTTGCAGTGCTAAATGCTGCAAGCTATTTCCACCAGCAGCAAACACAAAAATACTAACAGGCACGCCCAATGAAAACTGTCTGTGTAAAGTGACTAAGTTTGTGGGTTTATTTGCAATGCTTGAAATGCTTCTGCAATCAAATCAGCCTCCTGCCAGATTCTGCTTCTTCATTCACAGTAGCTACTATTTCTATACTCAGATATGTAGAAATGTGTGGAGTTCCACTCGTGATAAAGAGTTTCTTGATATAAATACTTGCATCTGGTTAAATAATTGAGCATTTATACACAATCTGGTGATTTCCTAGTGTTCTGTGGGGTTTGTTTATTTGTTTTTTTTTTCTTTTCTCTCTTTTTTTTTTATTAATGAATTTGCTATTCAAGCACTGAGTGCCATAAAAATGAGAAAATAAAGATATTTCAGACCTCTATATTAAAAAAAAAAAAAAAAGGAAACAAAAGGAGGATTTTAATCTATATGCCTTGGTGTGTAGACCACTGTACAGCAGAAACACCCAAGTAGTGAAAGGTTTACTTAAGTCTTAGCTAATCAGTTCAGTAGGGATAGTATATTGATCCTGATTCTCAGCTACAGGACAGCCATACACTAGTGATAGAAGAAGGGTTCTGACAGGGCTTTGGTGCCAATGATATATCTATAAGGTAAACAAAAACAGTCCAGGTCTACTGGGATTGTGTGAAAGTTTTAAGAAGGGCATGTTATTTTAACAAACAAAACCTATGAAAATCATATCTAAAGAAAGACAGGCTTTCTACTCATTTGTTTAACTCACCTGTTACTGCAAGGCTATGTGGTAAATAAGACAACTAAACCCCAAAATATTACTTCATACTGCTTTCAGAAAAAGCTGGCATTTCTTACAAACCTCAAGAAGTTATATTGTCAAGCACTACAATGATACTGATTTTTACAGTCAAAAGGAAAAAAGAGAAATGTCAAGAGATTCAGGAAGATAATTGTTAGTATGCCTAATGTGTAATCAGCTCAACATTACTCAAAACTAGCTTACCACAAAGGAAAATGTTACTCACAGCAGATTTTCTCAGTTTTCACTGATTTGACTCCAGAGAAATTTAAGTTCTTCCAAAACATTGTTTTATAATTAGTCCAAACTGCCACAATGAAACGTAATTTAGTACAGGTTAAAGAGCTTTGGATTTTGAAAAATTTGTTGATCATTTTTTTCTGCAGAATAATATTAATATATCATGTTCTTACAAAGTAGGTGCAGGTGTGAGTATTTGGGGGTACAGTAGTAAGGATTTGAAAACAAAATAAAATCATACAAACAAACAAAACAAGCAGAGAGATTTTAAAATCCTCAAGCTGGGTGATAACATGACTGCAAGACCAGTGAGCTTCCAGTCTCCAAAAACATTAGCTGTTCACAGGCCAGTTCTCCTACTGACTGCACCTCAAAGTAGCTATGTGCCAGCTCTGGCAGTCTGCTTACATGTAAGAGAAATCTGACAATTCCATGCTCCCCTCAAATACTAACTGCCAAATCAGGGAGAGTTAACCTTAGCAGGGGAGAACCTGGCTTTGTGAAAAAGTCTGTTTCTTCCTCGATTTATTCTGCTTGGTCTGGCAAGAAATTAGGCTAGTTATCACTAGCAGGAAAAGAAATTATTGGCAGGTTTGTCACAGATGTTTTTTCCTTCCTGCTAACACCCTTTAGGGAGTTATGTTTGAAGTAGGAGGTTCGGTTCTTCTCTCAATTGGATCTATTTCTTTGGGAAGGAGGAAGATAGACAGCACTGGTGACCTAACATTTGTTGTACAAATCAAAATAAATATGCAAATAAATCAGAAAAACATGCTGGTTTTGGATTTCTTTCAAGTGGAAGTACAAGCACTAACTCAAATTTATTTGTGTTTCTTTTTAATAGTACTGACACTGTTTTGGAAGTGGATTTTCTCTTTTTCACCTCGTTCTTTATGTATTCCCTCAAACAATGTGGGCACGAGCACTACAAAGCATTGCATAGACACACTTCTGGCAATTTGGTGGCTGTTGCCTAGCTGTGTTTGCAATGAGTTCTCTAAGCACACTGTTATTCTCATTGGAGGTGTTAGCATTAGAGATTCAGTGAGAGAGACCTTGAAACTTGCTTCTCTGTTTGGTTACCATGTTGGATATACCATTTGCTTCTCTGGGGCTCTTTGACAAAATATTCTCCCAGAATAGCTGAATGAGTGGTAGAGGAAGCACTCAGACTAGAAAACAAACCAATGACTTTTTTATGTCAGAGAGCTGTGAGCTACCAAAATGTAAGCAGATGCTAGCAGACTATCTTCTCTGTAAGCTATACTAGTTTTGTTATTTTGAATTTAGTTGTATTCCACCAGAGTTTCCTGATCCATAGATGGCCCAATAGATGGTTTGGTCCTGTGGTTTGTGCTATGGAAATGCTGATAAGCCACAGCATCAGAAACATGCTGTCTAGATTTTTTTTGTTTTTTTTTAATTTTTATTTAGATGTCTTCATATCCAAAGGTTTAGCTGACTATGGAGAAAGACATGAATGCAGAATCTAGGACACGTTCTCCAGTTCACAGAGTCTAGCACAGCCCCAACTTGCTTTTGTGATGCGTGTAGCAAAACAACTTGGAATCTAAGTAACGATTCTCATGGCCCCATCACAGTGCTGAGCAAATCACTCTGTCTCTTTGGCTCACTTAGGTAAGGATTTTGCTCATAGGCTTGTGGGACAGCAGGAGAAAGGCTCGTGAGTTTGAGATGTTATTTCAATATATAAAGTCAAATGGTAAAAACTACTATGCACCCTGTCCATGGGCTTTGTGATTCTGCAGCAAGGAACTGTCTGTCATCTTTGGAGTGCCTGACCAGAGAGTGAGTCAGGTGAAGTGCTATCTGAGAGCTAAGCAGTGCTCAACATGTCAAGCAGATGTCAGACATCTTCCACAATCAATGGCTATGTTACTGAATTCACAATAAGCAGATCTTTAATTAAACATTTAATCCAGTCCTCAGGTGTATGTATGTAGATTTATATTGTTAATGACAACTCTTCTGCTTAAGCTGGAATGCATCTACCAGACTGAATTGCATAATCAATCATATTGTGTTGTTTTTTTCTATTTTGATCAAGAGTGCAGTGGTTGAGTTTAGCTGCTAAAAGCTATTAACTGTCTCACTACGGTTTAGCTACATATAAAGACATGCTGAGAATATGTAGATTCAATTTCATCTTGTAGTAAATTATCCTTATTGATTGCTCTATCTCTATAACTAAGTATTTATATCTCTGCAGGGAACAAAGGAGAAAAGATTTCCTAGTTCCAGCCAACTCATATTCTCAGGGATGTGAATTATTCCAAATGGGTTTGGAGGCTTGGAGGTGGTGCAATTTAATACATTATTTCAATATATGGATATCTTGGAGTATGAAATTTTGATTTACCTGAGCCCATGGGTGTCAATGACTAATTACTTTTTTCAATATTTATTCAGACCTCTTCTCCGCTGATTGAGATTTGCTAGCTGAGAGCTTAGTGAATGTTTCTGAATTTTTCACTTGGCAGCTGCACCTGCCCTGCCTTTAAGTAAGGAACACATGAAGGAGGTCAAGACTTTTTTTAAAAAGCTGACTTGGAAAGAATTTGTATTAAATTAGTTTTGTCTTGCTTTTTTAAAGTCAATGAAGTTTTAAGAAAAAGTATTAGAAGTTTTCTTTCTCTGTAGCCCACTCTCTTATGTAGATCATCGGAAAATTATTTGTTAGGCATACCAAACCTGATCTTCCCAAGCTGGGTGGCAGACTAGAGGATATGAGTCGCCTGTACACTGTTAGTCCAGCTATTCTAAAGCCCAAGCAATGAATCACCATATAACATGCTTTAAATTATCACACTATCAAACATTTTGGCTTGTCAAAAACTCAAACATCTTTAGCTTGTCTATTAATCATATCAGTTCCTGGTGTTGTCTTTTCAAACCTGTTGCAAAAAGCTAAGATCTTTCTTTTACCTAATTGCATAAATCCTGAAACTGGGACTATCAAAAAGGCAGGAAACAGGATAACATCACTCCCCAGATTGGCCAAAGTACTTAAAAAGTAATCAGAATGGTGGAGTAACAGTTTGACTCCAACCACAGCATTCTTCCTCCAGAGCATTCATTAAATGCTAGAAGTAAGTGTTTAGTGGAAAATTAGAATAATATTTTCAATTCTTCAAGCAGTTTCTTTCCAAATGTTGAACTTCCACTTTCTTGCCTCTCGGCATGCGTAACTTCCCTCATTCTCTGTGCTTCATACAGCTTTCCAAAATAAAGGAGTTATGCGCTCTGAAAAGTCATTGGAAAGTAACTTATCTTCCAACTTTACCTGATGTCTTTTGAACATCAAAAATAAGTCTGACCACTGGCTTTGTCTTTTGCTATTTGTCAGTCAAAGACCTTTTGCAATGGCTAGAAGGTGGAAATGTGGAGACGCAGCTGACGTCCGAGGCTTTGGTCAAACCTCACTATTAGGCAGGCAGAAGCATAGGTTTCTGTGCTATGGTACAGGCACAGATGGTACAGGAGAGAAAAAAGCATATGGTCAAGTTTTAGTTTCTGTCTAGCTTGCATTCTGCTTTGGAATAGGGACCATTTTTCTTTCTTTCTTACTAAATTTATTAAAAACTGTGTATTATAACTGCATTATCTATTGCCAAAACTAGCAGTAGGCAGCTCTAGAGGCAGAGTGAAGGGCAGAAGGATGATTTTTGAGTCTGAGCCTGAATCGAGGCCAAAACTGTGGGGCAGGGGAACCTAGCCAATCTGGTTGAAGGTATTGAGTATTTCTGCATGACTGATGATGGGATGGTGTTGGGTATTTGAATTGCTTTACTATCCTGTGTTTTCATATACAGTAGCCTCCCCGATGAGACCCATTATCCAGTTAACTTGTTTGCAAAGTGTTCACACAAGTAAAATAAGCTTCAGTAAAATGTTGAGTGCATATTATATGTGCAGTGTGTGTCCATGCAAAATGTGCTTTGTAGAGTTCATACTTACTGCTAAAAGGTTTGTGCTGCGTGAATCAGGTACTGTTAAGTCTTCCCTTCATTCCTAAGACATGATTTATCTTCTTTCTGTGCTCTACTTTGCATTTACCAGTGTTTCCGGCTCATGCCTTGCGACCTGAAGTATATCCTACAGTTTTCAGTATATTCTACAGTTTTCAATATATTCTACAGTTTTCAACACAGTTAAATGCCCTGTTTTATTGGTGAGATTCTTTTCTGTCTAAATAATTTCATGGGATGCTTGTGTTATGATTAGGTCTGTAGATGTGGTCAAAGTTAACACCTCCCACCGCAGAACAAGACTAATCAGGCAATCAAATCTGGTGTCACATGTGTACAAATATTTTAATCCTCAGTGACACAGTTTTCTATATAAGAATATCTAAATCCAAAATTCAGTTATAAAAACATTTTTATTGTTCTTAGCTGTCATAATTATGGATAAGCAAGGAGACACCATGTGGTCAGGAAAGGACTACCCTGATATTGTGTTGGTTTCTAAAAGCCCGTGACCTTGTACTTGAGATATAGTGGGTTTATTTTTAACGTGAGAACACAGATGCTTTCTGTAAATAGAATAATGAAAGAGATTTGCCTTGTAATTTATCAAAGGCTCAGTGAAATGTGAGTAGTTGGAACAGTAAGTGTGTTTTAGTATCAAATATTTTAAGACAAGCTCTGCAAAATCAGAATGTCTAGGCACAAAATACTTTAAAATAACTTCAAATTTATAATTTGGCAATGCTGGCATTGTTGTGATTTAAATAATGCATATATGATCTCATCAAACAGAACAGGGTATTTTATAATACATGTATAGCTTAGGTGGTTTTAAGCAATAAGAAGAGAATGTTATGGTACAGTTTAGAACAAAACTGTTTCTACCTGTGATCTCTGCTATCTGTGTTTTATCCTTTCCTTGTTAGACCAGCTAAGCTGTTAATGTTTCTGTCATTAAAACTTCACTTTGGCAGATTTTTTAAATTTTTTTTAATTATTATTTTTATTTTATTTTAATGATAAAGCTGTTAAACTTGTACCACATTGCTTTTTATACTTCTTATGTATGCAATGTTTCCTTCAAAAGCTTTGATAAGACTATTTATCAGAGAACGATCCTGTTTAGAAATGTGGGTTGATTCATCTTGCTTTATCAACAAGTATAGTCTTCTCATGGTGGAAGAGACACTGCGACTCTGAAGATCCTGTCTGTGATGTGATAACAGACTCCTCACTGATTGTAACCTTAAGATACTCTCTTAAAAATAGAGTTATCTGACTAGCTTTGTTTCTTATGGTGCTATATTACAATAAACCTCTTCATATTTCCATTTAGCTTGGTTAGATATAGTCATTATTCTATAGCACCACTGCCTTTGGTAAAATTAATCCCACTAAAGCTGTTTTTCCCGGCTGTAAGCCACAGAGGGTACTCAAAGCAGAGAAAAGACAACAAATTTGGCACTCTGTGTGGGTGTGCATGTTTTTTTCTGTGAACAAAAGCAGCTCAGGATTATTTGTAATGCTGGACAATCGGTTGGTGGCATCATATTTCACGCACAGGGATAGCTTCTGATTCCCTAATGGCTTTCCTGCAGAGGCTAAGTAGTCAGCAGAATCAGCTGCCATGCACGGAAGGAGGATACAGCTAATCCACTGCTTTTGCTGTGCCTGCTGATGCTGCAGTGCAAGCTGCTGTAGGTGCTACAACAAGTTATCACACACTACTATGTTTTTTTTGGGGGGACAGCCTATGATGGCTGCTATCAAGTACATTTAGGCATGTGTTTGTTTTCAAGTTATATATTCACGAAAGAGGTGATTGCCCAGGAAACACAGGTGTTTCACTTTCTTTTGCTTCTGGAATGGCATTGTGCCCACCTGTCATAGCACACATGCACATTAGTTACCATTCCTATAGTCTCAGGTACCTCTAACCACTGTGCAGTCCTCTATAAAGCTATATGTGTTTACCTCCAGGTTTTATTTGCAACCAGAATGTGACTGGAAATATTTCTACTGTGGAAAAAACCCCCACGTCTATAATTACAATAAGGGAAAGCTTAGTTGCTTTTTTTTCTTTTTTTTTTTTCTTTTTTTTTCTTCAGTTACTGATTGCTGGTGTGTTCAATACATCTTCCAGACTGTGTGTGATCTTGCAATGATCCTTAACATATTAATGCAGCACATGTGCTTGATCATACCCCACACACTGGCTGCCCCCTTTAAAGTCTAACATTTCACAGCTCAGGAGCCCTTCTTCTGTTACTCCTACAGCAAAATGAGGTGCAGGTCCCTATCTGACTCCTAATTGAGGAGTGACAGGGCTTCTCCAGCTGGCAGCACAGCCTCCTTTGCAGAGGCAGACCATTAATATCACAGACTAAGCTTGCTTGTCATGTCTTCTTTCATCGGATTGGCAGCAATCCTCCTGGTCGGACTCCGAAGCAGTGACTGTACCAAATAGAGAGGTAGAAAACCCTGGGTACAGAGGTGTGTCAGCTACTGCAGCTGATGGAGTGCTGGCCTGCCAACAGCAGGTTATTGTTGGTTGGTGGCATTTTCAGGTGACCAGGCATGTGATTTCCTCCACATGTGCTGGACGTAGGTTCTCTGTCTGTCCAGTTGAATGGGGAAGGCTTCTGATTAGCAAAGTTTTATGTGGTTTTTGAAAGAAAATTTTAAAAGATCAAAAAATGGTTGCTTAATGGTCAGCACTTTGAAACTGGAGTATCTTGGAAGATTTGGAGAATTGCTCCTTACTATCTTAACTTTATCCTTTTGCATTTTCTGTTTGTATGTATATCTACATGGCATATGTTGGGTCAGAACCTGTGGCCATCCTAGGTTTATATGTTATTAATTAGATCTGTGGTGTTGCTTAGAGGTGACAGCAAAGCAGAGCATCACTTCTGTAAGTGCTGTATGAATAAGGCTTTTAACAATAAATATAATATGTCTCTTTGCTTATTTGTTTGTCCCTTCCCCAAAAAACATTTTTAACAGCTTGTATTTAAGCATCAGGAGTAAGAACAAGGACCTCAAAATACAGAGGTAAGAGTACAGCAAGAAAGTGGTTAACAAGACTACAAGACAGCACCTCACAGTAGTGGAGAAAAGGGATGTGTGGTGAATGTCCCATTCATCTGTGGGTAATGTCTGCAAGCAATGAAATATCACTTTTAATACAAGTAGCAGATGGATGGAGGTCATACCTGTGACAGACGTAGCCCCTGACCATGTGGGCTGCAAATACAGACCAGTTAGGGGCAGCACACACAAAGGTGTTTGGCACACTCCAGCCCCAGCAGACATGCCTCCTGCTTTTGGGGCTGGTGGTATGCATGTCGATGTCTGTGTGAGATGTCAGGCTGCTCCAGGGCAGAACTAAGCTTTTCTGTACTCTGCACACAGCTGCTATATTTGAATATCCATTTTCTGTAGGTCTGACAATTTAACAGTTCCCACAGTTTCCATGTGCTATCACGAGGTTGAAAGCCAATGGCATTATTTCAAGAGCATTCTGCTTGATGACGACCTTTACTCTTTACCCTCACCACTTTTATCGAGGATGGCAAACACAATGCCCCATCTCCCACCTGCCGCCCTGCCTCGCCCCCGCCGAGCCCTCAGCCCCGCTTCCTGCCGGGGCAGATGATCTGCCTTTTTCTTTAAAAAATTGCAATAACCCATAGAAAAGCTGCCAAATGCAGTGCCGGAGGCGGGTGCCCGTCTCAGTGTGAAATTTCAGGAGAGGTACGTGTGCCACCTAGAGGAAGCGCGGCCGTTTTAGGGGGGGACAGGGGACGCTGCGCTTGCCTCCGCTGCCGCCGGGCATGGAGCAACGCGAAACGTCGGCCTGAAGTTTGGTGCCTGCAGGGGATCTGCAAAAACCCCCAACACCCAGCAGTGGTTGAATTCCCTTAGGGAATCTCAGTAAATGGCGTGCTGTGCCTCTGCGTTCGCAACGCTTTTGCATATCTGGAAAGGAGACTAAGAACACTGTATTCTTTCCCATTTCAGTAAAAAAGAGAATGCCTTTGTTTGCCTATTTTAGTAGGCCTGACATTTGTTAATGCTGTCTGGTCTCTAAGATGCAGAAAGAAGCAACTCTGACCTGGCAAAACCAGAATGCATCCTTCCCTCTTGCTAGAACCTTCGGTTTTCATGTTTCTCCTTGTTTTTTGAACCTTGCATGATCTGCTGCTTCTGGCGTGGATCAGCTTTAGATCAGGTGACAGAAAGATCAAGAGATCTCATATTCAGGATGAGTCCATGCAGGAAGGAGCAGATGGAAATGAGAATGGTTGCCGTAAGGAATAGGAACTGTAAGATAGTGGAAGAAAGGAGAAGACAGAATGAAAAAGGAAGAATGGGAATTACAAATACAAACCAGCAAATATTAGAAAAAGGACAGTGAAAGCAAAGAAATTCATAGGGGAAATATGGTTGCCTTTGTGTCATGGGTCCTTTGCCAAACACCTTCCCCAAGGGAATCATAGAGTCATTAAGGTTGGAAAAGACCTCTAAGATCATCAAGTCCAACTGTCAACCCAACACCACCATGCCTACTAAAGCATGTCCCGAAGTGCCATGTCTACACATTTTTTGAACACCTCCAGGGACGGTAACTCCACCACCTCTCTGGGCAGCCTGTTCCAATGCTTGACCACTCTTGCAGTGAAGAAATTTTTCCTAATATCCAATATAAACCTCCCCTGACACAACTTGAGGCCATTTCCTCTTGTCCTTTTGCTAGTAACTTAGAAGAAGAAACCAACACCCACCTCACTACAACCTCCTTTCAGGTAGTTGTAAAGAGTGATAAGGTCTCCTCTCAGCCTCCTCTCCTCCAGACTAAACAATCCCAGTTCCCTCAGATGCTTCTCATAAGACTTGTTCTCCAGACCTTTCATCAGCTTTGTTGCCCTTCTCTGGACATGCACCTCAATGTCCTTCTTGTAGTGAGGGGCTGAAAATTGAACACAGTACTCAAGGTGCAGCCTCACCAGTGCCGAGTACAGGGGCACAATCCCTTCCCCAGTCCTGCTGGCCACACTATTCCAGATACAAGCCAGGAGGCTGTTGGCCTTCTTGGCCACCTGGGCACACTGCTGGCTCATGTTGAGCCAGTTGTCAGCCAGCACCCTCAGGTCCTTTTCTGCCAGGTAGCTTTCCAGGCACTCTGCCCCAAGCCTGTAGCACTGCATGAGGTTGTTGTGACAGAAGTGCAGAACCCAGAAGGCAGCTGTGATGGATGTTGTTCATGTGGTTCCTTGTAGTATGTCTTATTTTATTAAGACAAAAAGCGACTCCTGGACCAGGGTCACAGGCATCCAGATGGTCTCCTCTTACATAAATCCTGGTTTACATAACAGGATCTTACTCACAAAGAACTGACCTCTGAACAGGACTGATTTCAGTGAGCACATTTAACTTATTCTCTCAAATTTCTGTTAGCAATTTTTTTTGCTCATTTTTACTATGCCTGTCCCTTTGTGAAGTTGGGAATGCAGGGACACCTGCTAAATCTGTCTAATTCAAAGTAATGGTTTGTGAGAGTGTTAGTAGCTTGAGAGCAAGAGGCAGAGCCTCATAACCTCATTCCCTATTCCCCAGATCTTGCAATGTAGCAGGAAATCTGAGTCCCAGATTTGGATCCTTTCTTTTCTATTCACTCTAGTTCCAGTACTGAGATTTTGGGGGATGACTAAACTCTATTTTCCATAAATATAGAGCTTCAAGTGTGGCTGAACCACCCATGCCATAAATACTTGTTCAAGTTGGACCTACGCCAGCAAGGAGATGATTCTGCATGGAGTCATGTGCACAAAGTTTCTTGTGGGTAAGACACCCTCAACTATTTGCTGGCATGAATCTTCAAGGACTCTTGGGACTGCAAAGCAGGATTTCAGTGCATCAGTCCTTGCTTGACAAGGTCAGCTCCCTGGTTTCAGATCATGTGTTTGTTTTAGTGAACTGACCTAGTTAAAGGCAACAGTCCTGTCCCTGGGCCATAGGTTCAAGATGAAGGAGCAAAGGAGAAGTTAGGTCTTGTTAATTAGAGCTCTGTCTCCTTGAAGACATGTACAAGCTGAAGCACAGCGAAATACCCAGTGACTGCTGTTGCAAAAAGCACTGACAATGATGTAAGGCCAACTTGTCACGTTCCCCAACTTTCCCCTGGTTTCATTGTGCTAAAAGATGTTGAAGCCTCATTTGAAGATTTCTAAATAGAAGCTGTAGTGACTCAGTGGCTTAAAAGAACTAAAAATTTTCCCCAAAGCTCATTGTCACTTTGCTTACAAAATAATTTGGAACAACAGTTAATAAACAGTGCACTCTGTACACGTTTTCAAACCTTTCATGACTTCACTGGTAAGTGGCTAGTATTAAGGGATGACTAACCAGGGTCAGAGTATATCTGACCTGGCTTTTTTCAGTGACCTCATTTGATGACATCAGCCTTGCACACAAGGGCCTCACTCACAAGGAGAGTTACTCCATAACATCTGTTAACTGTTTGACACCATGGGATCTCTGTTTTCTGCAAATGACGAACCAATGAACAATAACAAATGGGAAGTATTTCGCCCTGTAGCCACTCACTCACAGGCAGAAGCTGAAGAAGGTGGAAACAAAGTGGGGCAAGCGCAGGTGACAACCTGTGGCTTGTCTCCTACTCTATGATACTGTCTAACTGATGTAACTATGATGAAGCTTCCCTGTCTGTGGAAGAGAACAGGCAGCCTCACCACCTCATTTACTCTGCACTGTTTATTGAAGTCATTGTCTACTGAGGTTGGCCAGACCTGTGGCTGATCTGTAACACCCTGTGCAGCAGCAAAAGAATCTGTATCTGGGACATTGCACAGCAGCAAGGAATAATGCTGGGCAGTTGTGCTTACAAAAGCAGGTACATCACGGCAGCACAAGGCATGTCAGGAAATCTCTGCACAGCATCAGGGGACATACACAGACATACTTGCATTACTTGCAAGCTACCTGGCCTGGTTATTGAAGTCAGGGTGAAAGTGCTTTCAATTGTTAAGTACTCAGCATTATGCTGCTGCAAATTAATTATTTTCTGTACCCACATTAGCTAAAAAGCATCTAAAGCAAGTCTGAGAGCATGTACACACTGCAGTGGTGCCTCCCTGTCACCTCCCTGTATGTAGAGGATGCTGCTTTTCTGGTGTGATGAAACTCATTAGCCTCTTGTGTTGTGCGTAGAGAAGAGGTAATGTTCAGCTTCCCACTGCAGGGAGGAAGAAAAATACAGCCTCCCTGGTATGATAAGGTGATAGATATACTTCTTAGAAGTGAATACAGGATAAATTAAGTTCTTAGAGAATGAGGGGTGAAGTCATGAGTAAAGGAGTGATAAGCAGATGAGGAGGTGGCTGTAAACTTGTACTCCTTCCCAGTCCCTTTGGGTCAGATGCCTTTGTTGAGGAAGTCATCTCAGGGTCAGGTTTAATATGAAAAATGAGATGTATGGAGGAGTCCCTTTCTCTTTTTAACATAGAGAAGGCTTCCCACAGAGGGAAATGTGGTTATTCTACTAACCCATCATGGATCTTGCATCAGCAGGCAGAGTCTTCAACTGAGTCACTTTGATGCTTGATCTTCCTGAAGAGGAGATGGTTTTATACTGGTCAGTTAATTTCATTAGTTCCAAGCAGACTCCTTGGGGGCATCGTGAAATTTTGCAACCTACAGGAAGTGCTCACTAGGAGCTGAGTTTGGAGTTTGTTTTTATTGTAATTGGCAGTAACAAGAGAGACAAAGTTCAGCAGAGATGTAAGCTGACATTACACTTGTTTTGAAGTCTATGAAATGGTTTCTATTTCTGCGATGGTTGGTTCCAGCAAGCCAGTCTTGCTTCTGCAAGCCAGATGAGTGGGACACTGTATGACTATAAAAAATAAAACACTGTACAGGAAATATTTTTTGCTAGATCAGTGCCATACTTAGCTATAGGGCTGTGACCATCTCAAAAGTAGATTTTTTTTAGTTGAGTATTTGTTTAAGAAAAATATTTCCAAGGGCATGTCACAGCTTGCCTTTAGGATACACAATGATTGACCTTTTAAAAAAAATCCTCACAGGGAAACACTATAAAGAATTCAATGCTATAAAACAGTTGTATCTATACAGATATTGTCACCTGACTTTCTATTCTGAGAAAGAAACTATTGCATATTGAAACAAGATTAAATATGAAAACATACGCTAGGGACAAAAATGTTTACTTACCCCTGGTTGGCCCNTTTAAAAACGATTGAGCTTAAAAAAAAAAAAAAAATGTGCATCAAATACCAAACTTAATACTACACACAGTGAATCTGTAAACTGTGACTAAAGGCGAAACATTTTTAAAATGCCTCTGATAATGAAAAGATTTATTGTAAAATATGTCTTAAATGTCTTGAACAAAATACTCATTGTGTGTGCACAAAACAGCTTTATTCAGCAGTCATTCTTGGATTTAGCCCTTGGTGGGGTACAGATGTGGGAAGAGTAAAGGATTTGACAACAGGGGAGCTGAAATCCATAGCAAACACCTTTTTAATTTAGACCATAACAGTGATGTGATTTGGTATGGGAGAGCTGAATTTGATTATTTTTTTTCTGAGTGCCTGGAGCTACCACCACAAGTGCTGATATTCTTATAAAGAATGTCTTTAGTGTGCAAGATGTTGAGGTCAGATACTGTACACCACAAAACTGCATGACAGGTTCCACCTCTAGATTTCTGACCTCCCTTTTTGTCAAGTGATTGCACAGCACAGGGTGTTGTCTTCTCTCTTTCTGTCAACAGTTATATCCTACTGGGTTTCCTCATTCTTTGCTGACTTGTACATGCTCAGGGCTCCTGCAAAATGAAGACTTGTGAGTACTCAGAAGAGTGCCCCAATTCACCAGCTGCTTTTGGAATCTTGCATATACAAATTTTGCTCATGATTCTCCAGCATGAAAATCTCTCTCACTTTTGCTCATTCATGGTCTGTGAAACACCCCAAAACAAAGAACTGTATAATTTGTCACAAGAAGTGGCAAACGAGGAAGAAGATGCTTTTTGCATGCTTGTTTTGAAAGCAATCAGTTCACTTGAGAAAATACATGTTTCTGAGCAATGTATTAAATCTTTTTTTGCTTTTTAAAGCTTTTTTCTCACAGTCTCTGTGAAACTGTGTGTTTTTCTTTCTCTCTCTTGTAAGTTCTATCCTTCTTCCTTCTGCTCTTATTGTTTCATTTTGTGGGACATTTGGTGGTACAGCTGGAAGGAGAGGAACTTCAAAAACTAGAAACCAGATTATAGATCAAATTAGCCCTAAATAATGGGCTGGAATAACAAGTTTTGGATCTTCTGTCCAGAGAAACAACTTTACTAGCTGCTGTGAAAATCTTCCAGTCCAACTTAAACCCCATATTTTCCCACCCATTTTAGATACACCAATAGTGCAGTCAGGATTGTTATAACCTGCATCACTCAGTAGGCAGATGACAACATGCCTTGGGCTAGAAACCCATTGTTCTGCCTTTGGGTTGCTCTGGAGTAAGGAGTGCTACTTTTTTTGTAGTCATGTCTCCCTGACTGGCTCCTGTACCCATATTAGAGAGATGGGAATTAGCACCTCTTCTTGTCTCTGTTGGCAGCTGGGCTTGCAATCACAGCTGAGTAAATACTGTGACAATCTTGTTCTGAATGATAAATTTTGGTGTACCTACATGCCAAGAAAAATTACTCACAATGGTGAGTAAAATGTGTCAAGGCTGTGCTCACAGACAACATAGAAGTGGCTGTGTCACCGCAGAGCACTGCACAGACCCCCAGTTGCTGTAAACTGTGGTAGAGATTAACACAGACCTAAGCTAGTGGGCTTTAGCTATGGGTCCAGCCTACTGTTTCCCACCAAAAGATTTTTTTCAATCACCTGCTAATTCATAAAGTTCAGAATGCTACACAGCCTACATTTCATTTTCTGTGCGTATTTTGTTTATTTTTAAAGTGCCATTGGCACATTTATCTGTGTCTGAAATCAAACAAGAAGAAATCTTCAAATACAACAGAGTGTAGGGTCTTAAGTCATTATTACTTGTGGATCGTTCTGCTTGGTTTTGCCATAAAAGGAGATAGCAATTAGATAATAATGAAACGAAGTCCACCAGTTGCTGGTTGAAGTCCAGCTCTTGCAGGCTAGTCATGAGTCTTCTGCCACCTGGTGAAAACTACATTTCTGTGTATTTGGAAACACTACTAGACTTCCTTAAGCAATAACACATATGTTGGAGGAGATGTAGTTCAGCTTGACACAGCCCACTGTGTTTCTGTTTCTGTTTCCCATGAGCTGGGTGTCATTTGGAAATAACCACAGTAAGGTGGCATGGTTATTTAACTGCCAAATTTATGCTCTGGAGATCCTCCCTTAGTTATTGCTTAACCTTAGGTATCTGAGGATCTTGATGCACAAATTTGGATTTCTGAAGCTCTTTACATACATTGCCAGAGCAATCTGTATTTTCAGACACACTGGAGAGCCACATGTGTCAGCCATAGAATCATAGAATCA
>VXBL01010106.1:0-10881 GCA_013400195.1 Aramus guarauna | reverse complement strand
GGGCCTAAACCACGTCAGTATGTGACCGAAATGTGACTTCGGTTCTGTTCCTATTAAAAAAAAATAACAATAGCCACCTAAAAGAGGTCTGGTTTTGGTAATGTTGAATATGATAAAGATGAAGTAAATCTTTCCATAGGCATACATTATGAAGCACAATATATAAACTGTGTCCGGCATTAAGAAGCAAAGTATTTGTGGCAGAGTTAAGATGGATAATGGCACTTCTCACATCAGCATGACATGGACTAGGCCTGTTAGTCATTAGGCTAGTTCCTGAGGGAACTGGCAGATGAAGTTGCTAAGTCACTATCCATCATATTTGAGAAGTCATGGCAGTCCTGTGAAGTTCCCACTGACTGGAAAAGGGGAAACATAGCCCCCATTTTTAAAAAGGGAAAAAAGGAAGACCTGGGGAACTATGGTCAGTCTCACCTCTGAGCCCTGCAAGATCATGGAGCAGATCCTCCTGGAAACTATGCTCAGGCACATGGAAAATGAGGAGGTGACTGGTGACAGCCAACCTGGCTTCACTAAGGGAAAATTGTGCCTGACAAATTTGGTGGCCTTCTATGATGGGGTTACAGCATTGGTGGATAAGGGAAGAGTGACTGATGTCATCTACCTGGACTTGTGCAAGGCATTTGACACTGTCCCACATCACATCCTTGTCTCTAAATTGGAGAGACATGGATTTGACGTATGGAGCACTCGGTAGATAAGGAATGGGCTGGCTGGTCGCAGTCAAAGTGTTGTGGTCAACGGCTCAATGTTCAAGTGGAGATCAGTGATGAGTGGCGTTCCTCGGGGCTCGGTACTGGGACCGGCACTGTTTACTATCTTTCTCAGCGACATGGACATCTAGTTCCAACTAGTAAGAGCGGGATGGATTTAGGTTCCCCTCCCCTGGTAATTTAAAAATAAATAAATTGTAACTTTTTAATTTAAAAATAAAGAAATCATAATTTAAAAAGCTTTGTTTCATGATAACACACTGAAATGTGACATTGATTTTAAAGTTGTCAAAATCATAGATATTTACTGTTTCTTATGCTTGAGATCATTTGCATATTCCTTATTAATCGGAAATGGCATTTTTCAGTCCAATTAATCTGAAAAATGTTTCTTGGTTCTTTCTGTGATCTGTATTGTATTATAGTACCTTGATTTGTCTGAACATAATTTATTTTGTGCAAAGAAACTATGTTTATGGAAAGTTCTTCATGTTTATAAATATACCCTTAATTAACATGTTTCAAAACAAGGACAACATAAGTGTATTCAATTTGGGCAAGTGTCGCATTTTAGGAACATAGAAACAGCATGAGAACTTTCTTGAAAATATATATATAGACATATTCTATTAAATAGTCAACTAGATCTAAATAGGAGGCCTCTGTTTTAGAGCAAATAGGAGATTGGCCTTTTACATTTCCCCTTGATCAAGAAAATGTATAACCTTCTTGGTATCCCTTCCCTATGATTAATTAATAAAACATTAGTATGAAATGACTGTGTGAAGCTGTATTTAAGGAATGAAATATGTACTGATTAAAAAATACTTTTGGTGCCTTCTGATCACTATGTGTTTGGCAGTTATAGAAGTGTTAATTTTTAAAAGGATACATATGTAACACAGTATGAGGCAAGACTGCTAAAGAACAACAGGTATTATAAAAAGAAAATTTCTATGAAAATAAATAACAAAGATAAAAGATTCTTATCTAGTAAAGCAGATAATTAAAAGCAATTATGAAACATACTGTAATTCATTCTCAGTCTGTTATGTACCTGTCTCTAGTATGACAGGAAGATTGCATCTGCTCTCTCATAGCTGGACAACACAACTTGAAAGAATGTAAAAATTGTTTTGAGTCCCTTTCCCCCCAACTCTACTCGCTTGCTTGACAAAATTGACATTTTGGATGACAGTGGTGGCCTGGATGTTTTCAGTGCTGTTATGGAACATAACTACTTGAATGCAATCTCACAGACCTAGATCATATAGTATAAGTGTAGAGAGGAGATTTGCTGCTTTGTGTAGGGGTGCAGGGTGCTTGACAAATATACACTATTGTACAAATACCTCTCTGAATAAAATCCTTTTTCTCCACAAAACAAACAAACAAACAAAAAAACAAAATGGTTGCCAATAGCAGATGCCTAAGACATAAAGTGATATTTTCCCATAATAATCCTTTGGCTTCCAGTGATCTGTGCTTTACAGATCACTGGTGTTTTTGATGTCCCCATGTCCATTTGACTGACAGCTTTTTAATCCATGAAAAATCTTAGTATCCCCAACCTCCTGGGGCAAGAAATTCAACTGCTGAACTATATGTGTTGCAGAAAAAAGTATCTTCTCCTGTCTACTTTGAAATTGCTACCTACTAGCTTCACATGATGCTCACCAGCTCTTGAAAAGAGAATGCTTGTTCAGTACATCTCCATTGCTTGCGATGGTATAAAAATTATGATATGTCCTGTTTCTGGCCTGTTATATGCTTTGTCATAAACAGGAAGCATAGCTATTCCTACTTGGATGAATATAGGATCCTCAAGTTGAGAATCTGTGTAATAAGATAAACCAAATAATACAGATGTATTACAAGCCTGCTATTCAAATGTGTATGTGTAAAATAAGGAGTGCTGGACTATATCTAGCTTTTGAAATTTCCAGTAGAAGACTTGGATATGTGACAAATATCATCAAATATATTGGTTAAGCACCTAAATGTAGAAATTATCTTGCTAGTTTAGACATTCAAATTTGAAAATTGAGTTTCCATGTATCATTTACTTCAATAACTCTTAATTGCCTCAGATTTAATTATTTTTTTTAAATGACAAAAAAAGGATGTCATACACTTTAAATGCCAAAGGTTATCTGTATTCAATGAATTAGTGCTAATGGAAATGTATATTATGTGGTAATGACTGTAATTATTGCATCTAAGGACTCAGGAATCTGTTTTTAACATGGTTTCCTGAGGAAATTATGATTATTCAATCTCTATTTGTCAGTCCCTCTTCCTTTTTACTTAAGAACTTTGAATCTGTTTGCTAATTTTAACCAAGTTTGGAGGACTATGTCTCAAAGATATTTACTTATAATGTCTGTGAAATCAGTATCTAAACAGGAGAGAGAGATATAAATTACTATAATGGCTGAGTTTCCTCTGTAAAGCTACAGTATGTTTGGCAGAAGTCATCCAGTCAATCAATGGGCATGTATAGACTGGCTAGTACCATAAGAGTACCCTTAGCTCCAGATTAGCAGTTATGATATGTGCTGTCTCTGGCCTGTTGCAAGAACCTCAGGAAAGAAGTATGGAAAAAGAGACTGTAATGTCTACAAAGTTCAGCTGGTCATGGCAAGCTGAGCTTTATTGTTTCTGCTGCTTAAAGAGCAAATTCTTTAAATTCTAGTGACCGTGATTGATAGTCTAAAGAATATTATGAGGATCTGGAAAGAAGGAGAAATGAGGAAAAGTGTTAAAAAAACAACACAAAAAATAGCTTGAGTCTACTAAGAAGTAAGATTGGGAACATCCTAAAATGATGAACATATCATCCTTTTAATCCAAGGATAGTAACAGTGGATTAATTTCTGCATGGATGAGAAGACATTTCCTGTCTAAATGGACCTCTTTCTATTTATAGAATGGCTTGGAACAGGTACTTTCTACTTCATATATATATTTTTAAGATTTTGGGAGCTTTTTTCCATATCTATCTGTCTATCTGAAGAGGAACTGGAAGCTCAGTTTATAAGACCAGCCTGTCTTATAGCTTGAGCCATTACTCTGTGAAGTACATATTAGACATTTCATATACATTCAGTATATTGTTGCAGATCAATTTTATAAAATTTCCTTGATGAGCAGTTGACACTTGTCTGCTTTGGTTTGACATTTACAAAACTCACATCTTTGATTTTGTAAAAATACTTACAAAGCCTGTAGCATGGACACATAAGAACAAGTGAAACCCAAAATATCATCATCATTGTAGTTATTTTCCCTAAAGCAAACGTTTCTGTTGAGATGCTCCATGAGAACTCTCCTACAGGCTTTCCCACATATTTCTACTGAGCCAGCAGAGCTTGGCTTCTCCACTCATGCCCACTTAAACAGAAAGGTAGATGTGCTGCTGATGTTAGAGGCAGAACTGTATGGTGAGCTTTCTTGTGTGTGGCACGCTCTGCTCTAAGCCTGCTCCGTTGATGTCTTTTGCACGGAATTATCATCTTCTAGCTGCCATTCCCTTTTACCTTGTTGCCTTAGCTGTGGGATACCACTCGTGAACTGATTGGAAAAAAACCACAAAACAAACCTTTTGAAAATGTAGCAAGTTTTCAAATCCTGGATATTTAATAATATTTGCATTATGGACAAAAGTTACATGATGTAGCATAATCTGATCTCTCAAAGTGAACTCTGAATAGAGAATAAACTAAGATTGGCAAAAAAGCTGTTTTAATATAGATAAACTATCCAGAGCATGAGCACAAGCACCAAGAACTCCTTTTCTTGGGGAGTGGACTGATGTGACATGAAAGATGGGCAGCCTCTAAACCAGGTGGGTTTTGAGTATCTCCAGAGAAGGAGACTCCGCAACCTCTCTGGGCAACCTGTTCCAGAGCTATGTCATTCTCACGGTAAAGAAGTTTTTCCTCATATTCAGATGGAACTTCCTGTGTTCCAGTTCGTGCCCATTGCCCCTTGTTCTGTCACTGGGCACCGTTGAGAAGAGTCTGGCCCCATCCTCTGGACATCCACCCTTTAGATATTTATAAGCATTGATAAGATCCCCTCTCAGCCTTCCCTTCTCCAGGCTAAACAGACCCAGCTCTCTCAGCCTTTCCTCATGAGAGAGTTGCTCCAGTCCCCTAATCATCTTTGTAGCCCTCCGCTGGACTCTCTCCAGTAGTTCCCTGTCTGGAACTGTCCAGCCCAGAACTGGACACACTACTGGACAGTTCCCTGTCCAGCCCAGAACTGGACACAGTACCCCAGATGTGGCCTCACCAGGGCAGAGTAGAGGGGGAGGATAACCTCCCTCAACCTGCTGGCCACAATCTTCTTAACGCACCCCAGGATACCATTGCCCTTCTTGGCCACAAGGGCACATTGCTGGCTCATGGTTAACTTCTTGTCCACCGGAACTCCCAGGTCCTTCTCTGCAGAGCTGCTTCCTAGCAGGTCAACCCCTAACCTGTGATGGTGCTTGGGGTTATTCCTCCCTAGGTGGAGGACCCTACACTTGCCTTTGTTGAACAACAGTTTACTCACTTGACGGTGATTCTTTGGGCATAAAGATGACCGGGTGATAAGTTTACACTGTGTACTGGTTTTGGCTGGGATAGAGTCAATTTTCTTGATCGGATCCTGTATGGTGCTGTGTTTCAGATTTGTGACTAAAATAGTGTTGATAACAGACCCGTGCTTTCACAGCATCAAGGTCTTTTCTGCTTCCCACGCTGCCCTACCAACAAGTAGGCTGGGGGTGCACAAGAAGTTGGGAGGGGACACAGCTGGGACAGCTGACTCCAACTGACCAAAGGGATATTGCATACCATATGACATCAAGCTCAGACATCACAAGTTTTCACACTTTTACCCTTCCGATTCTCTCCCTCATCTCACTGGTTGGGGGAGTGAGCAAGTGGCTATGTGGTGCTTAGTTGCTGGCCAGGGTTAAACCACGACAGTCCACACTGCTTAGGATTAGACCTTAATTTTCAGCATAACAGAAGCTGGAAATAATCAACTTTCTGTTCCTTAATAAATCAAGATGACAAGGAAATGTATTGAAACGGTCACTGGCTCACCTGATGAGAGGTGTGCTTACGTGTAGAAGGGAGTTTGACGAATTGGTTACATAACAGACACCTCTTTGGTCTTCTGGCTGGTGATGTCAGGTATCAGTCCCAGAGGAGGCTTGTGGCACAACCATACTGAAAGATGGGGCCACGTTCAGCAGGGTCAGGGGAGATAAATGGTGAAGGCTTCTTTCTGGATCTCAACGAGAAAGGTCTAACAACAAATGGCTTAATAAAATAGTCATTTTAATATGATAGAATAAAAAGAGGAATATAGATAGTGAGTAAATCTTATGTCCCTTCAGATGTTGGCAACCCCAACCCCATGTTCGTA
Organism: Aramus guarauna; assembly: GCA_013400195.1. NCBI lineage: Eukaryota > Metazoa > Chordata > Aves > Gruiformes > Aramidae > Aramus > Aramus guarauna. The sequence goes on along the minus strand of VXBL01010106.1, from coordinate 4,723 downwards.
CAGTATCAGACAGGGATCCTGTCCATGGAGAGAGGTTTTTCGAGCTATTGTATATTTTCTTACAAGAAAAAAAATCTATTCATAAGGGATGTTTGCATGAAAAGTTCTTGCTGCACTTTTAGATAAAAGCAAAGCCACACAGGTAGCATAATGCTGCTACCAAGTGGGAGCTGCCTGCAGACTCCTCTGTTAAAATGAGCTAAGTTTATGCTGCAGCCAAGGAATTTGTGCAGCACAACACAGACCTGAAGGCCAATCTGTATGCGCAGCATAGTGCAGCACAGCACAGGCTTTGGCCTACTCAGGTTAACTGTTGTGTGGATCACTAACTCCTCAATGTACAGTGGTCTCCCGGTCAGGATCAATACAGGCCATTTCTCAACAAACCGTAAAAGCTCCCTTCCTTTAGTGACCATGCTCTGATCATTGCTGGCTCTGTGTATTTTAGTATACTCTTCTGAGATGGAAGGAAGTATGCGACGAGCGAGGGAAGACAAGCGATCGACTCAATGTGAGTGGTAAAGCAAGCTTCAACTTTATTGCAACACAAGTATACCTTTTATACTGTTACCAGCTAATTATGCATACTAGGCACTTTCTCATAGGCTAAGCTCTAAAGGGTCGCATTATCATGTTCCTCTGTGGATGGGTGAGAAAGTAAGGACTGGGAAGAGTTAACAGGATTCAACAATTCATGCCTTACATAGTTCCCAGCACCTGCAAGATAAGGTAATTGGGAATAACAAGTGCTGAGCCTGAGAAAGCAGAGGGAGTGCAGGCCTGCAAAGTAGTAGAAAATAGTAACCAACGAGCTTAACGAGAGGAGCGCATGGACAGGATCTATGCACCTTGTCAGCATGACTCGGCACGTCTCTGCTGCCTACCTTAGCTAACTTATGTCAACTGGGCCTCACATAAGTTCCCCAGCGAGCCGTGCCCGAGATCTTGCAGCCATTCCCCAACAGAAGTACATCCTCCCATTCAATCTGCGAGGAAAATGAGCCTCTGTCTCCTTTTAGGGGAGGATTTTTGGCACCTTGCTCAAGCATGGGCTGTGCAGCTTGGTGATTGGTGATGCTGTGGGTGGCAGAAGGCCAGCCGCTGATGCTTAAAACAGAGCTGTCCAACCTTGTGCTGCCCCAAGTGCAGCCCCACAAGCCCTGATGGGTGCCCAGGCAGTGCATCATGCTGCTGCCGTCAGCCTGCTTCCTTCACCTGGGCACTGTTGCTCTGAACCAATAAAGTTTTCAGCTTGGTGGTGTTCTGTGCTTTGCAAACATTTCCTCAAAGTCATTAGGGGAGGCATAATGGAGTCAGGCAGCAAAGACTTTCAGGATTACAATTTAGACATCTAATTTCTTTCTAAATCCCATTTTAGACCATCTTTTACTGGATAAGGACTATAACCTCAATAAGATCAAAGGAAACCAAAAGTTGAAACTCTAAAAACATCAGATTTGAACTTAACAGATTGCCATGATCCCTGTGCTGGGTTCTTTGTTACTACAATAATGTAAATACCAAGGAGCCAGGGATGTGAATCAGCCAAAAGTCACTGCACAAACACAACACAAAGGTTTTCTCACAGGGGAATGCAGTATATACCACTAAGTCCTTTTTGAAAGTCAGCAGTTCTCTGGGGAACAAGGTATCAATGAGACAGTACTGATCAGAATGGCAGGGACACAACTGCCCTGAAGATTTTACCAAGCATCCTACCAAAGGTCTCTCCCTTCCCTGAGCACTGCTCTTGTGTCTCAGGGCAGCATGTGGAAAAACTTGATGGCACTAGTTGGAAAAGTGTTGACTGCTGGCATAGAAGGCTGCCTGGAGCCAGGAGTCAGTCTCAGGTAGTTAGGGGGAAATGACTGTGGGTGACAGAGAGAGGCGAGAATGGCTTAGGTTGATGCACCAGAGGAAGGAAAGCCAGCAGGAGATCTGAAGAGGAGTCATGCAGGCAAAATAACAGGTCAGAAAAAAAGATTGTTCAAGTGTGGAAGATGTGTTGCAGCATTTGTCAAAGGCTGAGAGAAGGATCTGTCAGTAATTGAGCTGTAAAATGAGAGCCTGGACATAAGTTTTACTAGTGTGTTTTGGATTTGCGTGGCAGGGGTTTGGTAGTGGGGGAGCTATAGGGGTGGCTTCCGCGAGAAGCTGCTAGAAGCTTCCCCTAGGTACGACAGAGCCAATGCCAGCCAGCTCTAAGACGGGCCCGCAACTGGCCAAGGCCAAGCCAATCAGTGACAGTAGTAGCACCTCTATTATAACATATTTAAGAAGGAAAAAAAGAGAGCGGCAGCTTTTGCAGCCAGAGAAGGAAGATGTGAGAAACTTTGCAGACACCACAGTCAGTGAAGAAGGAGGGGGAGGAGGTGTTCCAGGCACCGCAGCAGAGATTCCCCTGCAGCCCGTGGTGAAGACCACGGTGAGGCCGGTTGTCCCCCTGCAGCCCATGGAGGATGATGAGGAGCAGAGATTCCACCTGCAGCCTGTGAAGGATGCCATGTTGGAGCAGGTGGAGACACCTGAAGGAGGCTGTCACCCCGTGGGAAGCCTGTGCTGGAGCAAGCTCCTGGCAGGACCTGTGGACCCATGGAGAGAGGAGCCCACGCAGGAGCAGATTTGCTGGCAGGACTTGTGACCCTGTGGGGGACCCACGCTGGAGCAGTCTGGTCCTGAAGGTCTGCACCCTGTGGGAGAGACCCACGCTGGAGCAGTTTGTGAAGAACTGTAGCCTGTGGGAAGGACTCACGTTGGAGAAGTTCGTGGAGGACTGTCTCCCATGAGAGGGACCCCACTCTGGAGCAGGGGAAGAGTGTGAGGAGTCTTCTTCACAGAAAGNAGTGATAGAGTGGCTTTGGTGGGCACCTGGCCTCTAGCCAGGGTCAACCCACCACAAGGACCTAGGAAACAATTCCAAGAGAATGAGGTAACTTCAGTAGAAGGCAAGCCGAGTGACAAAGAAATCCAATAAGAAATCAAGAGACCACCCACCAGAATTAAGTTATTGGACTTTGGGATTGGGTGTTGGGTGGTATGGGTATAATTGAGGGGCGCAATATGGTGTAGGGGTCCCTCTCCAGTGGCACCCAGCTCGAGCTGTAACCTGAGAATTAATAAAAGAGGAATTGGAAACCCTCACTCGGACTTTACATTTTTCAGCGGGATCCTAGGTTCAGACCCTGTTATGGTGGCCAGTGTGCGTAAATCCATAACAGTCACAAAGTTGTGTTTTCCCAAGTAAATCTCACTACAGACTGTACATCAGAAATATTAATGCATTTGTAATTCTCAAAATTGTTAATCCCTAAAAGATCTCAGTATTTTATCTGGATTTATCTAATCCATTTACTGGAAATGCTGGAAATGGATTCAGGAGGTAAAACATAGGCACACAATTTAGAAGTCCCAGACCCGAGTTATTCTTAAAAATGTTCAGTATGGTCAGGAATGTCCCTTGCAATATTTTTCCTCTTGGCTGCCTCCAAAAGGCTTGGAGATCTTTTGAATGTGATATCTGGGCCAAATAATATTCAGCTTTGGACAAAACAAGTTGCTTTTTTCATGTAATACATCCTTGCAAACAGAAGTTATTTTAAGTCAACTGTATATTAGCTCTGTCAAGTTGGTGAATACTTGATGAAATGCTTTTTTCCTTACTGAAATATTCATGAAGCTAATTTTCAACAATCAACAAAATCGAGTCATGTTTTTGAAAAAGAAAACAACATCTTTCCATATCCGCATGTTAAATACAAATTAAAAAAACTCCTAAACCAGAACTGATCAGATTCACTTTTTGTATTTGCTCTTGACTTGATGAGAATTTGGAGCCTCAATCAACCCGCAAGTGAATAGCTCCTTTATCATAACTTTGACTTCAGCTAATTCTCTGAACCATCAGCCATCCTCTTCTTGGAGTGAGTATACAATACTGAATTTGATATTGAATCTGGAACACAACCCTGACCATAGCAGGCACTAACATTTCTGTAGGTGATTTAATTTAATCTACTTCTCCAATATCTCAGAATCTTATTAATAGGTTTCACAAAGAAAAGTTTAGTGAGTTTCCAACAAGTGCTCTGACAAATATGTTCATGCTGTACTGGGGAATCCCCTCAACCAATATGCATTCCGTGTATCCAGGAAGCCATTCAGGAACTAGTACAATGGTGTGCAGTCTGAAAGGTATTGAAAGCTAAAAAGTTGCCTCAGCAGCCTTATGGGCAGATCCAATGTGGCCCTGTTCCTGGCCAAATCTGGCAAATAGATTACATTGAGCCCTTATCAAAAGCATAGCAGTTACAGCACATTTAAAAACTAAACCCCCACCATATGCTGTACATAAAATAATGCCTTTGTTTTATTTCATGCAGAACTGCTATGTGGAGCTTTACACTATTGCTTATGCTTGCTGCATGCTATGTATCAACAAACACGAAGTGTCGGACATCCCTGCCTGCTGGCTGCACTGAAGTTCCTTCCTGTCTACTATATCACACAAGCAACTGGACCGTTTGATGAAATTTGCACCACCATTGTCTTGTGGGACATGGGATGTGGTGTGGAGTTCAATGGCAGGACATCTTCAGTGGTCCTAGCCCTAATATCACTATAGTTCTACGTTTATTTTCACAACCAATATTTGTTTTATTTGTCATTATTCTTGTAGTACTATTATTCACAGTGACCATGTTGTCCCAAAATGGGATTCTTTACC
>VXBL01010102.1:129838-141099 GCA_013400195.1 Aramus guarauna | reverse complement strand
CCCCCCCTCATCCCCACCGTGTCACCCAGAGCGCGTGGCGGGTTTAATTTTAAAATAGGTCGTTCAGCCATTCCCTCTAGTGCTTTTAAACCGCCTCCAGCACGCTAAAACTGAGGCAAACGGAAGCGTAAGGGTTGGTAACGGCCGCTGTGTGCGCACGGGCGAGTGAGGAAACCCGAAGGGCACACACCAGCCTGCCCCGCTCGCTCTCCAAACGGTGCGCTCTGCTTGTTGTGCCCCATACAATTCACGGTAAATGTGTCTTTCTGATCTCTGCGGCCCACGTAGAGCTGGCACAGGCAAGGCGGCTTGTCTAGAAACAATCTCTTACAACAGCTCTTTGCCTTGCAGGTGATGGAGGGAGAGCCTTATTATCATTTCAAACACCGTGGCACCAGGCAAAAAGCCTTAAGCGCACACTGGGGCTGGAATATGCGCCTGGCGAAAGAGCCAAAGGTAGGGAGGAGGCAGCTGCAGGGACCCTGCTGTGCTGGGCAGGCTCTGCCTGCCGCCAACAGTGCTGCTTCCCACCCAGGTCCTCTGGTTTGAGCAGCAAACCGTAAAGAGGCGCGCAAAGAGAAGCGTCGGCGTGGTGCCAACAGATCCCTGGTTCCATAAACAGTGGTACATGGTGAGATTTTGCCGCTCTCTCTTCTTATCCTCAAGCAAATCACCTCCCTGACGTGTAAACAGGACTAATGCTGGCAGTGATGAGGCAGCAGAAGAGCCCTTGAAGGTCACCCGCAGCCTGATCAGAGTTAATCTGTTTTCCAGAACAATGACATCAATCCCGATCTAAACATCCTCGCTGCTTGGAGCAAAGGGTACACTGGGCTGGGGGTCGTGCTGACCATCCTGGATGACGGGATCGAGAAGGACCATCCAGACCTGTCTGCCAACTACGTAACTACCAGGGGCTGAGCTGCAGGAACTGGGTCCTTCGGGGCGCGTTGTCTCCAGGGGAGGGTGGGAGCTGGTGCCTTCATCCCACCCATGGGACTTTGCAGTGGAAACTCAGCCCTCCGCGGCTGGATCAAAAGGCTTGGTGTCTCCCGCAGTGAATTCTCACATCAAGGAAATGTTAGAACTTGTACACACTCGAGCCCCCAAAATAGATATAATTACAGCAAGCTGCAAAGCCAGTAAAGCTGGTAAACCCTCACGTGCTCCGAGAGGAAAGGATAGGTAAATCTTAGTTGCTGTTTATAACAACATCATTTCGGTGATTTGTAGCTCCTCTCTCCTAACTGCACAGCCACTGAGGCTCACCCTCGGGTGACTCGCCACACGGGGCTTTCTTGCTGGGTGTGAGCCTGGGTACAATGAAGCAGGACAGTGACCCGCAAATTTACGCTCCTTTAGTGAAACCCCCTTTCCAACAACTCCGGGTTAACCCAACACAGCTGCTGGGCGTGAAGGCCCCCCCCCGCCCTCACCGGGCTGGGCAGGCAGCGAGCTCGCAGGCAGGCAGGGCAATTCGCGCTGCCAGACACCGGGCGAAGCGCCAGGCGCCTGCATCGAGCTGTCACAACTCTCGCCGAGAGGCGGTTTGCTCATGTCTGTGCCCCTTTTTGCAATAGGACCCCCTGGCAAGTTACGACTTCAACAGCAATGACCCCGATCCCCAGCCCAGGTACACCACCAGGGACGAGAACCGGTGAGTTTTGCTGGCTCCAAGCAAATCTCTTCCCTGTGCTGGGTGCTTTAGCACTCCGGGGGCTGAGCCTGTCCCAGGCCCCTTCGCCCCTCAGAGGGCAAATGGCTCACAAGCTAACTCTGCCCCTCAGGCACGGGACACGCTGTGCGGGAGAAGTGGCGGCTGCAGCCAACAACCAAATCTGCGGAGCAGGCATTGCGTACAACGCCAGAGTCGGAGGTGAGCCGTTGCTCCGACGTGCTGGTGGGACAGGAGTCACGAACCAGCTCCGGCACCCCGGGGGGGTCCATGTGGCCCCAGGCAGCGCTGCTCTGGGGGGAGCTGGAGGCTTGCAGGGGAGTAGAGGATCCTGAGGCGTTACTGCACACCCAGCCACAGCGCAGGGCTTGGTGCTCCCTGGGGATTTAACACCTACAGCACCCTGCAGGCTCAGGCTCCCTTGCAGAAGCGAGTGTGGCAAATGGGGTTAAAAACTGGGAGAACTTGCTGGGCTTAATTGCAAAGGGCTTAATGAGGAGCTATGGGAAAAGCTCACAGCAGTGGCTGCACAGACCTGATCTCCTTAGGGCGGCATCACGTGGAAGGTGCTCAGGGCAGCCAGGGGACGGAGTGACTGGGGAGACACCACTCAGCCCTTACACTCGTGGCGTGCACGAGGCTCCCACCCACCCAGAGCCAGCATGGCCTCCGGAGCGCTGCCGCCTCTTGGGCACTGCCGCTCCTTGGCCTGGCCCTGCAGGTGTGCGGATGCTGGACGGTCCCATCACGGACATGGTGGAAGCTCAGTCCCTCAGCCTGCGCCCCCAGCACATCCATATCTACAGTGCCAGCTGGGGCCCCGAGGACGACGGGAAGACCGTGGACAGGCCGGGCGTGCTGGCCGCAGAGGCCTTTTACAGAGGGGTCACCAAAGTAAGATCGGTGCTGGCCTCGGGGACCTCGCTGGCACGAGGACTGCCCGCTCACCCCCCCTCTGCCTCCCTCCTGCCAGGGACGGGGTGGCCTTGGCTCCATCTTCATCTGGGCCTCTGGCAACGGTGGGATCAACTACGACAACTGCAACTGCGACGGGTACACCAACAGCATCTACACCCTGTCGGTGGGCAGCGTGCTGGCGGGTGGCCGGAGGCCCTGGTACGGCGAGGGCTGCTCAGCCATCCTCACCACCACCTACAGCAGCAGGACCACGAGCGAGGTGCAGATCGTGAGTGCCATGCTGGCTCTGCTGGAGTGGCAACCCCTGGGCAGACACTGGTTCCCAGCGCAGACCACGCTCATCTGAGCCTCCTTACCTGGGGAGGGAGAGGGGAGCTTTAATAAAGTGCGTTCATTAGACCCCAAAAAGCCTGAAGAGACCCCGAGGGAGCTTTTACTGAAGCTACCCAACTCCAGCCAGTCCTGCCCTCCACGCCAGCAGCGGGCAACGGTGCTGAGACCCCCCTGTCCCCCCCAGGTGACCACCGACCTGCACCACCGCTGCACCGACAAGCACACGGGCACCTCTGCCTCCGCCCCGCTGGCCGCAGGAATGATCGCCCTCGCGCTGGAGGCCAAGTAGGTGACATTGGGACAGACGAGGGAGAGCCTGGTGACGTACCAGGGCCCTGCAGGGACAAGGAAGGGGGACTTTGCTAGCAGGGAGGTTGGGGGGTGCAGAGCTGAGATCTCCCCACGCTCTGGCGGAGCAGGCTCTTCTTCCAGAAGACTGCAGGAGAGCAGCCAGAGGCAGGAGGAGAGTTGTCCTCTGGAGGTCTCTGTTGCTCCCCTTTCGGCAGCAAAGGAGGTTGTGGGGGGACCAACTTGGCCCCAGACAGCTAACTTACCCACATCAGAAGTCCGAAGAGCCAGATCACACCCTCAAAAGCTAACCCAACACAGAGACCTCTGTCCCCAAGTCCTCCTTGCTTCCAGCCCAGCACTGACTTGGCGTGACCTGCAGCATCTCACTGTCCGCTCCTCCAAGCCCGCTCACCTGCAGGCAGAGGACTGGGCTGTGAACGGGGTCGGACGCAAGGGTGAGTTCAGGGCTTGGCTGCTGCCTGCTCCCCTGGGCACGGGGAGACGTGCTGCCCCTCAAACTCCTGCCAGCAGGTCTGGGGTTGCAATCCCCAGCGCTCTCTCGGTGCAGAGGGGCTCACACGTCCTTTCCTGGGTGGCATCTGCTTTTCAGTGAGCCACCACTATGGCTACGGGCTCCTGGACGCTGGTCTGCTGGTGGAGATGGCCAAGGTATGGACAGGAACTCGGCCTCAGCGGAGGTGTTCGGTCAAGGCTCATCACCCCCCTTGGTAAGGGACGATAGCCCCTGGATCCAGCCTCACACAGGGACTTTCTTGTAGCAAAGTTGCACCGTGCCCGTTGCAGGAACAGGCGACGCATCCCAGAAAGTGGTCTGTGCTGCGCAGCTTCTGCCATAACCACAGGGCTATGCTTAGAGGTGGTGGTGGAGGGCAGGATGCCCACGGAGGGGGAGGAGAAGCCCCTACCCCTGTCTTGTACTTGGTAGGAACATCGGCTCCAAGCTCACCATCTCTACAGACATCTCCTCCTGCTTGGGGAGGACCAAGCGCATCCGCTCGCTGGAGCACGTCCAGGTCCAGCTCTCTCTGAGCTACAGCCGCAGGGGGGACCTGGTGATCGCTCTGACCAGCCCGATGGGGACCACCTCCACGCTGGTGACCGTGCGGTAAGGGTACTCTGTGAGCTAGCAGGGAGCACCTTGCGATGAGACTTACCGGCTCCGGGGAGGCAGAGGGGGCTCCCCCTCTTCCAGCCTCTCCTGGGGCCAGGACGCTCTTCCCCATGCTGAAGCGGCTGCTCGTGGCCCCCACAGGGAACAGGCTCACCATGCCCAAAACTCCTCTGTGGCCCCTTACACCAAGAACAGGGTGACTGTAGGGCCTCCTCGGGCTGCATCCCTCCCCTCCAGCCCATCCCTCACTCCTGGCTCTCCTCTCCTCCAGCCCATACGACACCAGCCAGCAGGGCTACAAGGACTGGACCTTCATGTCCACACACTTCTGGGACGAGAACCCCAATGGGACCTGGACGCTCCAGCTGGAGAACAAGGGCGATGCCTATAACACAGGTGAGTGTCCTGGGGGGGTAAACCCCATTCACCGAGGTCACCCAGTGCCTGGCTCTTTCCTCCTCTTTGATTAGCAACGTGTAGGCTTGTCCTCTTCCTGCTCCTCCTGGGTCTCTCCAGCCAGCAAGGGGGCATGGCCTGCTCTCCTCCTCGTGGCCCCAGAACTTCCAGCCCCACATCCACCACTTCGTGGATCCCAAAGCCTGGAGGATGGGAACGTGGCTGCCATCAGCACCAAGTCCTGTCCCTCTTGCCCCCAGGTCTGCTGACCAGCTTCATCCTGCACCTCCACGGCACAGACGAGGACATGACAGCCAGACGCTTCGCAGCCTTTGCCGTGGACAAGTGTGTCCGAGGGGACACACAGGGAGCATGCGAGGGTGAGTCTTTGGGCATGGGGGGGGACACAGTGCTCTCGGCCCCAGGTGGCCCCACAGCCCAGCTCACCCCGCGGTCCCTCGGCAGAGTGCGGCGGCTCTTTGTACGCCTACCAGCGCTCCTGCCTGTCCTACTGCCCTCCGCGCTACTACAGCCATACCCAGAGAACCACCGCCACAAACGCGGCCCGCGTCTGTGCCAGCTGCCACCCCTCCTGCTACACGTGCCAGGGCGCTTCGGCCAACAGCTGCACAGCCTGTCCTCCTGCCCACACCTTCCACGAGCTCGCCCGCTCCTGCTCCCCTCCACAGGGCTTCCCCCCCAAGGAGGGGCTGCAGAGTCAGAGGGACCTTCTCCCTGTGCTCATCTGCGGGAGCCTCATCCTCTCAGCCATCCTCTATGTCGCGTATCGTGTGGCCTTTTGCCTTGTGAACGGTAGCTCCTGCTGTCCCCGAGCTGGAAGGACAGCGTGACACCAGCCTGGGCTGCACAGACGCACAGGCATCTGGATCCCAGCCTGGGACAGAGCTGTCCTCACCCGGCTTCCCAAATAAACTGGTTGTTGCCTTTCTGGACCACCGTCTCTGAGGGGTGACTTCCCTTCCCAGCAGCCCCTGGGTTGATCCCACCCCATGTCCAGCTCCGTGCATCCGCAGACACGGGCAGCAGCTTCCCTCCCCGCCTGGCTCGTCCCCCCCACATCCCCCAGGGACCTGTGCCGTGCCAGGGGGTCCAGCCTGGCACTCTGCTGTGAGGGAAGCTATTTCCAGAAGGGCTGGGATGTGCGGCTGGGAGCCCGGTGCCCTTTCCCAGGCACGGAGGGCCGTGGGGAAGAGGAGGAGGAGGAGACGACGTGACTTCTCTCCAAACAGCTGCGCCCAAGTGACCGCAGCCAGCTCCTCCAGCACGAGCTTAGCCACAAGCACACGCAGCTTTTGGCAGAGCTGAGGCAGCCAAACTCCGAACCGCTGCTCAGGGAGGACAGCCCAGACCCACACTGCTACTACGTGGTGCAGAGCACGGTGCAATCCCCAGCTCTTGTTTACCAGCAGCCTTTAGTCCTTAAAAAAGGGGTCCCAGGGGTTCTGTACCCCACAGCCCCCCTGCTCTCCCCCCTTGCTTCAGCAGCGGGGACGAAGGCCCTGAACCCTCGCTGTCCCATTAGGGCTGGCAGCGGCACAGCGGCAGCTGCACCCTGGCACGCAGCACAGCACCAGGCAGGGCTGGGACACGGGGAGAGCTGCCAGCTGGGGCCCTCCTGGGGGCATCAGCACCACGCAGCACTCAGCATCCCAACCGCAGGACCCCGGCTGCCAGGGGACACAGCTGTGGCATGGCAGGGCTGGTTTGTCCCCCCAGCCGGCAATGCCATCCCCAACGCGGCGTGTTTGCACAGCTGAGGCGTTACAGAAGAGAGAGAGACCTTTGTCCAAGCGTGTAACCACCCGTGAAAGAGCCCTGGGCCGGACCTTACAGAGCACAGACAGGAGGGAGCTGGGACAGAGTCTCATCGGAAGGCGGCCAAGGGGAAGGGGGTGTCCCCAGTGGGACCCCCAACCCCGGGGGCAGGCTGGGATCGCTGCTTCGCAGCCTGCCGAGGGAGCCAAACGGAGCGTGGTTGCCGACACCAAGGGAAGGACGTCACCGAGGGTGATGGCTTTGCCAAAGCACCATCCAGCTCAGCACCACAGCATGAATTAGAGCCTGGATGCACCGCAGCACAGCTTCCCCCGCAGCGCTGTGAGCCCCCCCAGCCCCTCTGAGGTGTTTTCTCCACACAGCTCCCCTCCATCCAGGCTGGCCTAGACCTCAGCAGGCAGCCCGCAGCGCGGGAACCACCGCTGGATCCCAGTGCGCACATCATCCTGCACGGGGAGAGGAGGCGGCTCTGCCTGGAGCAGCTCACAACACCCCGCCACAGGAGCCCAGGGCACCCAGCCCCTCCGCAGCCCCCCCATCCTCACCACCCAGCCGAGCTGTCCCAGCAGTGGGGTGAGGCGCAGCAGCTCTTTATCCCACGAGTCCTCCCACCATCTCGGCACTGGGATCCAGTTGGCAGTCTGGGGAAGAGAGGAGGAGCGCTGGCCATGGAGGGACCGACACAGCCATGGTGCTCCCAGGGGGCCGGTGCACACGAATCCCCCCCTGAAGAGGCAGTGCTGCCAGTGCCTACGCAGAGAAGCCCTGGATGGAGTGGTCCAGGGCCACCGTCTTGGCCAGGTCCCTACCCAGGCAGGTCAGGTCCTCCCAGTAGCAGTGCCCTGGGCGCAGACGCAGTCCCGCTGGGAGAGGCAGTGCCTGGAGGGGGGGGGCTGCAGAGCCCACGGGGACCGGTCCCTGCCGTGCAGGAGGTCCCCAGCGGGGTTTCACCGAGGCCATCACCTGATCAGCTTCTTCCTGGGGTCCAGCACATCCAGGACCTCGTCAGCATAGTTCTGCTTCATGGTTGTGAGGATGAAGATCTGGGGCAGTGGGTGAAGGTCCCTGCACAGGCTACCCGAGCCCCTCCGCCCCAATGCAGTGGCACCCCACAGGCTCCCTGCAAACCCTGGGGCTCCAGGTACCTTGTAGGTCTTGGAAAGGCTCTCCAGGAACTGCTGCACGTGGGGACGCAGCTTCACATGGACCTGGAAGAGAACAGTGTCTCCAGGCAGCCCCAGAAAGCCCCCAGCACCCATGTCCTGATACCAAGGTGCCCCTCAAGAGGGTGCCCAGCACCCCAGGGCCCCTTGGCCACCCTTTCCCCAGTACTCCAGCCACTGGCCCCCTTTCCCCTCCACCTGCAAGGAGAGGACCCAGGCACAGAGGCCACATGGACAACGTGGCTCTTCATTGCCATCGAGCAGCCCCGAGGCACAGCCCTCCACACCAGCACATGGGGACCCACCTCATAGGAGCCTCCCTGGAAGATGGTGGTGACGGTGGCCACAGCACCCTGCTGCCAGCTGGTGAGCACAGAGGAGCAGAGTCAGAGGGCAGCAGGTCCCCCCTACCCCCCCCCAACTCACCAGCTCCAGGACAAGGGTGCGGGTCTTCCAGGGACCATCTCTGCTGGGTGCTGGGACCACAGGGACCAGCCTGGCCAGAGGAAGGCAGAGGGTTGGTGGTGCTGCAGGGCCACAAGGACCCCCACACACACTTACAGGCTGGGGACAGCAGGGTCCTGGCACTCATCCGCAGGGACCCCCGAGAAGTAGGTGCCCCTATAACAGAGCTGCAACAGTGGGGTCACAGGGGTCCCATGGGCACAGCCTGGGGCACCCCCCCTCTCCAGGCAGGGATTGCCCCGGGGGGGGACACAGGACACCCACCCCTTTCCCTGGGGCAGGGGGGAGCAGACACCAGCCCGCAACACCCTGCAGCCAGACACAGCTTCACCAGCCAGCCCTTCCCAGGGGTCCCAGCTGCCCCAGGGGGGTGCAGGATGTGCTCCCAGGGGTCCCAGCCCTGCAGCAGACAACACTCCCCCCGGTCCCCTCCTCTCTGCCGGTTCTTGGCCCACCAGTGAGCCCTAGCTTCGGCGGCTGAGACCCCCAAGCCCCCACTGCTCTCCCTGTGGAGCCCCTTTGCCCACAGCGTGACCATCCCCAAACCTGCCACAGCTGGGACACCCCAACAGTGACAGCCCAGAGCCCCAACCCTGAAACAACCCCTCCAGCAGCCCCAAACCAGCCATGGGGCTGGGAGGGGGCACTTTTATAGGGTGGAGGCACTTTCCAGCCCCAATCACCCCAAGGTGCCTCCACCCGTGCTCTGGAGAACCCGGCATCACTCAGGCTTTACTGGGACCAGCTGGGGAGCCCAGTACAGAGCCCCATCTGCTCCCAGGGCTCCTCTCTGGCTCCTGGTGATTAATTACCCGTAATGCTCAGGACCTGCCTGGGCTGGCCCACTTGGGGTACCCCAGGGCATCCACCCGGGTCCCCCCCCACTCCGGCTGCAGCCCCAGCGCCATGCCCAGTTTGGGCAGAGTCACCAGCGGCACAAACCGGGAGAGCTCAGCCCTTCCCCAGCACCCAAACCTACCCCAGGAGCCCCAAATGGGCGATGCACCCCCCAGGGTGCCCAGCACAGCACTCCCGGGGTGGCCGTCCCCGCAGGACCCCTGGGAATGTCCCGTCCCCACACGGGCCCCATGGCCGTGCCTGCCAGCCCCTGGGTTGGGTTACGGGCGAGGGGGCTCCGGCACAGGGAGGGACCCGCTTGCCTCCGCCGGAAGAGAGATAAGCGGCAGGTCCCCGACCGCGAAAGGCAGAGCCTGGCGAGTGTCCATCTCGGGGACAGGGACACGCCGCCGCGCGGGTGCATCGCTCCGCGGGCTCAGCATGGTGACGTGGGAGGGGACCCCCTGCCCGGACACCCTGGGGTGGGGAGGGCACGGGACACCCTGGGCCAACTCCAGCCAGGAAGGGGCACGCAGCAAACGAGGTGATAGACAGGTTTATTTTTTGCAAAAAAAAAAATAATAAATTACCACCCTCCTCTACCCCCCTGCAGCCGAGTCGACCCCAAGGACGGCGAGATGCCCAGCACGGGGCAGAGGGCAGAATGGGGTCCCCGGGGACTCTGCCCCTTCCACGGCCATGGGAAGGGTTCAGCGCTCGACAGGAGCGTTTCCAGCCCCTGGGTTCGCCCTTGGGGTCCCGCCGGCTGCCCCCTCCCCAGGCAATGGAGCTGGAGGGGGGTGGTCAGGGCGGCCGGGGCTGGGGGCAGTGCCGGGCCGCCTCCCGCACCAGCCGATCCTCCCGGGGCGTCCACGGCCGGGCGTAGCCATCGTCCTGCAGCAGGATGCGGTTGAGCGTGCGCTCGTAGTTGACGTGTCGCCGTGCCATCAGCAGGTACTCGGCACCCTCCCGGAGCGAGGGGCACCCGCAGGTGTTGGGTACCCACACGTACTCCCGGGGCACCAGCGGGAAGCGGTGCCGATACGGTGTTTTCACCTCCACCTCGTAGCGCGTCTCCTGCCCCACCAAGCGCTGAGCCAGGATCCGGCCCTGGAAGACTGCGGGGCGAGCACGGGGTGGCCTGAGCCGGGCACATCCCCCGGCATCGCCCCAAGCCCCTTCCCATCCCCGGCGCTCACCAAAGTCGCTCTGGCAGAAGTGCCAGATGCGCTGGGAGCGTCCCTTGGCTGGGCGACATCTCCGGCATCGCCCTGCGGGGGCAAAGCTGCAGCAGTTTAGGGGGGGAGAGGGGACACAGCACCCCCAAAGCCCACCCCCGTAGCAGTGGGAGGGGGCATGGGGACCCATAGCCGGTACGGAGAGAGGGGACAGGCCAGGGTCCTGAGAGTCCCGGGGAGGATTAAGTCGGGGGCCCTTTTTTAGGGTCTCCGTTTGATGGAGAACCCCTGGGGCTCTCCAGGACCCTCCCCGCAGCAGAGAGCCCAGAGGTGCGGGGGGGGGCTGTGGGGACCCCCGCGGGGGAGCAGGCACCTGCGGCAGCTCCAGCCCTGCTCCGGCCAGGGGGGCTTCTCGGTGGTGGCTCCGTGGCAGAGCCCCCGGGCTGGGGCGGTGGCACGGGGGCCAAGGTGACAGGGGGGTCCTGAGGCGGGGGGCTGCCGGCCCCCCGGGGCTGGGGCTGCCGCAGAGGGCTGGCGTCGCCACGGCGGGGCTGGGGGTGCCCACGGGGCAGCCAGAACTCGTACTCGATGCCGGGGTTGGGCTCCTGCAGCAGGACCTGCGCGGGCAGGGGTAAAGCTAAGGGGAGCCATGGGGGCCGGGGGCCGGCTGCCCCGTCCCCGCACCATCCCCACCCTCACCATCACGTGCAGGTCCTGGTCGGTGGGCCCGGGCGCTTCCAGGCTCTCGGTGCCGTCGGGGGTCCGGGCGTAGCGCAGCCAGGTGCCGGCCACCTCGTACGGCCCCGGCCAGGCAATGGACCAGTCCCCGTTGAGCACGTAGCGCCCGTCGCTCGTCATCAGGGCTGTGGGAGGGAGGGCGTCCGGGGGCCGAGCACTGCACGGTCCCCAGCACCCCCGTGCCAGGCTGGGCTGGAGGCGGGGGGCAGCCTCGACGCCCGGGTCCCCACCAGAGGCCTCTCCCCAAGCAGGGAGGGCGGCGTGGGCTGGGAGAGCTGCGGTCAGCGCTCGGGAGAAATCTGCTTTCTTGTAAGAACTTGGCTTCGGTCCCAAGCTGC
>VXBL01010102.1:105470-126128 GCA_013400195.1 Aramus guarauna | reverse complement strand
CCCGCACCCCAGACAGCCCTTCACTCCAGCCAGCATCCCCACGCTGCTGGGCACCCCGGCAGCATCACATATGGGGCTGCAGGGGGTCCCCAAGGTGTCCCACTCCAAGGGGCACCCACCACGTCCCCTCTGGGGAAGGGGAAACTGAGGCAGCGGGGAGATGCTGCGATGGAGCCAGAGCAGAGCAGGTGCCTGGGGCCAGCACCAGCCGGGTCCCCTGGGCTCCTCGGCCCCAGGGAAGGGCACGTGGCTGCACACCCCGACACCCAGGACCCCATTCTGCTGCGGCCTCTCACCCCTCAGCTCGCCCGGGGGTGCCAGGCTGCTCATTCCTGTGGGACCCTCCTCGCGGGGGGCCTTTAGGTGCTGCTACCAGCTGACGGAGGTGGCCAGCTCTCCTGGCTCACCGTGGTGGGCATCAGGGAGAGGGGGCGATGCCCACAGGGACCCCGCAGAGCCCCACAGCACTGTCCTTGCCCCTTCTCCCTCCTCCCCGGGTCGCTGGGTGGGTTCCCATCCCCGTCTCCCTGAGGGTGCACACTGGTGGTCCCCAGATCCGGAGGGTTCCCCAGGGGGCTGCCGGGCTCATGCCTGTGCCGGTGGAGCGGGAACGGGAGCTGCACGGCTGCCTGTGCCACTGGCTCATCATCCACCTCCACAAGCGCTTTGCCGACTGCAGCCAAAGGGTGCGCAAGCACCGGCACCCCAAAATGGAGCATCCCCGTGCCAGGGCTTTGCCAGGCCCTGAGCTGGCACCTTGCTCCACCCCCAGTCCCTCACCGATATCCTGCGGGCCCCGGGGGAGGCTGATGGAGCCGGAGGTGTGGTACTACCTGCCGCAGATCATCTCGGGGCTGCGCTACCTCCACGGACAGGGCATCGTCCACCGGGACCTCAAGCTGAGTGCACAGGGCAGAGCCGGGGTGGCGGGAGGGTGAGCCGTGCCGGCCCCACTCAGGCTCATCTCCCTCCGCAGGTAACTTCTTGGTGACCGAGAAGATGCAGGTGAAGATCGGGGACCTGGGGCTGGCGCAGCAGGAGCCATCAGCTGGCTGGTGCTGGAGGTGAGCGGGGCCATGGTGCTGCCGGGCCGGTGCTCAGCCTGCCCATCTCCCCAGGGTGCTCTGCGGGATGCTCAGCTACCCGGCCCCAGAGGTGCTGGACCGCAAGGGACACAGGGTGCCCTCGGACGTCTGGGCCCTGGGCTGCGGCCATGTACGTGGGGACCTGGAGGGAGGACGGGAGGGCAGGGGGTACTCCCAGCCCCGCTGAGCAGCCGGACCCCCCCAGGTACGTGGTGCTGACAGGCAGCCCCCGGTTCAAGGCAGCTCACCAGCAGGAGCTGTACTGGTGCATCCAGGCAGCGCGGTACCCGCTGCCCCCCCCCCAACCTCTCGCTCCATGCCCAGGCCCTCATTGCGCGTCTGCCGGCTCCCGAGCCTGCAGGACGTGCTGCTCCACGGCTTCCTCACCCCGGCGTGCGGCCGGTGGCAGGGATGGGGGTGTTACCACCTCTCATCCCCCAGGGCTTCACAACACCAGACAGGCTGCCGCCTCGCGCCTGCTGCTCCGTGCCCATCTTTGTGGGACAGGATCCACTGTGCCAACTGCTGCAGGGGGCTGTCGCCGCGCTGGTGAGGGGGTGGCCGTGCCGGGAGCGCTGGGACTCCCCACCCTGCTGCCCCAGCCCGGCAGGGACCGGGAGACAACCATCGCCCCTGCCACGAAGGAGCAGCTTCCTCAGCAGGACCAGAGCCGTGCAGAAAACATCCATTTAGGAAAACCTTTATTAGTGCTAGGAACCGTCTAAAATCCAGTCATTGAAACGAGCAGGGTGGGACGTGACCATTATGAACGGCGCACACACACCAGTTTGCCCTTAGAAAAGGTTAACAAAAAAACCCCCAACCAAACCCAAAAGGGACCTCTCTTCCCCCCCAGCCTGGGACGGGATGGGGACAAGGCAGGGGCAAGGTGCAGCTCCGAGGAGCCCGGTACCCCGGGGATCACCCATGCGCAGGGAACAGCAGCGCTTGGAAAAGCACCGGCTCCCCCCACTCTGCCTGGCCGCAGCCTTCGGCAGCGCCTCTCACCGCGCTGCCAGCCGCAGAGGTTACCAAAGGGAAGGACAGAGTTATTTGTGGCCTAGGAAAGAGGAGGGGGGGGAAAAAGTGCGCGGTTTCCCTGTTCAGCTTCAGTTCTCTCCCTTGAGAGAAGAGGTCTGAAAGAAAACCCTGAAAGCTCAGTAAAACATGACACTTAAAACACCCACAGCGCCAACTTGAGAGCGCCTGGCCCTGTGCAGCCAGCACCCGGGACGGACACTCGCCTATGCCTAACACAGAGGGTGGGGACAAAGACAAGATGCTCAACATGGCCCCAGCAAGCACCAAGGAGCCGCTTCACTGCTTACGGACCCGTCCACACGTCAGCGCAAGAGGGGGGCTGGGGAGGGAGGGTGTCACCAGCCTTCCTCTGTCACCGGGGGTCTGGGGGAAGGAGGTGACAGCAAGGACTTTGTCTGCACGCGGGGTGAGCTTTCTTCCAATGCTCTCAGCTGCGGGGAGGGAAGCCGGAGCTGCTCCGGTGAGGTGGCCAAGATGAGAGGAGAAGCCAAGGGAACGGCCTGGCCGGGGAGGGAGCTGCACTGCGAGACCCCAGGGAGGGACGGCAGCTCCCAGGCGCAGCCCTCGCCGGGACGGTGGGTGCGAGCAGCGGCACTCGGCCTCTTGCCAGCCCCTCCGAGTGCTCAAACCGCACAAGAGCCGCAGAGACCGATCCCGCAGCCCTCAAATGGTGTCAGGCAGAGCGACCCGAGGCTGGAGGTGGGATACCAGAGAACAAGACCTGCCCTCAGAACCCCATCGCCACAAACCCCTCACGCCCGTGGAGTTCACAGCTCTCCTCTGCTACCGAGGAAGCAGCCTACCTTCCGCCTGCCCCGCACACTCGCCACTAAAAACCCTTCCCAGGCCACGGGCGATTCCTACGTGAGCAAAACCCGCAATCGGCCTTTGCTCTCGGGGTCAGCGCTCCCCTCCGGCAGCTCCGACCCCCAGCCCTGCACGGGTCGGCAGAGCTGTCCTTCTGCCCAGAAGGAAGGACACCGCAGAGGTGAGCAGAGAGCAAAGGGAGGCACACCCCACCACGGCACGGGAACACCGGTTTTAGGGTTCTCAGGGACAGGGCAACAGCTGGGGGGACGGATGGCACAGCCCAGCTGCTCCCGAGGCAGCCGTCCCCCAGCTCAGTGCCGCACCCAGAGCCTGGCACAAAGCCCGCTTGGTATTTTTATCCCTGGCATCCGTGTTGTTTGAAGCTGTCCGCTTTTTCTTTTTTTTTTTTTTTTAAACTTATTTTTTCCACAGCCCTCCCCTGTCCCACCCTGGCTTAGAGGTGACAGCAATGGCAACACACCCTCCGCTGCCACGGCCCGAGCCCAGAAGGCATCGGCTGCCCTAAGTTGGCCCCGAGTGTGGGGTCTCAGCAGCTCCGACACAGCCTGGGGGAAGGTACAACCTCCCGAGGACGCCTGGCAGCACTGGGGGGGCCCAGGCCACGCTCCCCAGACCCCCTGCTCTGGGAAGAGCTGTGCCGGCCGTCTCTGCCCCCCCTCTCAGGCCTGCCACAAGGGCAGGAACATCCAAGAGGCTCAGGGCAGGATGTTCCGGTAAATACAATGGGTTTTAAGCTCTGGGATCTCCCCATCTTTGTTCCACAGTTGCCCAAAGATGAGGAGAGCACGACCCCCAAATCAGCTTCTCACCTGCTTGTGTCCTGCACAGAACAGTAAAGTCTGCCCCAGGGCACAAAGCAAGCCAAGCCTGGTGGGAAGTCTCGTTTCTTAAAAAGAAAGGGTTTAAAACCAATGATTCAAGTTTGGTAACTCCTCTCACCCTCCTCCCCTGCTATAAATAAGGCTGAAACTCACCCTCGTGCAGACATCAGGTTCAAAGTTCAGCCAATTTGTGTGGGCTCCCGACAGCCTCATCCCCCTTGGGGGGTAGCAGAGGCAATTCCCCCGCTTTGCAGAGCTGTCACCGCAGAGCCCTGGACCAGGGCTGAATCCCGCTCCTGAGGCCCAGGGTGAGCTCAGAGCAGGATCCTGGAGGAACAGCTCCAGGCAGGGCTTGGCCCAGGACACGTTTGGTGACAGAAGGACCGGGTATCGCTCGGCCTGAGAGGACTGGTGCGTAGACAGAGGAGCTGGCTTGACTCAAACGGGCTGGAGCAGTTTTTCAGCAGGCTGAAGGCAGCGAGTTGCTCTCCACCTTCAGTCCTTTGCTGGCCAGGAAGGCGTCCTGCTTGGGCTCGCGACCCAGGAACTTCCTCAACATGTCAGAAGCATCCAGGGAACCACCAGGATGCAGGATGCAATTCCTGTAATCCATGCCCACCTGCAAGGAGAGAGAGAGACCGATGCCGCTGTCTCCCATCACCTCTGGCGGGGGAGGCAGCCCCCGTGGCACGCCGAGAGCCCGGCCGCGCAGGACATCCTCCCTACCTTGCAGTTCATGATCCCCTCCTGCTTGAAGCGCGTGTGGAACATATCCATGGAGTACACTTCGCTCCAGAGGTAGCCGTAGTACTGGGCATCGTAGCCTCCGGCCAAGTGGCCAAACGTAGCGGGCATGTTTGTACCTTTGTGGCAAAGGAAAGGAGCGGGCGTTAACGGGAAAGGCTGCCGGGGCCGCTCACAGCATGGAAAAACCGCTCCATGCTGTAAATACGTCAGAGCAGGCACCGGGTCAGCTTGTTCACCATCCCAGCGGAAACAGGGAAGAACTTCCCATGTATTTTTGTGTGGTTTCAGCCCTGCTTTTCCCGAAGCCAGCATAAACTGTCCCCATTGAGCCAGCCTGAAGGCCCAGCCTTGAAAAGAACCTGCTGAGCCAAGCGTGCAGGCTGGGCCTAGAGAGACAGCGGGAGCCCCGAGCCCCTGGGTACCTGGGGTGGCAGGGACACCCAGCACCTCTTCACACAGCCGGGCAAACACCTCCACAGGGTCGGCCTTCGTCTGGGTGTGCAGCGCCTGGTCCACCTTGGCCAGGACAATCTGACGCAAGTTGAAGAGCCCTGTTCCCGGGAAGAGGAGGTGAACTCAGGACGACTAAGTCACATCTTCTGCCCGCAGACGAACTCTGCCCTCCCTGGTGCCTCTTCTCACTGTGCCACCACCCAGCCTGCTGCATGCCTTTCCATGCCACCCTCGCTCTTTCCAGATGAGCGGCTTCCTTCCATCCAACTCCCTCGGTCCCCACAGGGAGCAAGGCAAAGCCTTTCCTTTGCCTGGCCAGGTCAGGAGGGGTCCCCTTCCCCTCCCCATGCACAGGGGACAGGCAGAACCTTGCTGGGGACAGCACGCAGCCCTCACTCCCCTCCAGCCCCACTTCCCTCCACAGGGACCCACCAGTGTTTGCTTGCCGGGATTTAATGAGCTTCTCCAGCAGCTCATCAGGAATGGGGCTTCCAGTTTTGTAGTGCCTGGACATGCGCAGCAGCGGCTCCTTCTCCCACACCCAGTTCTCCAGCATCTGTGACGGCGCCTCGACAAAGTCCCGCTCCACGTGTGTCCCACTGAACATGGCAAATTCCGCCTAGGAGACATGGTAAGCTCGGAGCGGGGCATCATTTAACCCCACAGGGGAGCATGATGGGGGGGAAGGGAACAAACCAAGCCTCTGCCAGCCAGCCCGGCCTCACCTGAGAGCACAGCTGGTGCATGACATGCCCAAATTCATGGAAGTACGTCTCCACTTCATCGTGTTGCAGCAGAGAAGGCGCATCCGGCGTGGGCTTAGTGAAGTTGGCCACCATGGCAGCCACCGAGATCTGCCGGCTGGAGTCCGGCAAGAGGCAGCCCGGCTGCAGGCCGAAGCAGGCTGCATGCCCGTACTTCCCTTCCCTAGGCCAGGAAGAGGAGACCGGTACAGGGATCCTCCCACAGCCAGCCAGGAGCCACCGCACCGGGTCCTGCTCAGAGCAGAAGCTCCTGGTGATTCACACGGAGCCCGCGCTCCTGGGACAGCCCTGCCCGATTACACATCGCTCCCTCCGCACAGCCACGTGGGCTGGGAGCGGGATGGTTCCCCATTTCCGCACCAGGCTCTGCTCCCCTTGCCCTCTTCCCTCGCTTCCCCTTGCCCAAGGCCTCACCTTGGGTACAGGTCCAGGTAGAATTTGCCAATGGTCTCCCCAGAGGAGGCGTCCTTCACGGTGTAGAGCTGGACGTCCTCATGCCAGACCTGAGCCTTCTCCTCCAGATGGAAGGTGAGCCCCAGCAGCTCCTGGTAAATGGCCAGCAGGCCCGTAGTGACCACCTGCATGGGGAAGTACTCCTTCAGCAGATTCTGGTCCACACTGTACTTGGTCTCCTCCACCTGGTTCATGTAATAGCGCATGTCCCAGGCATTGATGCGGTTGTCAAACTCCAGGCCGCGCTTCTCGCATTCTTTCTTTTTCAGGTCCAGGATCACAGCCCGTTCCTTCTCTCCGAGGGGTTTCAGCTTCTGGGCCAGCTCATCTAGGAAAAGCAAGGTGGGCAGGGTTAGCGTCCAGGGCTGAGAGCAGCCCACCCGGCCCGGCGCACACCTCTGCTCTTCCCCTCCACAGCCGAGCGCCGTACCCAGAAACGTAGCCACCGTCTTGCTGCTTTTAGCCATGTTCATCTCCAGCACAAAGTCCGCATGCGTGTTGAAGCCCAGGAGGCTGGCTTTCTGAGCACGCAAGTCCACCAGCTCCTTGAGGATCAAGCAATTCTCCTGCAAGGTAAAAGTCAGACAAAGAATGAGGTGGGGTACGCAGGTGAGGAAGGAAGCACGAGCCCCGGAGCGGGAAGAGGCACAAATCTCAGACGAGACCCCTTCAGTGCCTGGACCTGGCCTGGCAAGCAGCAAGGCCCACCTACCTCTTTGCACCTGGAGTTGAACATTTCCTCCACCTTCCTCCTCGTCTCAGGCACGTAGCACTTCTTCAGGAGAGGGAAATAGTGCGGGTATTTCAAGGTGACTTTCAGCTTGCCATCCTCTGTCTTCTCCAGGGAGTTCAGGAAGTCCTCAGGGAGCCCCCCTGAGAAAAGGGCAGACAGGACCGATGGAGAGCCCAGGCCTCTCCAGGAACAACAGCTCTGGGAGCGAGCACAGGAACGGGCTCTTGCTCCTTGGCTGAAGGAATCCAGGCACTCAGAGCCACACCAGCAGAGAAATAAGCCCGAGCGGTCCTTACCTAGTTCCTCCTTCGAGAAGGGCAAGTAGGTGGTGTCTTCGTTGAGGTTCTTGTTGAAGTCTATGCAAAGGACACTCAGCTTTTTCTTAATAGCTTTGATTTTCTTTAAAATACAGATGAACAGAGAAAAGTCAGTCCAGAGGGGGACATCAGACAGCACCGTTCACTGTCTCCAGCCAGCAGCCTGCCTGCTGAGTTGCCCAGCGGTCTGCACTTGGCTTTTATTCAAGCGCAACGCTGCAGAATTAATCGCGTGCAGGCGGCTGAACGCTCAGCCTAGAACAGGCTCCCTTTGATCACACCTGGTAGGAAAGCAGCCACCTCAGCAAGGTCCCAACTGTCTCCTG
This sequence comes from Aramus guarauna, assembly GCA_013400195.1. Lineage (NCBI taxonomy): Eukaryota > Metazoa > Chordata > Aves > Gruiformes > Aramidae > Aramus > Aramus guarauna. Next base: position 118,557 of record VXBL01010102.1, on the reverse strand, counting down.
CCAGCTCAGGAGCTGCAGGTATTTAAACAACGACCTCCTCTACCCTATTTCATTTCACCTTCTCTTCTATTTTTAGCCCAGCTTCCAGCTCCTTCACTGAGGCACTGGACCGTGATAAAAGAGGGAGACCCTGAGCAGCTCAGCACACCCCCAGCCCGCTCACCCTGACCCCAGCTCCAGGGGAGCACCCTCCCCGATGGCCCCTTCGCACATGGGGACCGGGTGCTGCTCCCACTCCTGACCTGCCACCTCGGCTTCTCGGGACCCCCCCAACTCCCAGTGTCACTCCCACTTTGTAAATACCATCCCCATGCAACGGAAAGGAAAAGAGGGGCAGAGACATCACCCAACACACCCAAGGTTGTGAATAAGGGGGAAAATTCTGGAGTCTGAGCCTCAGCCCTCTGCTCTAACGCCACGCTGTCCCGTGAGCCCTGCGGGGCGTCTTCTACACGTGCTCGCTTCCAGCCCTGTGATCTCACCTCCTGAGTTTCCTCGGGGAGATGGAGACCATTTCTTTTACCCAGTTTGATGAGCCTCTCTAGATACCTCTTTGCTTCAGGCTTCAGTGAAGCGCTCTCTGCTTTCTCCTGTAAAACAAAACCCATGAGCACAAGGAATGACAGGAGCAAGTATTGCACAAAGTTGGTTCCTGGGAGGAGTTACGGGTTGTGGTAACACCAGTGAGTCAGAAGTAGATGGAAACACCCCACAAGGTTTTGGGTTGGTGTATTAGTTCCTATCGGATCACTTCTTTAAATGCTGTATTACAGCACTTTTCAGGGCATTACCCAGCCCTGGCAGGCTGGGTTTACTGACACCATCTTACCAACGGGTTAATCGAGGCCTCGGGAGGTGGGTGGGGGGCAGAGCCCTCCAACCCCAACTGCCCAGTTCTAACAGCTGGACCCTTCTGCCACGATTACCCAGCAATTCAGTTCCAGACCTGACTTGGTATCATTCGCTTCTAAGTTTTGGGACAAGGGAAAAGGGTTTGTTGTAATTCCAGGAGGTTTCAGTGCCCTACTCAGGGGTACCACTGGCAGACCATCCTCCCAAGCACACACCTGGAGCCAGACAATCCTCTGGTACACGTCCTGCCTCATGCTCATCTCCACGTCGAACTCCGAGAGCTTCTTGTCAGCCTCGGTGCTCGCCGCACGGATGTCTTTGCAGGGAGAGACGTGCTGGGGGAAGTCCAGCATGTTCCGATGGACTGGAATGACAGAAAGGGGTTTACAGTGAAAGCAACGGCTTCACATCCCAGAACTGCTCCTGAGTGGGAGTGCACACAGAAAGCCTGTGTTAACTGGGAGCCAGTTTGACGGCCCTGGAGCCTGACCTGCCCGCCCACACACAGGAAGAGCAAGACAAGCTGCTGCCATCAGACAAACGCAGAGCTGCCCTCTCTGAGCAGCACTCGGCCGCCTGCAGCACCCGTTCGCCCCTTCCTCGCTGCCGAGCATGTCCGTTCACTGATTTCCACCGTTCCTCTCAAAAAACACATGAATTTCATGCCTGTGAGATCCCAACGCCTTTGCCCCAGCAATAGCTGGTATCTACAGTGTCGAGAATCACAGGACTTCTATGCTGGCAGACACAGGGGCAGCATCGTTGTGCGACTCTTTCCTTAGAGGGCCAGGCTAAAAGTGACACATCTTTACTGCAGATGCTCCTCAAAAGCCCCCAGGTCCCAGGTGTGCTCTGTCCCGACATATTTCTATTTCAAAAGTGAAAACAGGGAGAACATTCCCCGCCACCATCTCTGCAAAACCTCAAATAATACAAGTCCAGCAGGAAGGCGCTGCCCTTCAGGCACGAGAACTCTCCACCCAGCAGAAGGTGAGCAGGCAGCTACTCTCTGTTGCCCAGGAAAAATGCTGACAGTTCTGCTGAAGTGAACATTATCCCTGCTTAGTAAGGGCTTTTCCTCTTATTTTAGGAGAAATAAAGCAGAGAGAAGAAAGAAGAGGCTTGCAGGCTGGCTTCTGCTTCCTACGGACAACACGGGTGGTCAGGACTGCTAACATGCCGTGAGGGGGGCTGCGTGCCTTTGGGACTCTACTGTAAATAATTAGACAGAGATATAGCGAAGGCTGCGTTGTTCACCAGCACGACGCCATCACGTCGCGTTACTTTATACGTAATCCCTAAAACAATAGTGGTGTTTAAACAAGGCATGCGGAGGGACATTTATCGGCTCCCTCAGGGGAGAAAGTTAGAAAAGAGCTGAAGACTTCTTATATCATCCGAACCACTTCTGTGATGCACAGTTTGTTCCTGCTGATAAACCTTGACACACAAAAGCAGGAGACAGCCTTGAAAACCCGGCTACTCCTCCCGCAGACCATCCCGCTGCCAAAGTCCCGCCCTCGTTTTAGACCCGCTCTTCCATTCCAAATCCACTCTGCACTTATATCTAGCTGTAGAAACATGAAATGGGAAAAACCCCACCATACCGCTGAGGGAGCCAAGGGAAGAAAAAAAGGAGATGACAGTACAGAGCAAAAAAAAATTAAAAAATTCTTAATAACAACGTACTGTTTTCCAGAAAGCCAGTACTCCCTCTCGGTGTACGTACCCGTATATTCCACTTCCACATCTGCCAGCGCCTTGAGAGTGTTCTCATAGGACACCTCACCCTGCTCCTGGGAGCCCACCCGGTCGTACACAAGCTTGGTCCTCTCCGTGAGCTCTGCAGCCATGTTCTCTATCTGCTCGGCAGTCAGGTCCCATCTCAGCTGATTTGCCAACAGCCTGGGGGACTGGCTGTCCACAACGTTACCTGGGGAGGAAACAGTCTGTGAGACGACACAGTTTTACACGGGCTGGAAAGGAAATTGAGCTGCACAGTAAAAGCTCGATAAAAGCACTTAAAGTAGAGGCCCAGCAAACAAACCATGCTGACAGGCAACCGGGCTCCTAAGGATGCAGAGCGCTGGCAGTAATCAGCGGCCGGATTATTTTCCGGGCAGTGTTTGCTCACCCTCGCAGTCGTGCCAAGCCCAGCACGGAAACCTGACTCCGTCCCCGCCGCGGCCCTGGCAGGTGCCTCTGCCCACGGGAGGCGGGGGAGCGGCTGTCGCAGCCCGTGAACAGGGCTGTCCCNGCGCCGAGGGATTCTGGGAGCGTGGAGGACTGGGCCGCTCTCCCCTTCCCCTCAGCCTACCCAGGCCGGGGGGAGCAGGGCCCATCCGTCCGCACCCGTAGAGCCCCATCCCTGCCCCGATCCTCAGCCGCAGCGGCTGTGGGGCGGCGCCACGGGCCCGGGAGCGGAGGCCCGCCGGGAGCAGCACCCCGACCCGGGGCTCCCGCCTGCCCGTTTCCATGGCAACACCTCCTCTCTATGGTAAAAATGGGGGCGAGGCGACAGCTGCTTTTCCGGCCTCTGGCCCCGCCCCCGGGAGGGGCAGACTGCGCATGCGTTAAGCTATTCACCCCCTGCCTTGTCTCCGCCTCCCGGCCATATAAGGGCGGGGCGGGGAAGGCGGCGCCTGCGTACAGCGCAGGCGCGCTCTGGCTGGGTGAACTGCGCAGGCGCGGTAGGCGGGGCGCAGCGCATGCGCAGTGCTGAGCCCGCCCCGGCTGAGGAGAGTGTCGGGGCGCCCGGTGAGTGGGGCGGGGGCGGTGGGGGCCGGGCCGGGCCTCGCTTCGTGCCCCGCCGGGAGCCGTCCGCCCCGCCGGGAGCTGCCCGCCTCTGGTCCTGGCGGGGGCAGCGGCTGGGACGGCGGTGGCGGTGGGACCTGGCTGTTCTCTCGCCCGGGGTCCGCTGTGGGCCGGACCCGGGGCTGTGACGGGGCTCCCCCTGCGCAGGCCTCGGGCTGGGGACTCGTTCCCCCGCCCGGGAGGGAGAGCGGTCCCGGGACTGCTGTCTGCTCACGCAGTGGTGTGCGAGAGGGGCCGCCCAGCCGGGAGCGGGGCGGTGGCTCTGGCCGGGGCCTGCCGTGCCCCTCAGGCCTGCCCGCGGGTACCGGTGCGGGCTGCAGGCAGGGGCCCGGGGGTACGGGGGAGGAGAGGTGCCTGTCCCTGGGAGGCCGGGGGGAGCTGTGGGCTATCTGGCCTCTCCTGGGGCTCGGAGCCCGGCGGAGGCGGTCACCCAAGGCCCGCACCACAGTGCCTGTCAGCAGTTGAGGCGGGTGGTATCTCCGGTGCCTTCCTCTGGGTTGGGGCCAGCTTATCTCTGTTGGGCTCTTTCACAGGCTTTACATTTAAACAGCTTAATTTCTCTGTTAAAGGACCCTAAACGGCTTTCTGTACTACAAATGCAGTTAAGTGTTCTGGAGAGGCAGAGCGCTTCAGCAGCGATGCCATACACGCGGCTGCCTGTATCCTGCTTATAGGGGTGTGCCCGCGGGGCTCGCTTTGCTACGCGTCTCCTCGCTCCCCTCTTTAGCTTGGGCATCCAGGTGACACAGACTGGCAAGCAGCACAGAGGACTGGCGGCCCAGCTTCGCTCACTGCTTCAGCCCTTGTTTTAGAATCAAATTATACTCTGGAAGCAGAAGACTGGGTTTTTAGTAGTGAACTCCTTAGTGCTCAGTTTGGCTAGTTCTGGTCGGTCAGAGATGTTTGGGTAGCCCAAGTGCCTGCAATGCCTTTGATGTCTTTCCCTTGGCAGGAGCCTTGTGGGGCAGGACTGTGCTGTGCAGCTCATGCTGAAGGTGAATTGAGGCCTGGAGAATTCATGTAAAGGGGTCATGGTTAGAGCAGGGAATTTAATGAAGGCTCTGGAGGCCTTGGCCAGTCCTGAACAACTCCTTTATCCCCCACATTCATACTGGGGAGAGCAGCAGCAAAGCTCTTTGATTTCTTGTCCATCGAGTCACGTAACTTCTCTCTCTACAGATTTTTTTGGAGTTACAAGAAGTTGAAACAAACTTCTCACCACCTCCCAGAATGGCAGACCAGAAGCGCCTTGCCTACTCCATCATCCAGTTTCTACATGACCAGCTACAGAATGGGGGTCTGTCTCCTGATGCTCAGGAGAGTTTGGAAGGTGGGTGGTTGTATGCGCTTCCCTGTTCGTGCGTCTAGGTCTGTCAGCCCAAGCCGTGGGGAAATTTGGACGCTGTTATTCTCTCCTGCCTCTTACTTGGCTGGGCTGTCCTAACATCAAACCTTGCTCAAGATTTGAAATGAATTTGCCTTCTTGGGGAGGTATCCAGGGCGTTAGGGATGCTGATTGCTTATCTGATTTCTTGGTATCTCTTTTAAAAGCAGATTAGCTTGAGGAGGGGATATACCTGGGATCAAAAGCCTCTCTGACCCTGAGTTTGCAACTTAAAAGTTTTATGTCAAATTAAATGGAGTCAGGAGGCTTGTAGTGTAAGATGAGACCTTTGTGGCTGTATGGAAGTGTTTTATACCTGCAGAGTGCTTTTCCTGTTCTACTATCAAGATGCTTTTCCGCAGCATGCTCTGGAGTATTTATACAGGCTTTTTCAGAGGGCTTCACTGGTAATGAGAGCACAGTGATCTTAAAAGATCCACTTAAGGAGCTTACGCTTTAGTCTTTGTCCTGTACGTTTGTGCCACTGAGAGAGCGCAGGCATGTCTGCGGAGCGGTGGGTACGTTCCTGGGTGGGGCGGGAGGAAGGGGTTGGGAGGAAGGAGAGGGTTATTCCTGATCCTTTTGGACTGTAAAGTACGACAGGAGAGTTTCGAGCTGTGTTACGTTGCTGGGGTTCCCCTCTGTGCTGGGAACAGCTTCCCGACCGGGGTGCCTGATGAGGGAGGAGGTGATCGGTTGGCGTCCGTGCACATCTGCGTGGCCGCAGCACAGCTACATCTGGCAAGTGACCACTTTCTGAAACATGCAGACCTCTCCTTGCCACCCGCAGCTGCGAGAAGGCTAATAAAGCCCTGGGTTGGTTAACTTCTACCCCCAGCACCTGCGCTGGAGTCCCCTGAGGCCATGAGAGTTGTACCTGACTCAATCCAGGAGCTTGGTCTGCGTGGCCAATGTTTGAAGTTTTGGTGAAATTTAAGGGTATGGCCCAAATATCAAGTCTGGTGTGTGGAATTGTGTGGTTTTGTTTTCCTGGTTGTGTTCAAGAGTAAGAAATTCAGGCGCTGTGGGAGGAGGTTAAGCACTTAGATAGAGTAGGGAAAGCTAATTACCTGACTCTTCTTGTCCAGTGGCCATCCAGTGCCTGGAGACAGCGTTTGGGGTCTCAATGGAAGACCAAGGCCTAGCTGTGTCCCAGACTCTTCCTGAAATATTTGAAGCTGCTGTGGGAAAGGTGAGTGAGTGCCCTAAAATATGTGCTGGGTTTCCATTTAAGCAGCGAATATAACGAGCTCTGCTTGATTACGGTGGTGATGCTGCCCCCTCGGAGGTGTGTAGGAGTGAAATGTTTTGGGCTTGACGAGGCAGCGCTTGGGAAGGGGAGGGGGTGTTGTACATCTCGGCGGGAGTCCTTATCGCAGCATTCTCCCTGTCCTTGTAAGGAGCCTGAACACATCAGAACAAATTCAGAGCCTGTCACTCCCTCCGAAGATGACATAGCTGAAGCTGAAAGACTCAAGACTGAAGGTAACCTCCTCTGGAGCTGGTGTATAATGCGGCTTAGATGATAATGGGGAGGGAGGCTTAATTCAGTCAGCACCCGGGGAATGCTCAGAATGGGGGGAAAAAACAAACAAATGGATCAACCCTTCCACTTCTGCTTTTTTCTCTGCTTCTGCTCCAGGAGCGTGTGTAGGTTGGCATAATTTAGCTGCCACAGAGCCTAGACAGACAGCTGGGTCAGCATTTTCTCTTTACACCCTGAGAAACCGGCACTGTGTAGAACAGGGCATCCTTCCCATTGAGCTCTCCTCTGTGCGTTGCCTTTTCTCTCCTGTGCAAGAAAGCGGGATTAGCGCTGAAGTACAACGGAGAGCTTTGAGCCGATGCACCGCAGCACTGGTCAGGATGCAGTGCTGCTTTGGGGAGGCCCCAGGTGTGCTGAGGGGGGGTGACAGCTGAGGGTGCTAAGGGGGCTCACAGGATCAGGCAACCTGGAATTGCCGAGACACAGGTCCCCGGCTCGCTGCTGGACAGGACTCACACTTGCAAGCAGTTTGACCAGCAAAAGTTAAAGCGGTTGGTTTCTCTCTTGTTCTGTTTTCTTAAGTAGAACAGATCCAGGCCTGTTGCTTTTGTTCGTCCCTGTTTTTCACTTGCTAATGAGCCTTTCCGCCATCTTCTTAGGAAATGAACAAATGAAGGCAGAAAACTTTGAAGCTGCTGTGTCTTTCTATGGGAAGGCAATTGAATTGAATCCATCCAATGCTGTGTATTTCTGCAACAGGTACTGATTACTTCTTTCTCCGCCCTTGTACACCTGTGGTTTTGTTCTTAGTACTTATGGTGAAGACTCTTGAATGGTCAAATTTATTTATTTTTTTTTAGTTCTGTAGACTGCTTGTTCTGTTGCTTGCTCTTTGTGTGGGTTTTTAAGCTCATAGTGACACACTTCCCTGCGCCTCCTGGCATCTCTGGATAGGATGCAAGCGTGGAAACAAACTCTTAGGCATTTGAGGAGATACAAGGATGCCAAGAAATACTGTCTGCTCTCAAGCAATTAACCCAAAGTGAGATAGAGAGCCCAGACTTGAGAGGCTGTGTTGGTAATAAAAACAAAGGAGTAAAATGAGATAAGTTGAAGGCTTGTTATTGAGAATTCTCTAAATTGAGTGTGGAAGCAAATTTCCTATTTTTCAGTTCTAAGCAAAACTGTTTGAAAGTTGGTGGGAAGACAATTTTTGACTAAAACAGACTTTGAGTCAGGATTTGGGTTTTTTTATGTGCTTATTGTGAGTACATACATACAGCTGGCTACATGAATAGCATGTCCGCATGCACGCTGATGACATGATGAGGTATTTCTTGGGGCAAGGAACTCCAGCTGGTGCTTTTAGCAAAGCTTTGCTGCATGAGGGTCAGTCTCAGGAGGTTTTGGGCAGGTGCCCCTCAGTGAGAGTTGTGAGACTGAGGCTTAAATTAGTGTCAGCTTCAAAACCAGTTTTCCCTCTTTTATGTGGAGTGTGGGGGGGAAATGGATGAAACAGTCATTATGAATAAGAAATCAAGGTGTAAGGGAAGCTGAGAGAGATGGTCTGAGCTAGCAAGTGTGACACTTGCACACCTCCCTGGAGCCCAGGCTCCTCTTGGAAAGTCCATGAGCAGGAGTAAGAGCCTAGATTATTTGCAGTAGGAGCAGAACATGGAGCTGGGTGTTTGGAAACCCTAGATAGGGCCTGGATTTATGTCAAGTTTACGCTTGACTTTGCCTTGTACAACAGGGAGGGAACAGGGGTGACCTTGATGGGCATATTCAAGCTGATAAGTCTTTTTTTGTGCATCTTTCTCTGTTCCCTTCAGAGCTGCTGCATACAGTAAACTAGGAAATTATGCCGGAGCAGTGAGAGACTGTGAAAGAGCTATAGCCATTGATCCAAACTACAGCAAAGCTTATGGCAGAATGGGGTAAGAGCAGGGGTTTTTTTGAGCCAGAATTTTAATCTTAAAAGGCCTAGTGGCAGTGATGCTGCCAGTGGTGTTCTGCCCTGGACTGCTGTGAAAAAAATCCCTTGTGTTTCACCTCTGCTGGGGGTGGAAGATGGCTGCAAGTCCTTGTCTAACTCTGACTTTTTGCTTTATTTCCACTTTAATAGCTTGGCCCTCTCCAGTTTGAATAAACACACAGAAGCTGTCATTTACTACAAAAAAGCTCTGGAGCTGGATCCAGACAATGACACGTACAAATCAAACCTTAAAATAGCTGAGCAGAAAATGAAGGAGACTCCTAGTCCAGTAAGTTCTGACACTAATGCTTGTTATACATGGGTAAGATTAGGAGGAGGCTTCTTCACTGTAAGTGCTCTCTGGCAGAGCCTTTATGGCCTGGGTTGTGTTCAAAATAGGAATTTTCTGCGTGGACAGAGGGGAGATGGTTAATGAGTCCTGCTGTGAACATTTGCACTAAAAACCAGAGAGGGTAATATCTCTTCACAGTCACCTTGGGCTTATTTGAAAGAGCTGGAAAATGAGGCTGATTAGGAGTGTTTAGAAACAGCAATTTTGCCTTAAGCACCTTTCTTAATTAAAGTCACTACTTCCTAAAATCTAGCTTTTTTTTTTCTTTTTTTTAGTGACCTGTTAGCAATACTGAAAGGGCATTTTATGTGGCTTTTTTCTCACAAAGATTTTTTTTTTTCTTAAGAAAATAAACCTGGAGGTTTCCTAGCTGGAAAGCTGGTGACTGCACTGTTGATGTGCTCCATGCAGGACCATGTTAGTTTATCATTTTGAAGAGGATTTTAATTTTCTAAAGACTTCTCCAGTGCAAAGGTGACCAAATGGATGTGTTTAACTTGGCAGTTGTAATGGGTTACAGCCGTACACGGCTCATGTGGCTCAGCTGGTGAGAGGTGATCAGTAAGTCCTGTAACGCAGCCATCTGCCCTTTGACTCCCTGAGCCTAATCCCCCGAGGCTGCCTGACTTTACAGAGAGGGCATGGACAGAGCCTCTTCCTTTCGTCGTGGTTTAAGGGCCAAATTCTGGTAACACCGGGAGTAAAGTGTTAATTTTCGTTGTGATGCGCATTGGGAAGTGAGAGGATGTCATCATCTGCCTGTGGTTTCTTTATTCTTACAGACCGGAGGTCCAGGAGGATTTGATTTAGCTGGTTTGCTGAACAACCCCGGCTTCATGAGTATGGTAAATGTAGACACAGCCTGTGGCCAGGCTGTATCTGGTCTGAGCGTTGCTCTGTTCAGGGTGAAACATGTCAGTACCTGGTGTGGGGAGCTCCTCTGTCACCGTAGCAGATTTGTTTTCATTTTATTTCTTGCTTTTGGTGTTGCTGTGAGGAAACTGTGCTTGTATTTCCTTAAGGTCAAATGAAGAGCCAGTGACTTATTCACAGGCTGCTCCTTCCGATGTGCTGGATGTGGAAGGGGTGCCTGTTCTGCATTACCGGCCTTGTCTTGTGTGTTGTGCTGTGCTTCTCTCTGCTATTTTTGTCCTATTGATCTGTTTCCAAGTGTTTCTGCTTTCACTTTGTAGTTGAATGGCACAACATCTGCAAATCTACCCAGTTATTTCTGACTAAATAGGGTGTCATTTTTTCTCTCCCCTCTTTAAATAGGCATCTAATCTAATGAACAATCCACAAGTACAACAGCTGTAAGTTTGATCCCATCTTGTATTTTCTCTTTGAATCCCTCATTTGAGGCTCTGTGTGTTTGGCATTTGCTGTAGGTCTGAACTGGGGGGAGGGCAGCCTCTAAACCAGTCCGGCTGCCTGAGCCGGTGTCTATTTTGAGTACTCTGGACGGTGCTGAAGAGGGATGTCAGTATGAATGTTTGCAGGTGGGAGGCAGGAGAGATCGTGGCACTGGAACTGGGTTTGGGAAGCTTGGGGTCGGTCGGGCTCTGCTGCACAGTATTTGTGTGATGTGGAGACAGGATTTCACAGCTCCATCTTGGTTAGAATGAGAATATTTTGATTCTTTATGGGTTATGAGGATCAATTCACAATGTTTGTGAGATGCTTAGACAGTATAAAGCCATAAAATTAATAAGGCACGTACCTCTGACCATCCTTTCAGAGCACAGGTAGGCGGTGAGTTAGAGACCTTCTGGACCTCATCCTTTGGTGACCACAGGAGATAATTTGGCTAAAGGGTTGAACGTCAGCCACCGTTTCAATTTGCTTCTGCCTGTTCCTTCCGCTGCTGTTCTGCACCAGATGCAGCCTGAGGACCCCCAGAGGAAGGGGCTGTGTGTTCTGGGCTGCTCACCGTGAGTCAGTCAGTGTTTAGGCTCTCCTGTCAGCAGATCTCTTTTGATGCAGAGCAAGCAAATGGCTTGCGTGAGGAAGGGCAGCATTTTAATTAAACATAACTCAGGGCTTTTGCACATAAAAGGGGGAACCTCTAGGAATACAGTAGCTGCCACTGTTATAAATATTTCTACATATTGTGCAGCTTAATGTTACAGTTACTGTGCCACAGTCAATGTACAGAAAGTTGTCACAGAAGATGCCCTTGCAGATAATTTCATAATCCGTGTGGGAACATGTTCCCATTACGCTGACACTCCCCTCCCAGTGTAAACCAAACAATTTCTGTGTTGGTTTTCCTTCTCTGAGCCATGGCTTATTTCCACAGCATGTCTGGGATGATTTCTGGTGGCCACAATGCCATGGGAGCAGCGGGCACCAGCCCCTCCACGAATGATCTCGCCAGCCTCATACAAGCGTGAGTAGGGAGCTTCGTGTTTCCCATCGCCTCAGTCAGGAAATGGATTTTGTTTTTTTCTGACCAGAAGTGAAACTTTAACAGTTGAAGAAGGCTTTAATGTTGGGTGAAGTTCTGCCTCTTCTGGTGATGTGAACTACTTGTTAGAGTTTTGACAGTTGGCTGTAAAGAATTTGTGCATGTGAGCACGCTAAGAGGACGTTGCTTGTTCTCCTTCAGGGGCCAGCAGTTCGCTCAGCAGATGCAGCAGCAGAATCCTGAACTAATAGAGCAACTACGAAGCCAGATTAGGAGTCGAACTCCAAGTGCCAGTAACGAAGATCAGCAGGAATGAGCACTCCAGGTGAGGCTGTAGCTGGGAGTGCTGCTGTACTGTGGCCGGCTGAGTGGGGATTTGTGTATTTGGCTGCAATATCTGGTTTGTGCCTTAATTTAGCAATTTGGTGTGTCTCCCCTCCATACAGACTGGGTTCTCTGCATCAGTACTGCTAGTACTGTGCCTCACGTGCAAGGCTTAGCCCTGAGGAGTGGTGAATAAGAACTTGCCTCACACGTTGTGTCACTGACAAATGAGTTTCATCATCTAGCATTCACGGTGGTTAAAGGGATGCTTTATTTTCATAAAAAATTGAATTTGCAAATGTCTTGTCTTCCTGTCTCTGCAGCACAGTCCGTGGGAACTATGTTCTTTGCTTTAAAAACTGGAAGCCATGTGCGTGTTGCCATTTCTTGAGTTGGAAGTGTCCAAGAGGGGGAAAAAAAAATGGAAAAACAAAATACTTTATATGACCTGCATGTTAAAGACAGATTCACGCTTTCTCTCCTTAGTCTTTTGTCCCTGCTCCTCTCCCTCAGCCTTTCCATTAGTCTTTGTTTCTTCTGGAAGATCCAGCAAGCTGAACACAAACCAGCATCAACAGTCTTTCTAAAGAAACTCAGAAAATTAACTACACTGTTACGTTTCTATGTTATTTGCTACATGGGAATTTTTTAACCCGTTTTTGAAGAACGATGCGCTCTTCACTACAGGACGTCTTCACTTTCCTGCCCACGTGCCACTTCAAAGAAGTGTTCAAGTCCTACCTAACCCCTGTCCTGCCCCGTTTAATCTTCCTGCCGGTTACAAGACTGTCATGTTTGAACACTCTGGAGATCCTGGGATTTTCTTGCCTCCAAGAACAGGATTTCTGTCGATTAGATTCAGTGCGTTTCTCATTCAGGTCTGTAGCAACGTTGCCAGCGTTGTTAATCCGTGGGAGTTTGGTGGTCGCCTCTCAAAGGTTAGTGTAAATGTGTCGGAGTTGGGACTGGCCAGTGCAACTACTTTAACGTGCGTTTCCTCGTACACTTCTTGGGGTTCTTTCCCAGTCCTGACAAAATTTGTCTAGTGTTTAGTAATTATGGCTATGTTGTCGGAATGATCCAATCTGTGAACTAGTCAGGTGGACAGTAAGAAAGATATGATGTTTTTGGTGTTAAAAGGATTTTTTTCCTCTGTTTTTTTTTAATCTTTTATGCATGTAAGTAATCAGCCTGGTTGACTGTGCTAATGGTAGGAATAGAGGGTGTCTGAATAGAGAGCGGAAGGAATAAAAATGCTGCTTAGATAGTCAGAAATCAAGTGGCCACTGGCTCAACAATGGCGAGGAGTGATTATGCCTCAGCATATAGTGTGTGAGATGAAGGGAAAAAGCTCCTGTAGACAACGTGAGCGACCTGCGGCTTTCCACCCCTCTAGAGTTTACCCTTGGGTGAACAGAAAGCTCTGGCAAATTCCCCTAGAAGTCACTAGTTGAGGCCAGAGATTTTTATATCGACCTCAGAATTGTTTTTTG
>VXBL01010102.1:11688-85987 GCA_013400195.1 Aramus guarauna | reverse complement strand
GGGTGAGAAGCTGGGAAGGTGTCTGATGGGGATGAGCGAGTGGCTGGCGGGTCAGGGGGTGTGATTTCTGGGTGAGAATGTGATCTGGGGGTGGACGCAGAGAGGGGCTGTGTTGTTGGGGGGGGCTCCCAGGGCTTTGGGTGAGGGTGTTGGGTGGAAGGGGCTGTCGTGGCGGAGGTGGGGGGCAGCGGGGCATGTGGCTGGAGCTGGGGTGGCGAAGGGCACCTTGGGGTTTTGGGTGGATGAGGTGAGAGGGAGCAATCGTGACTGATGAGAGACAGTTCAGCACCAGCTTGCTTTGAGAGTTGGGTGACTTAACGGGGATGGGGTCTGGACCCTGTTTCGGTGTATAAAAGGAGGTTGGGAGGCTTCTCAGAAGGTCTAATATCACCTACTTGTTTTTTCAGTGCGTGAGTTAATGGTGGGTTGGTATAGAGAGGTTGCGGAGAGAAGGGGAAAATAGCTGGAGGAGTCGATGGCTGGTGAAGGATAGTAATGGTAGCCTGCCTGTTCTGGGCAGGGCTTGGTGGCATTAGTGGATTGTAGTGCACGGGTTATGTAAAGGAGGGGTAGCTGCAGATTCTGGCTTTTCTGTATTACTGAGGTAGAGCGGAGTAGAGGAGATAAGTGGGTGCCGCAGACAAAGGGAGAAATCTGTCTCCTTCTCCTTATTTCCAAATAGAAGCGTGGAATGAAAAGCCGGATGCTGGCAGGTGCCCTTTAGGAGGTTAAGGAAGGGAAGGGTGCTGTGTAGGGAAGCAGGGCCGGGAAGGTGTCGTGGTGCCTGGTTTAGGAGCTGGGTACCTGATCTCCTTTGCGGCTCGTTTTCTTCAACATTGCTGGAGCAGGTGAATGGGATTCACCTCGGTACTGGGCCATTGCCGTCAGGTGTGGCCTTAAATAAAACCCAAATGGACTGTGATAGAGCTGCGTTCTGCTCTAAGAGACGTTCTCTGGTGCTGCTTGTAAATGTGGCAAGAAGTTTTTGTGGCTTTTAAGGTGCTGAATTATCTTTAGTGGGTTTGGGTTGTTTTTTTTTAGCGGGGGGTGGTGGGGAACTGACAGGCTTGTTTATAGCTGTGGGCTTCTTGTAAAACTAACCTGGACAAGCACAACTGCAGTGATTACTACCAGGAGAAAAGCTGACTTGTGGTACACCGCAGAAGTCAGTAACTTGATATTTAGTCTGAGTTTGTAAGTAAACTTGAGGCCTTTTAGGTAATTGCTTGGTTTTCTTAACATACTTCTTTTCAGAGACATCGTGCTTCTCAAGCACGTAGTACTGAAGTCAGACCTTCATCCTTTGGGGGTTTTGCTTTTCTTTAGCCTTCCGCTGTGTGGGACATCCCATTGCGTGCAGGCGGATGAGCTGATCGCTGCTGGGTTGGCTTCTAGGTCAGCTGCATGATCATAAAGCAAATGCACGGGAGCTCTGTGACTACGTAGCACCATTTATCATATTCTGGTTGTAGCCAGTATGGGGGGGAAAATGCACCGAAAAAGCTGGATCAATATGTTTAAATAGAGCTTATTGAGAGGTTTTCTTCTGCCATCTGTAGCTGCAAAACAAATGGAAATAGCTCTTTTGTGTGGCTGGAGTATTGTTGTGGATTTTAATGATTTACACAGGAGGCACATTGCAACGCGCCTACCAATTTTTCTGTATCCATCTTATCCCTGGATATAGTATTTAACTGGTATTACTTATGGTAATTAATGCTTTTTGACACCAAGTGTTATCTCAGGAAGGCATTATCCCTCTTTGAAGGTAGGGGAATGGCAGCACACCAGGAGACTGACTTCTCTGGGTTCAAACAGGCAAGAAGAATAATTCAGTGGCCCGGAAAAGAGCGTGTGATTCCAGAGACGTAGGTTTGTCCTCTGCTCATCACACTTCCCCTGTGGCCAGCCCAACTTCTGCCTTCCTGCCTTATTTCCTTATCTGCGAAATGGAGATAACTGCTCTGCCCTACCTCGTGCGCTGGGAGGTTGTCATGCCCTGAAGTTTAACATAATGAGGCGAGTGCCTGGCTCCCGGACCTGTGGTCCCACTGCTTGTCCCTGGACTCAGCTCCAGAGGAACCGGACACTCTGCCCTTCAGAAAACGCTGATTTTTTTTTTATTTTTTTTTAATTGCTGGTAACTGCTGTTCTCCGCTTCCTCGCGTGCGAGCGAGGCTGTAGAAGTTGTCACCGTCAGGCACAGGGAATCGTGGCTTTCCTTGCCAGGAGTCGTCCGGTTAGTGCAGCGGTTGGTTAGTCTGCCGAGCTGTGGGGCTGGCCAAGTGCCAGTGCCTAACTAATCGCCCTTCGAATGATCTGTTTTGCGTAGGGCTTGAAATCGCTGCTTGTCTGCTTGCCAGTGGCTGGGGGAAGTTTTCTTTGACGTCTTTGGGAGGAGGTGGTGGTGAATGGCGGAGCTCGAGCCCTTTCAGCTGTGAAGATTAGCACAGGTTGGAAGGATTGAACGGTTCGGTCATCTTGAGTTTGTAGACCCCGGTGCAGCTCTGAACTTGCAAGAGTTTGCGAGCCGCTCTTCCAAATGTTGCTGTTAGCAGCAGAGCTGGCGAGAGGGGTGGCAGTCCTGGTGGATGACCCAGAAATGATGGCTGCATGAAAAGCAGGGTAAAGGTTTGTAATTTTGGGGGGATTCTTGCATGGGAAGGGTAGAGCGAGAGCAAAAAAGAGTTTTTATAAAATACTGCATCTCTACCAGCGTAATAGCGGGTATGGTTTGAAGTAAGGGACTCGTGGCACTGGCTTGCTCGGGTGGCTGGTAGATCCAGGGTCCCCATCTTTACGAGAAATCAAAGGAATTGAGATGCGAAGGTCTAATTGTTGAACTTCGAGGTGGAAAGCTCTCTCTCGTTGCTCAAATACCACTCCAATTATTTAACCGATTTAGCCACAGACCAGCAATCGTTCGGTGGGATCCTGTGCATATAGTGAGTTTTGGAATTTCCCAGTTGTAGCATCTCTGACTTCTTTGGACAGTGTGTGCGTTGGTTAGTTCTGTTCACCTGTTGCCAGACAATGTGATATATTAACTTTCTCTTTTATGGGTTTCCTAGCTTGATGTGCAGAATGTCAGAAGAAATTAAATTGGGAAGGGAATAAAACTAAAAACATAAATCCAGTTCCCTCCTGCTGTGTGGTCTGACCGTCCTCGCAATAAGTGCAAACCAGCAAAGCTGGAGATATTTAGTTTTGTTTTTTTTTTTAATAATTTGTCTTAGGTTTACTCGGTTTGTATTTTTAAATAAATACTGGAAATTAAGGAGAACTGGAAAAGCCAGACCTTGCTTTTTGTACCAGCTGTAAGCATCTGGCTTTGGTGGCCTTGTGTGTGTGTAAGCGATGGGCAGTTTGCTCCATCCCTCGGTGTCGGCTCCAGCCGTACAGATTTTAGTGCTGTCACGTATAAGAGCCCCCTGTTATCATCTGCTCGCTTCTGCTTCGGTCTGCTAAAAGGCCCTTTATTAAAATACCAGAACAAATAGGCCATTGTGCAATGCAACCCTGTTTTCATTTTAAATGCTATTTCTGAAAGTGAAAGTTGCTCACAATGCTCTTAAGTTGCTTGTATGTAAATTTTCTCTCCAGCAAAGCCATCGATTTGATAACCGCTTTAAAATGTTCTTTGTATTGCGCAATTGTGCCGAAGGCTTTCGGCTTCCCTGCTGCTGCTCCTCCAAAATACCTGAAAAGCTGTGAAATAACTTAAAACCCAACTAAAAGTGATCCTGACATCCAATTTGTTTGAAAAGGCTGAAGCCAGCAATCCACAGTTAATTCTTGATGCTGGTGGTGTTCGGGGCAAGTAGCTGTTGTGCAAGAGAAGCAGTTCCTCAGCTGAAGTATGTTTAATCTTTGTTTTGAGGGGCGTATGAGCTGGATTTTTCCTGGGAATGAGTTAGGAATTCATCTGATATTTCAAACTCAAACATGCCTGAAAATCTCCAGTAGTTTTGGATTAGGTTTTAAATGGGTGGGTAGGGATTGGCTGTGACGTTAACAAAAAAAAAAAAAAGAGAGGAGGAAATTGAGGCACACTGTTAATGCTGAGACACAAAACAGGAAATTTAGTTAAGGATTATGCTTTTTCGTAATTTATTGTGTTTTTTTCCCCTTCCTTTTAACAGACAAGAAAAAGTTTTAAAGTACTCCAGCCTGTGTTGGTTCTGTATAACTGCAAACGTTTCCAAATCTGCAGTTAAAGATCTAATTTTTTTAATGGACTTCTAAGAAGCTGTAAAAGCTGAGAAACCTCAGTAACTCCTGCTTTATTTTCATTCTACAGAAAGAAGGGAGGAAAAAAAGCTGGAAAACGGACCACATAAGAGTAACTTTAAAAATATCTCGCTCCTAAGGCGGATATGTAAGTAGCAAAATTGGCTGTGGCTTGAAGCCAGTGGTCCAGGGATGCTGGAGGGATGTTTTTCCCCCCCGACACCTCCCCGTCCCTGCTCAGGTGGCAGCGGGGAGATGTCAGCCTCCTCTCATGGCTCTGGGGAGAAGCCAGCAAGTGAGATTGACATTCTGCTAATGTTCTCCAAAAGCTTTTTAACTTATCCCCTTCATAAAAAAGAAATCTATTTTTAAATATATAGAGTAGTTTGGGTTTTTTTGAGCCCTGAAGGCTTTTCGTCCATTTCTGCCTCATCTGCTTGTAGAAAAATGTACAAGGTCTAAATGTTTCTTGTGTGTTTTAACCCTTAGCAGCTTGTCCTCAGATTTTTCTGCTGCAATTCTGAAACTACAGAAGAGATTCTCTGTATACGTACTGCAGAAACTGCTTTTAGGAGGTTATTCCTGCTGTAGTCGTGGTTATTCTCACTCCTCTGGTCTAAGGGTAACTTTTTTTATGGCAAAGAATCGTTGTTTACAAACAATAAATGATGACATATCACAGCTTCTCTTTTCAGTTACTCGCTATGAGTGATGGTAAAATTCCCAAACACAAGTGTTGTGAGTTTAATGTTAGTATGTGACTTTTTCTACTGGGGGGGGGAGCAATCCGAAAAGCCTGAGAGGCTTTTTTTTTTTTAAAGAAATATGACCGTTTTGCTTCTAACTTTGGGGTTACGTTAAGTGTAATCTTAGAAGTGGATGCTCCGGCACATGTGGTCAGCGGTGCTGAGTGCCTGAGCAGATAGCTCCAGGTAACGCCTTTCCAATGGCTAAAAGGAACTGGCATCATTTTCAAGGAGCATCACACTCGTCGTATCTTGGGCAAAATGCTGGGAAACCATTTTTCCTGTCACCCCCGAGTGTTGTGAGCGCTCTGCGGTGGCTCCAGTGGAAAGCTTGCGTTACGCTAGGCAGGTTTAATTGCAGCTAATCCCGATTAAACGTCGTCATTCCCGTCCTTGAATCGCATATAGAGTTACGCCGTTGATCTTGACCCATTGGCTTCCATCCTTGTAAGATACTGACTAGTAAATCTCGAAACAAAAGTGGTGCTATCATCTGGAAGGATATAACATGAGGAATTTTTTGTAAAGTACCTGTTAAAGCTAGTAAATGGAAGTGGAAAGCACTCCTGGGAATCAGCATGTTTTCTGAACTTGTAGCTTAGAAATGGGGAAATAAATACTCAGTTAGTCATAATCTTTATATGAGATTTTTGAAAGTATTGGTTTTGCAAAGCAAGGAAGGATGATAAATATTATCTAGCAGTTGAGAATGGGTTGGTGTCCTGCAAGACTAAGAATGGAACGAAGTTTGGAGATGAAACTGTGCAAGGCTGGAAATTCAGCTGTTGATGGTCTTTAAACTGTTTTTTCATGTGGTCAGGGAATCACTAAGCCTAATTTTGTTGGTTTTTCGTTTTGTTTCTTTGAGCGTTTGTTGGTAAAGAAGATGTGTAAGGAAAGACCCTTCACCTTGTGCTCTAGTCGCTGTCTCGAGTCAGGTGGAGGTACTGCGGGTAGGATGGGATTAGGTGCTGGTCAGTGCAATGATTTACTGGGTTTCTGTTACAAACGGGACCTGGAGATTGACTTCAGGAATGTAAAAGTACTTGGAAATAAATGAACCTCTCATCACGCCTTTCTCTTCCAATTTAAAACCCTGTGCTGCTTTGCCTACCAGTGGTTTCCAGAAGCGTTTGTTTTCCAGAATACGGGTGTCTGTCCATCAGTAAACCTGTATGTGCTGTCAGCTCGGATCTGGTGTGTTTGATTTGAGGTGGGACTGTACAGCATGCCAGTCTTCTGGGGAAGAAACCGAGGATTCAGACATACTCAGTAGGCATTCAGGCACAGTCAGCAGTGTGAATACGGATTATCTTTTTATTTCTCAAGTTTCTCCTGCAGCCTGTTCTACTATGTTGAGTTTGGCTCCTAGCGCTCCAGTATCCATCTGAAAGAGCTGCTTCGGGCTGTACTGCGTGTTCCCTGCTCGTTTGAATGAATTCATGTTTCCTGGTGCCGTGATGCTGGTTGTGTCGGGAAGCGCTATAGAAAGCGTGTCCCCAGGAAAAGCTGCAGGAGCGACGGGTGGGTTTCTCTAATTCCATTTTGGTGAGTCTGCAGACTATTCTGTGTGTGTTAAAGTGTAAATCCCACCCTGTGCTCTGAAGGGGCTTGCTGCAAATACCTTCCTGGGAAAGGCAACAAAATCCTGTGTTTTCTGCTGATTTACACTGCAGAGGTGCAATGCCAAATTCATTTGTCAGTGCTCAAATACATGGCGCTACGGTCCCTTGTAGAAACTTGTCGAGCTTAGAGCGTTTGCGTTAGACTGATCTGTTAGGGCATATGATAAAGAGCAGATATGCTTTGTAAAGACGTCAGCAGAAATATATGCAGCATTTTTAACGTAGGACACCGGGGTGAAGAAAAAAAAAAAAGGATTTCACATTTGTTAGTATATCTATAACAGGAGCTGTTGCAAGTGACAGCAGTAGCTCTGTGTTCGCAGAATACCAATGCAGATGGAACTGGTTGGTTGCCAGATATTAGTCATGGGGCACACCTACTTTGGAAGAGTAGCCTGTGGGTTTAGAGAAGTAATTATTTTCTAACAGCCCTGTGGGGCACAAGCAATTTAGCTTATGGAGGACAAGGAAGGGCTTGCTCCAGAATGTTAGTTTAAAAAATCGTGTGCATATGAGCTGCAGCTGGTGACGACTTGACTAGAATTTAATTTGTCCAGGCATTGTTCATTACAGGCGTTGTGGAAGACACGCGCTTCTGAAGGCTGAAACAATTGCTGACCTGGTACAGCTTTTGTGGCTAATTGCAATGGAAGTTGGATCCCGAAAGCTGCGGTGGGCGGCCTTTCAGCTGGTGCGGGGAAGAAGTGGAGCTGCTCTGATTTCAGACCTTCTGGTCGATCGTCCAGCTTAGCCCTTCATCCTGCAGAGTTGGCTGCTCGTAGCAATTAGAGGCTCTTGGTGGTAGGGACCACAGGGTGAGCGACCGAGAAGAGCTCTAGCTGAACGGCACTGCTTGCACAGGTCAATGTGAAGCTTAAAGAAGTCAGCGCTTCTGATCAGAAAATTCTTCTTTCTCTGATTGCTAATTAGATGGTTAACGTTCTTTGCCTTATTATCTCACCCTCAGCTTTTCTTGCTGGGGATGTAGGTTGGCACTGCTAGAGGCTCCTAAGGAGTGGTTAACTCTTACATTTCTTTAGTCTAAACCCAACCTGCTCCTTTGGTGCATGTTTGAAAAGTATTTGTGGTGCCTAGTGTGAAAAACAAAATTGCATGCTCTAGATTTCACATTTTTGTTAGGAGTACATATGATATTGACTCAATCTTAATGTTACATCGCACTTTTTCATTTCTTTGTGGTTTATGGATATTTCTGGGGACAATTCCAGCATAGACTGGCTGTAGCCGTGACTTCTGAGGGACTACATTGCCAATCTGTTGCCAGAAGGCAAGGTTCTTGTCAGGATAGAGGGAATAGATGCTTTCCTACTTGCTGGTGAAGAATATCTTTGCGGTAACCAGGTAAGACTATTTTGCCATTCCGGCAGGGCAGCGAGTGCGCTACAGGGCAGTGACTTTAATTTCATTTTAATAGTCTCAGCAACTCTATGGGTCATGTGTAAGAAAAGCCCATTAATGCAAGTAGACCCCGGCTTTGCTGGAGAGGGTTCTTCACCTCTCTTGCGAGACTTTTTAAAAATGCATGATATTAAAAAAAAAAAAAAAAAAGAAAGTGTGGAAAATGCTGTTCTCGTGTTATCTGGAAATAGTTCTCACCTTTGGAATAATATTGTTCAGCAGCGCTGGAGAGGCATAGTGCTCAAAATAGCAGCAGCTGCCATGGGCTGTGATGGAGCGGAGTCGAGCGAGTTGTGTTGTCAGTCATGGGAACATAAATCCAATTCCACCTGCAGATGAGCATTCCCAAAATAGAAGAGGGTTGTCAACTAACAGAGGAGATGTATTGTGTGCATCTCTTTTGTGCGCTGTTACTGTGCTCCCTTCGTACCGCAGTAAGAAAAAAAAAAAATAAAAAAAAATTAGAAGTTGCTGTGGTTCAGCTGTAGCTCGAGAGAGTAACCAGTTCCTACTCTCTTCAGTAAATAACAGCTGGGAGAGCTTGTTTGGTTAATAACTCTGTACGCTGTTATTTTGGAGGTGCAATACGATTTGTCTGCGGGCAAACCGCCCCGATTAAAAAAAGCGTGCTGCTGCCTAATTTTCGGAGGAAAGTTCTGCTAGCCTGGGGAAGATGCGCATGTCTCTGGGGCCAGGAAGAGCACTTGGGGAGGGTTGGTGAAGGGGCAGGAAATCTTGTTTGAGGCTTAACAAAGCAAACTGCTAGTGGTGTAGGAAATTGGTTAACACCGAGCCGAGGGAGGTACCACAGGCTGGCAGGAGGGTTGCCACTACTGCAAGTAATAAAGTTCAGTGCTTTTCTGAATTTTTAACCACAAGGATCCTGGTGAGTCCTCCTGAGGCATTTCAGGTTCAAAGTTCTCCCGTGTGCTGGTGTTTTTTCTGTAATTTTTGAAGCCAAAGACTCTCTGGTACAGCTGTTCTTCTTTTTAAGAGCTTCCTGAATCTGCTAGCTTTCTGCATTTAACTGTTTTTCCTTGATTTAATCATGTCATCCTTGAAACTGTTGTCCCCTGAATAAATAAAGCCTTCCTCCTTCACATTTTCCATGTGCAGACTGCTGTGATAGGCTGTAATTACGGGTTCAAATTCCTGCGGGGACCCATTGTATGGAGCTAACCCGAGTGCCCATGGATTGGATTTTGGACCACCAGGCAGAGCAATGTGGATGGTTTCTGTTGAGAAGCTGTCCAAATGCTACTTGGATTTTTTTAAGTGCATACAAGGTAAAAATTAATCAAATGCAGTATTTTTAATTACTGCAAAAGGGCTCTGTGTTGGCTCTGTGTTTCTCTCCATCTTTCTCTTGTTGGCTGCTTGCTTGCTGTGAATGATATTGCACTATAAATTCCCATTCCTTCAAACTCAGAAACTTAATATCAAAGTAAAAAGCCATTTTCACCAGCAGTGTTTAATTTTGTCTAAGAAAAATAGAGGATAGTGAAAGTTGACAGTGCTCTTGCTTCTTATACCTTCCTTCCAGGATAACGGTGTTATCCTTATTAGCATCCTAATTTAAAGGAAGTAGTTGTTGGAATAGAAAGTGAAGCAGCAGGTGAACCTGTTACATGATCTAATACTTGTCCCTAGGGCCTGTGTGCATTTCTGTTAGACCGTAGGAAATGAGCATGATAAGGAATTCAGGGAGCAGAGAAATTGCTGGCAGACTTGTCACCAAGTGCTCTTTTCAAGGTTTTGCGAGCTGTATAAATGCGCTAGAAAAGAATGGGATTCGTAAGTGAGAGCTCATAAATTTGTGACCTCTTTCCCCCTTGCGCCAAGAGCTGGCAAGTGCTTCTCCGTGAATGTGAATTTGCTTGTTTCTTTCTTTCCGTGACCAGATTTACAGAAGATTCAGCTCTAATCCATTTCTATAAATATTATTAGTTTGCTTTCTTGGCTTATGTGACACTGAAATAGATCTCATTAGGAGTGGGCTTTCTGTCGCATTTGAAGGCTTTTTCAGTTCCCTACCAATAGTGGTTGCTGCTCCAACCTTACGAGGTTTGTTCGTGCAATTCAGACTTTGTTAACAGGTCCGAAGAGGAGAGTTGAAATTACATTGCCAGCAGTCAGCTTGGCTCTTGGGATACTGTGAACTCCTGCTGTTGTCTTCTGTGTGATGTGAACCATACTTGGTGTTTCAGCGGTGGAAAGAGCTTCACTCTGAGCTCCTGCCAAGGTTGGTCCATCGTGGGGGATCTTTGTTAATCCCGGCGGTCAGGCAACAACTTGCTTTGCAGCAGGCTCATAGAGACCCTGTATATCTGTATGGTTCTGGCTTTGTGTCCTGGCTGTGGGTGAAGAGGGTGATGTGGTGGGTATGAAGGCAGAGCAGTAGTGATGCTCTGTCTCTGGGACAACAGGTTTCAAGAGTTTCCCAGGTCTCTGATCGCAGATTTTTAGGAGCAGCAGCATGATTATAATGAGGCAGTTGAGATTTCTTCAACACCAAATTAGCAGGGAAGCAAGCTATTGCGTCTTAAGAAGCCTTTGGTGAAAGATACCAAAAAAGGGCAAAGTATTATTCGGCTACCCCTTTCTAAATATGTTGGTGTTTTTTTTAAAAAGCCTATTTCTGAGATGCTCTCAAGCACAGCAAAGCTTTGTTATATGAGTAGTCTTGTTATAAATACAGGGGCTGGAGATTAAGAACAAAACCACCAAACATACGTGTTGTTTTGTGGTGCCATCTTGTAATCCTAAGGAATTTTTCTTAATATTTCAGAGTGTGAAGCTGCGTGTTGAAAGCATTGCTGGTTTGTTATCCACTGCTGCGACTCAGCGGGGCAGGGATGGTGCTGTGCCGTGTCGCGTGGGCTTTTGTCCTTGTGTTCGTGGAAAGAGCGCGAGTCGTGCGTGGCCAGCAGGAGATGCTCGGTTCTGTGGAGGCATCTTCTGGCAGAGCGCACCACACGTACAGCTGGGAACAGGTTACTGCTGGATGGGCCGAGCCATGTTGTAGCTTCAGGAAGTGAAGACAGATATGGTTGCTGACGTGCTGCTGCCTTTTTCATAGTCTTTTGAACTTGTTGTTGTTTTTTTTTTTTAACACTTAAGTTTGTTTAGGACCTGTCTTTGGATGCTAGGTCTTGTTTAACAGGTTGGTTGTTTGGTTGTTTTGTTTTTTTTTTTTTGGCAGGAGAGGGAAGTGATAAGGGTACCCAAAAGGAAAGGTTTAGTGAGGATGATGCAGATGGCACTTCTGATGCAGGCTTTCTCCATGGAGTCTACATACCCCTGTAGCAAAGAAAAAGACCAATTTATATCGACTTTAAAGAGCCTGGCTTAGTTCTGTTTTATTTCATGTGTTAAGTCATCAGGCTCCAGCTGCAGCACCCTCCCCTGCGATCCCTTGCAGCTGCAGAGGTTTTCTCGGGAGGGGGCTGGAGGTGGGCACCCCTCCTGGACAGAGGCGTCTGGGACCCTCGTGCCTCTTTGGCAGCTGAGGGGTTTTGCTCCCAGCAGTTTTCTCTGGATTTTAGCCCAGAGAGCAGGGTTGATACGAAAGGGAACAAATGCCTCTCTGTTCCAGTATGCAGGCTGGTAGATATTGATGCCTCGTGGGCTGGGCTGGAGTGAGTCTAGCGGGTGTTTTAATGCAGCAGATTTCTGGGAAGGGTAAGAGCGTTTGACGTTTTGCATGTCGTCTTAGCAGTGCCCGTGTTTGTATGACAGCCAGGTCGGAGCTGTAGCAGCTGACGGTGCTCAGAAGCTGCAGGTGGGAGACCGGTGCTGATGCACGGCTGGGCCGCGCAGTGCACGTGCCGTGACTGTGCCCGGGACGTCTGGCATCTCTTCCACGGGGCGGATGTACCGCACAGGCAGCGGATAGTTAATGCGGCTCCGTTTATATCTCAGGCTCTTAGGGGACTCTCTCATGTGCTGCTTTATCACGGAGCAGGGTCCTGCAGATGCACGTTGGGGTTGGTTTGCCCTCACAACCTCACCGGGCAAGTAATGGGGTTGACGCATTTTCAGCTTGCACCTTTCAGACCGTGTAACTCTGCAGTCCCTGTGGCAAGCAGGCTGACAGCACCGCCGCTTCTCGTCTTTAATGGCAGCAGCGGCTTGCAATGCCCTAATGCGCGTGAGCACATCTGATCTTGCTGCCTTCAGCGCGCTAGAACGAATGCTCTTGCTGTTTGGATGAGAGAGGTTTGAAGAACAAATAGATGACTATTTCTAATTCATATTGTTTCCTGCAAAGCTGTCCCCTCTGCAGGGGAAACATGGTAAAGCCATAACAGGAACAAGCAAACGTCCCGTGCTTCCTGGTGACTGTAATGACTCTGACTTGAAATACATCATTGCTTTAGTCTATCGCTAGCTGACTTTTATCTAGGGTATTTTTTACTGTTAATGATTAGACATTAAACAGTTCCCTCTAGAAACAGCTACTTGCCCTCGCAGAGCTTGCAGCATCTGGTTTTAGTGCTGTTGCCATGAAAACAGGCCGAGCACCAGCAGCAGCCCTGTGACTGCCCTGCGGCCCCTTGCAGCACCAGCCCTAGTTACCCGATTGTTTTTATCCCACCTTAAAGGAAACCCAAGTTTGCAAAAGCTTTACCTAAAATAATAACGTTCGTATTCTCTATTCCCTTTGTGCTTTCTTCCGTTAAACGTTCTAGCACGGATTGGTGTTTGTCTTCTAATAGCCAGAGAGGGTTTCGTCTAGGGTCGAGCCTTGGAGGGGTCTTGGTAGCTGTCTGTTTGCCGGCTGTTGGAAATGCTGAGGTGACTGCCTGTCACCATGAATTAAATGCTAAAGTCCTATCTTGGTTTTCGGACGCAATGCAATGTAAACATAAAAGCGATGAGGGTATTTACCCTTAAGTCAATGACAAATCTTGCCTGATGTTGGTGGAGCCAGGGTTTTATCGGAGGTGTTTTCAAAGGTATAAATTAAGCATTGTGGAGGTTCCCAAAGAAAGGCTTATTAGTAATCGCTGTTCTCTAATCATGCCCTGGGCACGTGCCCTCCCCAAGTTCTGGGGTTTATTTTGTGTTTAATAAAAAAACAATGAAAAAACCCTCAGCCTGTTGGGATCTAAAACTTACTGGGCTGTGTGTGTGACAGTAGCGTTATGGCTGTAGCTGCGATGAGGCCATGGGGGAAAGCGTTGGGATCTTCGCACGGTCGCTTTCGTGTCCTGTCATCGTCACTCGTGCCCTGCCAGGTGGTGTCCATGGAGCCAGAGCTCCTTAGGTCTGGCTTGGTTAAACCCGTACTAAGATTTCCTTGGTTTCTTTCTGGTTCTTGTGTGATGGGTCCAAATTCTGCATTTTCTTTTGCAGATTTCATTAGCTGCTGCTTGACAAAGGAATATAATGCAGCAATTTTCCTAACCTAAATAATGATTCTGAATGACTGTATTTCTAGCTCCCCTTTAACTTGTACTTAAATTAAGTGTGTGGGCTTTTTAATTTGATCATTGTGGGGAGGAACAAAAAATGAAATGCTGCAGATATGCCTTCCTCTTCCCTTTCTTTAGTTAAATCTGTCTTTGTCATTCTTTATCTCTTTGACTTCCATGAGTTGCTCAAGCTATTTTTCTCTAGTTTCTTTTGTTATAGCTTCTATATCTCAGTCTTACATCTTTAGAAATATATAATGCACGTATGTGACTGCTTCCTTGCCTTCACAGCATTGTTGTTGTCAGCGTATGACAAATAACATGTGATTGACGGCTGACTAAGCATTCTGAATATTTCTTCATTCTTTGCGTGCCTAATGATATTTTTTTTTTTTCCTGTGCATAGGGAGGCATGAGTGGATGGCATCTCTTGTGCTGATGGAGCCATCTTCAGACTCAGATAGGAAATTGCACTGACTGCAGACAGGTGCTCTGCCTCCAGGGCAGGAGTCAGCCTTAAACCTGGCTGACCATCATAGCTGCGATGCTGCTAATCGTTGAATCCACGTGACGTGGCCCTCGTATTTATCAAGTGACTTTACATAGTTCTGTAATAGCCGAGTCTAGCCTGGCGTCAAGCGGGGAGAAAATAGTGCCTGTGTCTGTCAGTGTAAAAAGGGTCTTTGTAGCCATATGGCTGTTACGTCTGCTTTCATTAAATGAGGGGGGGAAAAAAAAAAGGTGTGAGGTGCTTCAGCGGGCGGGATCAAAGCCTGATGCTCAGAGTAGCAGGCATTCCCTACAGAAATGTTTTATGTGCTGAAAACTCTCCATTTCCTTTTTTAGGAGAGCTGTCCTTTTCAAGCCAGAGAGCGCATCTGCCTTTGTGCTGAAGAAGGTGGCGTGAACACTCTCTGACCGGGTACGTCTATGCAGCAGCACACCACCAGAGCCAGCCAAACCATCTCTCCTGCCTCTCAGTCAGTTTTCCACATCTCTGTATCCCTGATTCCCCACACCAGGGATATCTTAGGAGGGGAGTAGTGTGAATGTGATGGCAGCAGCACCCTCAGAGACGGTTTGACCAAGGCAGGCTGTAAGTGTCTAAAACTGCCCCAGGGTCACGCAGAAAGCTAACACGTAGCTGTTACCTATAGGCTGGAATGGTTTTTCTGAACGACGTTGTTTTTCTGTCATGATTATTATCATACCACAGTATTACCGCTCTTTAGATGTTATAATATTCTCCAGAACAGACACAGTTTTGCCATGCATTATCTGCCATACAATTCCAGGTGAAAAGATGAAAGTTTTGATAGGATGATATAAAGGTACCATCAAGGTTATTGGTAAAAACTGACCTACCTTAAGAGCAGCTCTTCCAAAAGCCATTCATGCTTCCTTCCTTAAAGCAATATATTGGGCACGGGAGCGTTAACAGAGTTGCTTGTTGCCTCTGACTTGCCTCTTGGACAGAAATTCTTTTTTTTTAAGAGATGCCAACAGCATGTTGGTCTTCAGCGTCCTTCCCTGGGGCTGCTTTTGGAGTCTCCAAGAGAGGGCACTGTGTCCCTGGACCACACAGCATCAGCTGCCAGGCATGCACTGCTTCTGCTCATCCTCTGAGAAAACAGCATTAGTTTCCAGAATGCTGAGAGAGCGTAAGTCCTTGAAACAATTTGAAATGAGTAATTGACTGGCAGACTCATTAGCAAATGTATTAGGAGCTGTGTATCATCATGTGACTGTCGGTCCTTTCCCCAGGCTGTGGCAGGGATACGGCAGTGCTTCCTCTTGCCTCACTTTCCTAAAAAAAAAAAACGTCCTGTCTGTCCCACTTGCATCATTTTGCCCTACTTTTTGCACTTGGTGTCTCCTCCAAGAGGAGAACGATGTTTGTGGGGTCAGCATAGAGCTTTGCTGTGAGTCAGAGTCAACTGGAGGCTTAATTCAAAACATAAGGAATTGGGGAGAAAAACAAAAAAAGGAAAACTAACGGAGGTTGTTATATTGTAATATTTTGCCTTAGGGCTCCAAACAGGAAACACTTATGCCAGTCTCCATCTCAAGAGCAAATCTTTGTTCACTAAAGAGGCAGATTTTTATTGAAGTGTGGAAGTATGCACCTCCCCAGCCCCCCCCCCCTTTTTTTGTTTTTTTTTTTTTTTTTTTTTTTTTTTTTTTTTTTCCTTCCTCCTTTTTAAGCAGTTTCTGCAGCAGGGCCTGTGAATGAGCTGTTACTGCTAGGTTTGGCTTCTGTTTTCAGGACCCATTTGTGAACGCTTTCGTTTCCTTCGGCTCTGCATCGTCAATAACCAGCAGTTCTCTCACAGTGCCTATCTGTTATTTAGGAAGCAGTTTTTAATCCTGTCAGTTCTTGTCCAGTTCCTAAAGTTACATGAAGGCACCTTTATTGGCGACTTAATATTGCAGAAATGATGCTGCCCTGCCCTAGTAATCACTAATATATCAAGAGCACCCTGTTTCCCAGGATTCATTAAGGCATTTATCTTTGTTTTTGACTAATTGACTGGATTGCTTGATAGCCTGTAGAAGATAGGGCGCTTGTATAACATGAAAGCACATTGAAATGACCTCAGAAGTTGCTTTGAGATAAAAATGTATCCCAGGAGAAACATCTACATTGAAACCCAAACTATTAACCTTGCTTCTAAATCCTTCCTCCAGACACTTCTTCTTCTTTCCCTCCTTGCTTTCTGTAGTGGCAGAACAAGGTGAACTTTACCCATCTGGCAGGAAAGGGGGGGAAGATCCCCCCTGGGGAGTGCGTTATTGCGAGCTGGGAAGCAATGCTGGTTTGTCATTATTTCTTTTGTGTGTGTGGTGGTTTTAGTGATTTGAAGTCAACAGCCTGGTGCTGGTTAGTATTTGTTTTACTGGAACAGTTCCTGAGTTGTTGGTGCAGCCTACGAAAATACTTATACTTTATGCTGTTCAGCTGCTTGTCATAATATTTAAAAGCAATAATGGCACTTTAAGAATTATAAACCTCAGCATCCCATCTGTGTTTCACTCTGGTATTTACAGTGTAATGAATTCTCCCTTGCTGCTTCAGCTGGATACTCTTTCACCTCCTCTTCCTGTTTCAAGCAGTTGTTAAGTTGGTATACATTTTAAAATTCCTCCAATTTTTAGGAGGCTCTCAGCAACATAAAAGAACTTCTTGTATTGCTTTTTTGCCTGGCAGAGGCATTGAGCTAATCTAATTATGTCAAACCTAAGCATCCCAAGAGTAAAGTAGTATATTGTCACTGGTTTGATCTGTTTGTAACAGCTGGAGGCATTTGCTGGGACTGGAAGATTTATTTTTTTAGGAATAAACTTTCTCTATAAGCAAACTTTTTTTGCTGCAGACATACAGATTTTTTTTGTTGCTATTCTTAATCTGTCCTTTAAAAGGAGGAAAAGGTGATTTATTTTTTTTTTATGAAAGTTGGAAAGTCCAGAAACATATCTAGTGTATCTCCTAGCAAAAGATGACTGTTGCTATAGCACATTTTTGTTCCATTAGTGTTTGTGCATTTTTGAATTTAATTTTCCAAACAGCTTCAGGAAATTGGCATCCCATAAGTAAGATTTTTAAAAATAGCTCTGTTACTGCTGAAATAAGCCCTGTTATTTCTGTGGACTGGTGTCCTGAGTGTATTACTGGCTCTCTAAAACCTTGGAAGTGTTTAACAAGATACTGCTAAGTAGAGTTGTAACCCCAAATATTTACTGAGGAATTAGCTTGTCCCGTTTCTTTAAAGAATGAACTCTTGCAAATGGAATGCTGCTGTCTGCTAGGCTTATTTTAAACTTTTTCCTCTTGCTCAGAGGAAAAACAAAGCCTGAGTAGGAATGCACGATTGTGTAGTAACTGTCCTTCTGAATACCCCGGTCTGTTCAGAAAGTTGCTCCTGTTGCTGCCAAACGGCTACGGGTGCTCATGTACCTTGTCCCCCACTAGCCCTCCTTGTTTGCCTCTGCTCCTTTTCCTCAGATCACACTTCAACTTCAGTTATGAATTATGATAGTTATTTTTTTTTATTCACAGAGCTGTGTGATCTAGAGTTGCACCTTCCTCCACAGACAGCTCGTGCAGGGATGCTCCGTGCATGGCGCTGGGGTGTTCTGTCCTCCAGCAGCACAACTCCTAGCAATGCTTCCTGGTGCTCTGCTCGGAGATCCCGAAAGAGCTTCGCTTCGCAGGAGCAGCTGCTGGTCAGACTTTGCCTTTGGAGGGACTTTAAAGTGACAAGTGTAGTAGCATGGGTCCTGTCAAATGGTTTCTGCAGCTTTTGAGCTTGAAGCACAGATCCCTTGCGTTGTGAAGTACTGCAGGGCATAGGGAAGGCCCTTTTTGCTTGCCTCTCCTCCAATCCTTCCCTTCTTAGGACTTAAAAAATGTTCCGGAGCAAATTGCCAGAACAGACTTCCTAGCAACTTCACAATTAGTGATTTGCTTCCAAAAGCAAATGTGCGCTGGCTGTGGCAGCTGTTACTTAGCAAAAATCCTGGGCTGCGTGCTGGAAAATGGCAGGAGTTCTGTGGACAAGGGAAAAAGAATCTGCTCATCCCTTGGAGGGATTAATGGGGAAAAGTTAAACTTTACAAGCTCTCCCTTTACCGTGGATATTTTGCGTTGGTTGTCCAGATGCAATTATTTGATAATGATTTACTACTTGCAGGTGAATATTTTTAGAGACATGACAAAGTCTACCGAGATCTTTCGCCTATTATTAGAGTACTAAGTAGCAGAATTAAGCTGGCGTTGCTTATCCCATTAAGGTTATTTAATTTTGAGTATGACCTGAGCAACTTCACCTTCTGTAACGCGTTTCTCTCTCCTTAACTTTGCTAAGACGTCAGCACTGGAGGAACCTGCTTGCCTGCAGTGAGAAGACGCGGCACAGTAGGTCGTTACCTCATAATTGCAGCACTGCTCTGAATCACGCTCTCGTGCTGATGCATCTCGGCGTTGGTTTGTTATCTGTTGGTCAGCAGTACCTGCCGGTAATGCTTTAATATAATCCTGCGGTATGGCATGTAACAGTCCCCAAGTTCTTGATTAGGGATCCATCAGGCATCTTAAAAGGAGCCTTTTGCCATTTCCCATGAGCTGTTCTGCGTTACCTAACGATGATGAATGAGGTCACATCGTCCACTGAACCAGGGAGGCCAGAGCTCTGTAGCAGCCCCAGTGCAGGGATCCCTTTTGGAAGGGGAATGTCGAGGCTGTTTTGCACAAACAGCGTGCTGACTGGCTCTGTTTTTTCTAAAATGCATGGCTCTTTAGTGCTCAAAAATCTTTGAACTCTGAATAAGCAAAATGAATAGGCTGCAGACTGGAGTTAGCCTTTAGAGCCTGGGCAAATGCAGGGTTTTTCTCTAGTTCTCACTTTAAAACCCCAAGTCAGCTTGTCAGGAACATTGCACATCGGCCTTGGTTTGCAAAGGTGGTAGAGTTGGTGTCTTGATCACCCTGTTAATGCAGCGTCTTTGATTTTTATGCTTTTTCACATATTGAAGCATTCTTTAAAAATCTTAAGGACTAGTGGCATGATCAGCAGTCACTTGCTACGGAAGGATGAGACTTTTGAATCTGTATTCCTAAGCTCTCTAATTTTTCATAGAACTTTTTATTAATCACAGTTGGAAGAGCTGATAGCATCAGCTGCCTGCCCGCTCCGTGATCTGCCGGATCTTGGAGTGTTTGAGGGAATTACGGCAAGTTCCTCCTGCCGGTGAGCTGGACGATCCTTGTGGAAAGGCTCTTCTGCAGAGAATGCCTCCCACGGAGTTCCTGGCACCGCGGGTTTTCTGGTGGGCTGGAATGGATGATCTGACTTCCTTCGAGCCTTGCCCTGACTTTGAGGGAACGTTGGCAGCTGCAGGCTCTGGCCCTGGGAGATGCTTTGCATTACCAACTGTTTTTGCTTCCATTTCCTTCGGAAAGGAATTCCCCTCCTTGCTGTCCACACCCATTTCAAGGTATCTCTTAAAGCGCTGGTACTTGCACTGCTAGCTGCTCGCACGTTCCCAGAGCAGGCTTGAGCGAGGGAGTTCTGGCCCACACCGTAAACAAGGCATAGGTCAGGAAGGTCCAGACATGACAAGGTTTTTTTCCAAACCCGTTGGTGTGACAAATTCCCATGACGAGTAGCTGTTTCTAGTGAGAATGGTAGAGCCGCTCCGAGACTCGCACAATGACTTTTTAGGTTCTTTGCTCAGGCTTTGTTGCCAGCAAGTGCTGGTGTGCAATATCCGCCTGGAGGAAATTGCAGCCTGCTCATCGACTGTGTAGGAAATGGTAGGAGATAGGGGAGTGTCGGCTGCGAGCGTGGCCGTGCACGCACCCAGAGGTATGTGCTAAATAATGAATGCTGTACTTAAGGTACTGGGGTCCAGCTGACTTACTGAAGCCCTTTCGCCAGCTGGAAGTGCCAGCCAGCGTAGCCTGATGAATGGCAGCAGGAGCACATCCAGTTAGTTTACCTCCTTGGCTCTAGCAGTCCTGTTCTCGATGTCAGTAAACAGGAGCGTGTGCGGTCACGCTTTGCTCGGCGAGCTTGGTCACGCTGCTGGATATCATGTTCTTTACCTTTGCACTGGGAGAAGCGTGGAAGGAAGGAGGGGGCAGAGTTTGTTCCAGCACACTGAGGTCAGGCTTGTTTTCCCTCTTTGAGCAAGAACAGACCAGCCCCTGGAGTCAGATTCTGCAAGGCTATAAACAAAAGGCTCGTTTCTTCGGAAAGCCAAAGATGGTATTGTGTTCATCTGGAAAGTTGTTGGGTTGTTTTTTCCCTGCTGCAAACTGTTCCTTGTGTATTAACTTCCAGTTCAGATGTCTGCGCAGGAGAAACAAAGCCGATGTTAATTGGGCAATAGTTTGGGATGTCAGCAAAGCTGGCCGCGATTGCAAACCAGAGGAGGGGGAAGCTGGGGGAGCCCAGACAAGAGGCTGCTCCTGCAGCAGTGCTGGTTTGTGCAGAGCTTGAGTCCAGCCGAAGAGGTAACCTTCCAGTAAAGACTCTGCAGAGAGCACAAACCACTAGTGCGGAGGTGGACTGTCTGGGATGCTAAGGTGTTGAATGTAGGTGGTGGTATTCTCACCCGCTGTGTGGGACCTGCTCAGAGACTGCCTTCAGCTGTGGACACTTCTGCTGTGGTTCTGGAATAGTCCTGAAATAGTAGTGTCTGCAGAAAACCTAAACAGCTCTTAAAATGGGGACTGATTTAAAAAAAAAAAAAAAAAAAAAAAATTAAAAATGGTAGTCTAGAAGCCCTTGTGTTTGATTTTAAAACAAAAGGAAAGAAAAAGCAATCAAGACAGGTGTGTTGACGAAGTTCAAGGAAAAAAAAACAACAATAAAGACTGTGTGTATTGTCATTTCAGGTTTTCATTTAGTTACAGCTTCAAGACTCCATTTAGTCAAAAGGTGGATTTGGTTTTGGGTGGCTTGTCTCTGAATGAGGCATCGAGCTCTCCTGCAGCTTGGAGGTGGTGGCTGATTCCTGTAGGAGCTCGGCATTTATCAGCTCTTACAGAGCACCAGAGGCACTTAAACAACTGCACATACTTCACAGGGCTGAGCTACTTGCTATTTAAATCTGTTTGCAATTTAGAAGCCATAATTATTTTTTCATGCTATGAGATCACGTATAGCTGGAAGAGTTGGGAGGCAACGGAGTGGGGGTTGCAGCTGAAGGCTGGTGCAGCGCAGCCTGTGATTTATGGGGCAAGTTCATCTTGTTCAGCAATTAGCAGGATACTGGGAAAGTAATCTTCCTTCCTTTCCCTTATAAAAGGCATCCCATCCTGCATGGAAAGGGTTGACGAGCGTATTGACTTACCAGCGGCTGAAATTCCCCCAGGCTGTTCATCGCACTCCCTTTCTGCAGAGGCTTGTTAACCTGTACTGCAGGGAGAGGCAGGAACTGCGATGGAAATGCCACTTTGGAGGCAGAGCAAGGGGAAAGCCGTTCCTGAGGACTTGTTTTCCCATGTTCCTGGTGGCCTTTTTTTTCCCTGAAAGACCTTTTGGGTGCTGCTGTGCTTGTTGTTCAGCTCTGCGGTCCTGTGCGTGCTCCTTGCCTATCTCCCACGCTGTATTTTGGGAGAGCTGTGCCTCTAGGTTGACAAAATCCCCTGAATTTCAGTCCCCTTGGGTTTATTACTGAATTCCGTACAGGGATCGGGCAAGCCTGTGCTGCTTTAGCAGGAATGATTGCAATGAGCAAGGCCCCAGCTTTGGCATTTGCTATTTTGGGCCAGGAGGAAGGCGCAGGCTCCTCTCCACCTGCTCTGCCAGGCGCAGCTCTGCTCCAGCAAAAGCCTCGGCGGGGTCTGGGGGCTGCCTGGGGGCGAGCGTGCGGACCACCGGGCCGTGGAGAGTTTTGCTCAAGCAAAGGCAACGTGAGGAAGCATCCGGTGGTTTGCTGATGCTGGAGGAGGAGGGATGGATCGGTGGTGGTGGCCTGGGAGCCGTTCGGAGGCTGATTGGAAACCTGGTGCCATTCACTCCATCCCTGAAGTGTTCACGTTTTTACCCTCTGCTCTTTTTTTGGTTTCTTGGTCCCCTAACCTAACACAAGTTCTTCTTTTTCATAGTAAGGCTTTTTCTCTTGCTGTCACCTTCGTATTTATGTGGATAGCCAGCGTTTGCTGCTCGTGTTTGGAACATGGTGTTTGTGAGAATTGCTAGTCTCCAAAACAAAAAAAAAAAGATTTAAACATGATTGTTTTGGCAAGAGGGCTATTCCTCACGCTTTGATTTACTGAAATCTGAAGATGATGAAGGTGAAAGGGGCAAGGCAAGCCATGGCCTAAAACCCAGCAGAGAGTAAATGACGTAGGTTTTACTCCTTTAAAAAAAAAAAGTTTGTGTTCAGACAGTAAGTGGAGGAAAACAAGCAGGGTTGGATTTCAGCTCAGATGGATTCTTGGAAATGATCCTAGCTCTTGCTCCCAGCAGCTTTGAGTTCAGTGTGGTAAGCTGGGCTGACCGGAGGAGGGTTGAGCAATGGCTTACTGGTAAGCAGGAAGGAGGACGTCCTGCCGAGCCGCGGTGGTGCGGCAGGGCAGCAGCCCGGTGTGTGAGGAGCTAAACATGGTTTGGTTTTTCTCAGTGTTTTTAATGCTTTCTTAAGGCCAGCTTACTTCTAGACTTTTTTTTTCTTTGGTACTTGCTTCTTGAAAACTAAGCTTGCCAGTATGTCTGTGTTCAGCCAGACGACTCTGCTGGCTTCTTTGCTAAAACACTGTATTTTTGGGGAGAATGGTGCAGAGCAAAGGTGCAAACACCTTTCCCTTGCCCACCATGGGGGACTTATGCTCAACATCTGTTGCCTGTACTCCAGTAGTTAGGCTGCAGTGAAATACAGAGCAGAATATTTAAGTGACCTCTTATCCAGTAGCTGAAGCATTGGTTATCTCCAGTTTCAGATGCCACACGTTCAGCTCCAGTGTCTGAAATACACAGCGTGACCTCCAGGCCGTGTGCGTTATTTATAAAACAAAGGAAAATGGGTTCCCTGTCAATGTGTGTCTGTTGTATGCAACAAAATAAAGATGTGCTTGGAAACACTATAAAATTTAAACAAATCAATGTTAATTTCAAAACATACCTGGGACATTGAGTTCTTTGGTATGGAAAAGTGGTGTCGGTAAAAACAGACAACTGCAGTGAATGCAGCGCCTTCCGTATTACAGTAGTCATTGAAGTGAGTATCACTATGATAAAATTGAAGTCAATTTATTCCAAATTACAACTTCATTAATAATGCACCATGTGTTCAGTATATCAGTGCTGGATCTCCTGAATTCCCGTTTCCTTTCCAGGACTCTTAACCGGGATCCCTGGCAGCAAGCGCGCCCTACGAGACGGTAGCCGAAACTGCTCCACTGCAGTAAGAAGGTGAGCAAGAACAACTCTACCCTTGTGCAACTTGCAGTATCGTTTCATCCTTAATTTACCTTCCATTGATGGTTAAGTTTTACCTGCTACAGTGGGAAAATGCTGCAGCACCTACCGTCGTGTTTGCCCAAGGACGTTAGCTATTCCGAGGTGCTCTTCTGATTTGACTCTTCATGCTCCCACTGGCCTGAGACAAAGGCTGGTGGTGATTACTCGCTGCCCACGTGGAGCAATGTTCTGCTCGTTAGGTAACAGTAATCCACCTCCTTAATTAGGGAAGAAGATCTATAGATTCCAAAGACGACGTGTCCCTCAGAAGGCGTGAGGTGCGTGTGGGAGCCTTTGTTCTTGCTGGGAGCCAAGGGAAGCAGCAGACTGTAACTGCTGTAGCTGGAGGATAAAATTCCGTTTCCTTTTTTATCTAGCCTTTGCTGGAACGTATGTACATGTTAACCAGTAGCACACGAATGGGAGATACTGCAAATGATGGCTTTTTCATTCTGTATAATGTTGGTTTTGTTCTGTGCTGGAATATTAGATGCTGCAAATGTCCTGTCTTCTCCCTGCCCTCTAAGCAGAACGGTCAAGGTAGAGGCCAGAGAGTCAAGATGTGATTTAAGGTGCGTGCCTCGGTCACCCTGTGCTGTTTTCTCTCAGCTTTGGCTTCACGTTGATCCAGCTGAAGCTGTTAACTCCCTGGAAGTATGTGACAAGGCAAAACCAAGGGTTTTGTCTGTTGTGCTGAGGACAGCTCTTGCAAATCACCTTGTATTCCATTAAAATTATTAAATCATTGGTTCCAATCTTCCCTATACAAACAATCAACACTAAAACATTGTCTGGTAGTGCTGACTAACAACCCCTGTAATTAGTTCTCCAGCTAATGAAGCAGCGTGGTGATTAAAGCCTCATGACTGTTCTATACAAGAAATAAGCTAAATATCACTTGGGCTGTTTGAAACTGCCCTGGAACTTTGTGTGATCTCAAAGCACAGAATACATCAGTAGCATTGTTCTGAAAGTTTTAGACCAGTTTGTCCATTTTGTTTATATTTTCCCTGTGTGCCCTCAAATGCAACGTTTAAATTTGATTTAAACTGGAACGATGCCTGCTGTAGTTAACCTTCTAGTAAACCTCACTGACCTCGATGGGCCATGTTGGACAAATAAACTTTAGCGTGCTTGAAGGAAATGATGCTGAGATTAAGCATGGCATTCGGTCTGCTCAGACTTCCTAGAAACAGCATTTCACCGGTGTGTTTCCACTACTTCCTTTTCCACAATAGTTCTGCAGTTTTTCACACAACCTTGTCTTAGCGTATCTTTTTCTTCCGAGGTCTGGAATTCCGTCTGCCGTACGGATGGCAGGCCTGTGGCACTGTGCGTGACGTGCAGCTGGCTCTAACCGCATCCCATTTGTCCAGGGTTGCACTGCTGGTCACCAGATGCTGGCTTTTAAGTGCAGCTGCTTATATGAAATACTTCCAAATCTTTTTAGTCAGCTTTAAAGAAATGATATCTATTGCTGCTTGGAACACTTGATAGCTGAAAACTTCACAGGGGGATACGGGCTGCGGTACATGAGTGCTGGTGTCGCCTTTCTCTGGTCACCTCTGCCTTCATAAAATAACACTTGACGTGGCTGCTTTCCGTGGAGCCTCAAAAGTCCCTTCACGCATCAGCAGTCCTTTTGTGAGATCCTAGATTTCCTGTCCTATGTGTGAAATACCAGCAAGGTAAAGGAACTTCAGCTTGGTGAGATGACAAACCCATAGCTGAGAATAGAGTATCTCACATACTCCTGTTGTCCTAGAGATGGATTATCTTTAGATCAAGGGTGCTATATTTCAAAGAGGAGTGTTGCTTCTATTAGTGTACCCATTGGGATTGAAGGGGCAGTGAGCGCGTTTCAAACCTCCCTGATGTCGGGAGGGATTTGCCATCCCTGCTGGGGCTTTGGGGAGAAGTGGGTCAGGCTGGTGCCGCTTTGGGGCAGAAGAGGTTGGACAGACGAGGAGCGGTTGCTGTTCTGCTGCAGTCGCTCAGAAGAGTTGAGATCTACGTGACTCCAAAGCCAGTGGTTCTGTATTCCTGTGTGCCGCAGGAAGGCTGTTGGACATGGAAATGGTGACAAAAGACCCACCTTTGTGTCTTTTGGGTCTCTTATGTTCCAAAACCCAGTTCACTGGGAAAAACTGCATTTAGAGTAACAGCCTGCAGTGAGCCGGTTTGAACTGCAGAGGTCTCTGTTAAGCCACTTAAGACTTTGGATTCTTTTAAATTTGAAACCTGTTGTTATGCTGTGGCCTTTTACTATTAAATAATGTATATACATTATCATAAAACAGACTGTCACGCTGTCATTGCTTTAATTGCAGCTACAGCTAACAGCGCAGTCCAGCCAGCACGGTGGAGTGAGGTGCTACAGAGAACACTACTCCTTGCAGCTCTCCCTGGAGCAGTGGGAAGGGTCAGTTCGGTTTTGCAAGCAGGAGAATGGCTTTTCTTGCTGCTCTTAGCACTGAGCCTAGCTCTGCAGAGCAGCCCCGATCCAGAGGTGCCTACAAAAAGCCAGGTCTCTGCCGTTCCAGCAGTGGGTGTCGGCAGATGGCAGCACCCTGCCCTGCGCTGGGTGTTATTTCTGGCCGGGAGATTCCTCTGTCCCCTGGATTCAACACCACAGTCTAGACTTACTGACAGTCAGGATTCCTCTCCTGTTAGGTAAGCCAGATGTAGACGCCCATTATGCAAATTCCCAGCCATAGTGTCCCTCTGTAACATTTTTCAAATTGTCTAAATAAGGTGCTTTTTCATACAAAAATTTGTAGCAAGACTTTTGGGTAGCTTTTGGCTTCCTTGCCCTCTAGGCATGTTTTTTTTTTTTTTTTTTTTTTCCTTGAAGGTAGCTAACCAGTGCAGCCGGAGTTCTTTTTGCCCTTAGCAGCTGTCCAAATGTGGCACAAGTAGGAAGAGGCAGGCTGCATAAAGAGCTAATATTGTTCAAATAAGAAACTTAACGGCTGGTAGCTCTTGTCCCCGTCACCACAGGGCTTGTCCGTACAGGCTTCTACATGGATTCTATTAAATACAACGTCATTACACAGACTGAACAGGCGTATTTTGGTTTCTGAGCACTGTAAGTGTGCCTCGTGGGGGAGAGAAGGGTTAGAGGGTACGGTGACCCAGTGCCTTTCCCCGTCTGGCTGTCGGATCTGGACAGAGGGGTTGCCCTGTTAGTGGCTCGTATGACTCATGCCCTTCGTGTCCAAGGCTGAAGGTGGCAGGAATTGATCGTGCCGGATTGGTCAAAGAGGCTGGAAATGTCCGTGGCATTTTTACTCTTTTTTTATTTTATTTTATTTTTTTAAAACAGAGACATTAAATGAGCTTTTCAGGCCTGATGACTACTGACTTACTCTTGCAGCTGTAGACCAGAGAGGCTTCTGTCATGTACTTATTATAGGAGCACTAATTTCTGAGCACTTAGTGTATCTTCAAATGTTTTATAATGTGGTTCTATAACTAATATCTGTCCTTCTGCCCCCAGTCTGAAGTTGCTTTAGAGTCTTCAAGCCTCAGAGCACA
Source organism: Aramus guarauna (assembly GCA_013400195.1). NCBI lineage: Eukaryota > Metazoa > Chordata > Aves > Gruiformes > Aramidae > Aramus > Aramus guarauna. The sequence continues at coordinate 59,045 of VXBL01010102.1, read as the reverse complement.
CAGTTTGACACAAATAGCTGGGAAGAGATGACTGGAGGCTTAATAAGATGCTCGTTGGGTCAGTATCTGGCAGCCAACCAACAAGGCAGATTTACAAATTGCTGTTAGTACTGCATGGTGATCACATCTCTTCTCAAGAAAAACATTGGAAGGCTTCCTAATCTTGAATTCACTGCGCAGGCACGTGATTTTCTGGGAATTAGCTTGAATGTGCTGCAGAATGGTTCATAAATACCTATGTGGCCTAATATTAGATAATGGAAAACCAAATACAGCAGGGGGGTTTGTCCATTTTCTCCGTGGTGGCCCTTCAGCCAGCCCTGGTGGCCTCTCTATTTATACCAGCAGCTGCCAGCTTTGATGATGTTTCTATTCCTTACCTAAGAGAGGGAAAAAGTCTGTATTTTTTTTTAAAATTGCAATGTTGCTCCTGTTTTACTGAGCTGTATTTGTTTTGGGGCATAGTTAATTCTTTAAAGAAATATTTTAAGCTTTTTTCAGGGGAAACAATACCACGCTATACCCTGTGGTGTCTGCAAAGCCGTGGTGTTCAAGCTGATGTTGACAGCCAGGAGAGAGACTCTGTCCTTTGCTGCCCTCGCAGTGCTGGCTGGGACTCTCCCTTCCCGTCATGTGGGCTGCGATCCCGTCCCTTCCTGCGTGGGAAGGCTTGTCCTTCAGCCTCCTCCTGCGCTGAGCCTCTGACATGCGCTCTGCACATTAACAGCTTACACAGCCCCCAATTAACTGCCGATGACTCCGCGATACGATCTTTCATCGGCAGCTTCCCAATACGTCTGTGCTCTCGGTGACTTGCACGAGTTAGAACGTCTGCCTGCTTCCAGCAGCGTTATATAAACCATCTCCAAGCTCGCCTTCTCATTTTGAAAGTGTATTTTAACATTTCTGCTTTAAGATCGGAGATAATTGAAAGGGGGTTGAGCGTTGCTGAGTCAGTTCTTACTGGCTTTGGTTTCTGTCCTTCCTGCCCTCCCACACGCTCCACCTGCGCACCGAGCTAACCTTCAGCAGCGACAGCCCCCATGGGCTTTCCTCCCAAGAGCCAGCAGTAAACAGAGCCTGCTTTCCCATTCTCCGGCTCCTTGGCCTGAGATAACGATCGAGGTTTTTTCCCAAAGAGCTGAGCGTTGGAGATCTGGGAAGGAAAAAGTGGGGGGGGGTCCCTGAAGTTTGGGCAAGCTGTTGCTCTGTCCTCCCTCTGCCTAACTGGCAAACAGCTGGGATAATTAAATTGGCCTTTCCTTTGAAACACCTAAACTCTGTAAACATGAATATATCCTCATGGTTGTTTCCAGCTGCAGAGCTGAGGTTTTATTGTTTGACGGTATTGTATGCGACCTGGCGGTGCTCGATGCTGTCGTCTGCTGGCCCGGTTGCTGACCGAGTTAGTCACACATGGCTGAGCAAACCCGATATTTGCTGTGTGAGATGCCGATGGACATGCAAGACATTACCCATCACTGTTTAATGAGATGGTACGGTGGCATCTATGGTGCAGGTAATATAAATATTGGATTTGACTTTGGTTTTTTGGAAAACCATGCTGCTCTGGCACCACTCACATGCAGTCAGTGAGCCTCAGAGCTGACCTGTGCTGAAGCGGGTTTGTCTGCCTTGTAATAAATTCTTTGAAGTTTAGAGCTGCCTAAGCACTTTTCTATCGATGTGCAAAAATGCTTACTGTGATTTTTAAACTAAACCTTTTATTTTCTGGTGAGATACGAAGCCCTGGTTGCGGGCTGACTGGAAGAACAGTTCGGTCCTATGTGAACCTGTAGACAAGATGGGGAAACGATCTGTCCTGCTGTGAAATTCGGTCTGAAATGCAAATCACTGAGAGGGTGCAGGGGATTTAGGTGAAGAATCCAACTGTCAACTGTCTCTAGAAAGTTAGAAATCAATTATAGCGTAAAAGCCTTCAACCTCTTATCTGAATCTCATTGAATTTGGGCTTTCAAGTTGCAGAGCAGAGTTGCATAGGCATATTGTCATTAAACAGGTTAGTTTGTTCTTTATCTCGTTTTTCTAAGTATATATGTGAAAGTGCCTAAACAGCACTAACTTTACATATTTCCAGGTGGTTTCCCATCCCAGCGTGGGGTGCACGTACAGCTGCTCCCTTGCTGCCATCTGGACGGGCTCGCATTCCTTCAGCCCTGAGGCCAGCATTTCTCTGCTCCTCTGCACCAGCTCATTTGTTTAGTATTTGTTTAAATTTTGAATCCCAGCACTGTCTCCAGATCACTTAAGCTACCAGACACCTTTATTAGTTGTACATGCAGCCCCCGCCCTCTGGCATTTTAAATCTTATTCGTACTTATTAAAATAAAATGCGTATTGGCAACTTTCAGTTGCTTGTTGCTGTAGTTCACTGGAATTAATCTGGAATCCCCAAATGCCATTTGATTGAGTAAAGGCAGTTGCCATTTGCTGATTAGGCACTCAGCTATTTCAGTTCAAAATTGGAAAGGAAAGTTGCTTTTTTAAGTCTTGGTGACAGCTTGGACTGGAGAAATCTCCTCCGTTTTGGGTTTCTCCTTTGCTCTGTGTACACAGGAGCTCGTACGTGAGCTGTTCTTTCCTTAATATTCAACTTTTCTGCCAATCCAGCCCAGAGACACTCACAGTTACTGTCACACGCTCCCAACCGCACAAGGCCGTGGGGAAAATGAGTGTGCAAAAGTGTCTAGCAAGAGTCAAATTAGCAACTGGTCTGAGTGCCATGCTTCTAAACCTGAAGTGCATCTTTGCTTTCTACCTGTCGCTTTCCTCAGCTTGATTTATTATCAGGAACTGATGGAAATGGATGATCCACATCTGCCAGATCAGACCAGTCTTTGTCGGGGGAAAACCAACCCAACAACCCCAAACCCCAGATGACCCATCCTATTCCTCAGTGTCTTCAATGTAGTTGGTGCCTCCAGCCTGGGCTGGGGTTGAACTAAGACAGCAGTGTTGGAATTCTCCATCTTTTTAAAAGCTAGACATCGGTAGGATTTTATTAACCTGGACTTTCTGTGTAACCAGGAGGACATGAGGCCTCTGCCAGGTGCAAGAAGTCATTGATCTAGAACAGTCCCCCCGGGTCCGTCTGTCCCCCATCCCACTCCCAAGTACAAACAAATGAAGAACTTAAACTTTTCTTGCAAGCCTCCCATTTGAACGTTGCCCAAGCCCGATGATGAAATGTAATTGATTCTCAGCATGTGGAACCCTACCAGCAGGTCTCTGACCGTTCGTAGCCAAAGGTTGGACAAAGCTCGATTTAACCCTACTACATCATCTGTACTAGGAGCTTCTTAAACCTGAATCTCCTGGGACGTGTCTTTGCTTCTTCTGGTCTTGGCTTCAGTAGCTCTGAACTGAAGGGATGCTTTATTTCCTCTGTTGGGGTGTTCCTGCAGGTAGCCCCAAGCCTGGGGATGGCTTTGGTTCTATCCAGGCTACCTGCTAAGAATAACTTTGCAGAGCATCTGCAAACGAATAAAAAAAAAAAAAAAACCAAACCCGTCGGTAACGTGAGGATATGCAGCATCGTCCAAGAAATTTCCTTATAAAGTATTGCTACGACTGCAAAGCCCTGCCAACAGGAACGGCCCGCGCTGCCAGGAATGTCTCTCCTTTTCCTTTCCCTGCTGCAGAAAAGACCGTGCTTCTGCCAAAGTCACAGCCGCTGCACTCTGATTGATGCAAAGTGCTGAGAAGATCTGCAAGACAGGGATTTTTGTGCCTGGCTTGGAAACTGGAGATGAGGAGAGGGTAGTTCTGCGGAACAGTTGTGAAAGGCACATACTGCCAATTTTAATCCTCTTGCAGCCAGCCCCTGAAACAAAAGGAAATGATTCCGTAGCGTGCCGAACAACGCTTGCTGCCCCTTTTCATTGGCTTCACTGTGGGGAAAAAAACCCAACATGAGTCACACAAACTGCTTTTGCAAGTCCTTGCCTCTGCAAACCAGTCCTGCTCTTCTTTATTTGTCTTTCACTCTTTAAGGAAAGTGGCAGAAAAAAAAAATGAAACTGTTAGTGTTTGTGGGACAGCAGCTAAACATCCAAGGTTCTCAAGCTCTGCAAGAAACCTGTTTCTTTTTTTCTGAACCATTGCACTTGAACTAATCAGCACAAAATGTTTGCTAGGATGAAAGCCAACGTTTAATGCTGCTGTGATGGAGCTGGTGGGGTTAGCTTTGGGGACACAAGCTTTAGGAACCTCAGATCTGTCAAGAATGACCAAAACTTGTCATGCTTTAGCGCATGTAATAACGGGAAGTATTTTGGGGCTGTCCCCAAGAAGTCTGGTTCTGTTTAAAAGCAAAGCAGATTAGCTCAGAAGGCAGAAATTCAGTTTTTGGGCTTGTACCCTCCGGGGTCTGATAGTCTTCAGTTTGGGGGGGGGGTTCTGCTGCAGGGTGGGGGCTTTGCTGTCGTGGCTGCGTGTTGGAGAGGCCGTAGAGCAAACGTTCTGCTCGTCTTTTGTAGTAAAACCTTGTGTTCAGCAAAAATGGTTACTCAGTCTGCAAAGACGTTATGCGGGCTTTTAAGATAAGCCGTAATTCAAACCTTTAGGTTGTTTTGAGCAGGGGTTTTTTTGTTAGTTAGCTACCTACTAAGGGTGAATGTAGCTTACGGAATATTTGGTGAGGTTTTTAATGGTTTGAAATGATCTTGGTACTTTTTGCGGTGTCACGTGAGATCTTGCAACAGGTGATCCATAGAGGAGTAATAGTTAACTTCTGCATTGTGCAAAGGATTTCTTTCGGTTAGCTGCCGGTTGTTGCGCAAGCGCGTTTACAACTTTATCAGCATCGAGAAGAATCCTGTCTCCTCTGTGACAAATGTTATTTTCTGTCTGTGTCAAAGTGCTTTGTTAAAATCTACAGCGGCCTCGCAGGAAAAGAAGGTCGGTTGTTTTTCCCAAGGTCGTGGAGGAAAATTGTGACAGAGCTGGTGGAGGAACCTGAGCTGCAGTCTTCAGGTCTGTGGTTTTGCCTTGAGGCTCTCCTTCCTTATTGCCCTCTGTGGAGCTCTGAAGCAGAGGGTGAGAGTCACTTACTCAGAAGACCCCCTTTTTTTTTTTTTTTTTTAACTATAGCGTGTGCCTCTGCAGAACCAGATGTGACTTAACTGTTCCGAAGCAGGCATGAAAGCAACCTTGGCTCAGAAAGCGTGCTGGGGAACGCTGCAATCTTGGGAGAAGGCTGGATAAAATCAGGTTGCTCTGCTGCCTTCCCGGGGTTGCTGCTCTCAGGGTCAAGCCGACAGGTGAATTTGTACCCTGTCTCTAGTGCTCGTATTTAAAAACAAAACAAAAAAAAACCCCACCGCAACAACCCACTTCCAAATGCAGCAGCCCCTGCTCAACGTTGAATTGTGTTTGAAAGAGAACAGGACTTACGGTTCTCTGCTTATAATTTGAGCCCAGTGAGGTGCTAAAAGCATTTTCTCAGATGCTCATCCAGCACCACTCAATGACACCTGGTTCTTCAGAAGGTCCTTCATGTCCCTGGCTGACAGCTGAGCTATCACATTTTTCTCCATAGTCTGTAATTTGTTGGTGATGACTGTTTTTTGATGTTCCTTCTCTTTACCTCTTCTATACGTGCACTTACAAGCCACCTTTCCTTCCCTCCTGTGTGCTCAAAACGCTTTTCTAAGAATTTAATTTCTGCAGCATGTGCAAAACTCTGCTTTTTCTTTTAATCAGACACAATCAGCAGTGTGCAGATAGACAAGGGAAACTTTGAGATCTTGGCAGTCTCTGCCTTTTTTTAGTATAATTGAGATAATACCAAGTTAATATATCAAAAAAAGATCTGGGGCAGTGTCCCGATTCTCTCTCCAGTGGCCTTGTTCAGGTGTCAGTCTCCTAAGGGGTACCTCAAGATGCTGGGATTTTGTAACCTGTTTTCTCTTTTCCTTGTACCTCTTCTCACTAAGCTTCTATCGGACAAAACACACTTTCTGTCAATTTTCCATGAACTGCAGCCTGATTGTCAATTTTTTTTTCTCTGTATACAGAGGAGAAGAGACTATGAGACTCTAACGTTAAATACCTTTGCCACAAAAATTCAGAGTAAGGGTTTGTTTAGGTTCAGCAGAATAGATTTGCTTTATAGACCAGTACCAAACTAGTTGGTATCTTCTGTCATGCTCACGACTCACCCCTAAAACATCCTTTTGCAGCAAACTTATCAATGCTGTAGGTCTCTCCCGGCTTCTCTGCTCCTGGCTGCCCTCCAGCCATTTCGCACTGCATTGCTTTACAGAGATGAGCCTGTTTTTGTACCAGTCTCCTCCTTCACTGCTCTGGGCTCATCTTGATGTGATACCGTCCCTCCACTTACACAGAAAGTTCAGGAGCTGGGGGCCAGGAATTTTTTGGGTACCCTGAAGTGCTGCATGCAGCCTTTCGAGGAGGACAGTGGCAGACCTCTGGGAGACCAGAGGCATGGAGAGAGCACGTCCTGGGAGCACTGAGTATGTTATGCCTGTTAATAGCACCTGCTCTTCTCACTTTCTCAAAGCTGGCCTGTCATTCCAAGGATATCTTGCTATCGGGCTGAATCATGGAAAAAGGAAAGGGGAGAAGTGATGCAGGGGTTCAGGTTCAGTGTAAGGGCTAACTACCCTCATCTCCCTTGGTTAGCTTGAATGAGTGTAGGGCTGAGAGTGCAATCAACACCAAAAATCTGCTCTGTTATGGCTTGAAGTGATGTGAAATACTTGAGATAGCTGTATTTGAGATGCTGCAGTTGCAGCAGAGGAGCAGCTCCATGCGTCGCATGGGGATACACGCAGCGCGTGTATTTTTGCTGGTGGAATCTCTTGTCTTCCCATGGCTCTCGGATCTGATGCTTCCTTTCGTCTTTCTCAGTATGGATGTTGCTATTTGCTCTTCGAATGAGTTGACACCTCTCTGTTTTCACTAGCTTTGGGGAAATGACCTCTGCTTTCCCACAGTCAGGTGCTGGATTTCACAGCTGTCTTCACCAGAACAGGTTTTTAGCCTGTTGCCGTTTGTGTTGTATCTGGGAAACGCATTACTGGGTAAGAGTGGCTTGAAATAGGGTTCATAGGCCCCACAAGTTCAGTTGAAGGAGCGCAGTTGGCTTTGGAGAGCTTAGACCTTGGGCAAAAAGGGTAGTCGTGGTCCCTCGGGGACCCTGAAAGGCAGCAGGACGGGAGGTGAGCCAAGAGCTCGAGAGGAGGTGCCGTAGCTGGAGGATGGGAATGGCTGCTCCATTGGTTTTGTGCCAAAACAACGCTGGGAGTCTCCCCAAGAGCAATAAAGTGGCTTGTGTCCAGTATTTACTATTGGATGGGGATGAGCAGTGATGTGCTTAAAGGCCGTTCACACGGCTGGGGCTGTGTGAATCATCTCGGGCAGTTACCCGGCTCGGCAGGTCATCCGTCTGCCTGGGCTCCCCTTGACATCTCCTCCCTTGCCATTCCCACGATGGGAGGGGAGGGGGAGATGATGTGGGGAACTCGTTGAGTTTCCTGTGGTTGGCTGACTCAATTACTACTCAGTTGTGTTACTAATGCTTCTTGTGTGTCACCAGCCGATCGGGCCCGAGCACCCCGGTGGGTAGCGTCTGGTTGGCACGTGGTGGCGGCTGTCCCTCCTTCGGCTGCCTGTGAATACGCCCTAACAGTCTGTATGAAAACTGTTCCAGAATGCAATTCCCCTGGCTGTCAGTTTTTCCTTAATCAAAGCTGAATTTATCCTGTTTGAGCCTCAGCCTGCTGCTCCTGGTTTTGATGGAGCTGGGCAGTGGTAGTGGGTTTTCTTCCAGGGATGCAGCGTCCTTCCACCCTTGGCTAAACACGCTGTTTCTCTGAACAGCTTTTGCCCGGAGGCTGTTCCCGCATCCTTTCCCAGAACTCTTAAGTATGAAACTTGCACTTCAGAAAACACAGCTGCTTTTCTGCAGTTTGCTTTCTCTCGTCATATCTAATAGCTTTATTTTTTTCTAATAGCAGAATTAATGCAGGTTGTAGGTGATGTGCAGTTAATGGTCCCCGTTAATCCTCGCCCCTTCCTTCCTATTGCTGTCGGGGCTCGTTCCAGTCTCAGACATTCAGGGACTGTAATAATTTGGCTCCTTCACACCACTGCTCCTTAATATTAGACTGAAATTAGACAGAGGTATAGACACCATTGTTCTGAGTGTGCTTTGCCTTAATGCTTCACCCGGCGATTAAAATGGTTAGAGGGAGTACCGAAGCATCAGATTAAGTTAGATCAACAATATTCCTTAACGTTTTCAGCTATTTCTGTGCCTACTGTAGAATTTTCGTGATGAATATATTAGTTTCTGCCTGCAGCGTGCCATCTCCTCTGGCTGAAATCCCAAGGGAAACTCCTATCCCTGAGCATCTCTGGTTTACGGAGCCTTCCCAGAAAAGCCTGTTGAATTTCTTTATAGTCCTTAGCTTACGCATGTCACCACGTTCTGTTGGTGGAAGGATTATACATGTCCAGACACTGGCATCTTGCTCCTGTTTTCTGCAGCAATTTACTCTCTTCCCCAGCACAACCTGGATGCCTTTGCCCGTTGTCCTGCCAGTGACGCTGTTTTCTGCTCTGGTGGCTTTTTTGCATTCTGCGGGACTGGCAGGTCGGCGTGGTGGGGAAGCCCTGGCTGTCTGAAGACACACAGGCCTGTTCCCAGCAGTGGTTACTCTGGGAAGCGTGAGCACGAAAGGATTCATGGCAAACAGAAATGCTATTTATGTGGTTCCAAGCAGAGCTACAAAAAAAAAAAAAAAAAATAAAAATTACCCAGAACTGCAACCGTTGCCGAAGCTCGGTTCAGCGCCAGGGCTGTCTGTATTGGTGGCTGGCTCCGCTCGACTTTGTACCAGCGGCTAAATCAACAGGCAGTGCAGTTTGATGGAGCTCCAGAAAGGGTCTGAGAAACAGCTTCTCACTGTGGTTGTGTATTGCTCTGTGTGCCCTGACGTGGAGCCCTGAGCTCACAGGATCCAGACGTGGGGTCCACACAGGAACACGGCAGAGGCTAAGTGCTCTCCTCCTGCTCCAACTGGGAAGGGGAATGTGAGCGAGCGGCTTAACTCGAACAAACTGATGCTTGAGTTTTGCCGTCAAGTGTTTTTCATCTGCAGGCTGTTTATGTGATGATTTCAGGTGGAAAGCTTAGGAGTTAGTTGCATCTGAGGCAGTTTTTTCCTCTTCTGGAACTGATAAAAGTATGTTCTTATGTATGAAGAACTCTCCAAGTAGCTTTTCAGAACCATACTGATCCAGCTTACACGCTCTCTTAAAATCGTCCTGATGTCTGCAGGTCACAAGAAACAGGAATATACTGATTTAAAAGGCCCGTGCAAACTGCTCTGTGTTCTCTTGAGTCTACAAACTGCTATATCTGCATTTTGGGTTTGCGGGCTTTGTCCTGCGCCTTGCTGGACACTTTGGGATTGGCACAACCATCTGCCCTCTGTGGGAACGAGGGGTGCGGGAACAGCTTTGCTGCATTCCCATGAGCTGTCCCGCTCACACAAATCTTCTCCCTGTCATTCCAGCGAGGCGAGCGAGCGCTGGAGCGTGGTGCGGAGCCGACTGGCTCCGAGGCAGGACCCACGGGGTGCATCGGATCAACCCATCGGGCTGTTTACCTTCCCAGGGAGAGAAGCGGTTGGGAAGTAGTTTAAGACTGGGCTTGTTTGGCTAGGCGGGAGGTGGCCAGCAACACCTCAGCTGTTTGTTTCTTGTAATGAGTTTCCCACATTGTTAGCAAGGCCGTAAAGTCGATGCCGAGCTCCATTTGCCATGGTCGAGAAATATCTGGTATTTTAAAGAGACTTATTTTGTTGCCGGGATATACAAAAGCATTTCTGCGTGGCTCTAAGTTCAGCAGATCTGGGGCCGTTCATCTTTGCCAGAGGCGTTGGTGGGTTTAATGCGTTGTTAAGAATAAATTTAGAATTACTTCACCATTGAGACCCCACTTCTAACATTTTTGTAGGATCGTAGCTCTGCATGCCTTTTGTAAGTGTCTGCTTTAAAGACTTGTTCTCTCTGACTGCAAATTTGTTGTGGGTTGGTTTTGCTTTCCTTAAGAGGTGACAGCTGGTGGTGGGATCCACAAATGTCTAGCAAAACTCGAATTCTCAGGACTTGGAAGTTGTTGTGCAAGAAAGTGTCCTATATAAGCAGGCACACAAGTAATACCAAGCTTGAGGTGGTAACCGAAAGGCTTCCATGTGTTCAACCTGATCTCGAACTCCGAGTCCAGCTTCCAAACAAGCCCAAAGCAGCTGATCCATTTATCATAAGTCTTAATTACTTGGAAAGGAAAATTAGGAGAACTGTGGGGTTACTTCTGGTGGGGCGATGCTGTACAACCGGCTCTATGGCTCAAGCGTGCTACAGTCCTGGTTTTGCCTCTCTCTTAAAATGTGACGAAGACTTAATTCTTAATTAAAAGCACTGGAGTTGTTTGCATTCGTCAGTACGGGGTGAAAATAGCTGGGGGGGTAGACACAAGCTATCCTCCACGTAGGCGGCGAGTCCAACGGATTGCTTTTTGTCCCTACAAGACAAAGTTGCGGCACAGCGCAGACTAACCGCGTGGCTGTGCTGACGGTGAGTTTATTCTGCTCGTGTTCGTGGACGTGCGGAGCCTCTCTCACCTTACCAGGGCTGCAATACACTGGAGAGGTGACAAACGCATTCTCAGCGCAGACCTGTGGTGCATTAACCTTTGATGTTTTCATTATTACGGGGGTGTTTTTCGCCGTACCTGCTGCTATTGAGTCTGCCTCATGGCCCAGCTGTATGTCCCCAAATCAAAGCCGTAGAGCCTTAAGTCCAGCGATCTGACAGTGACAGCAGCACACCCATCGATGCCCGTGGGAGCTGCGGTTGTCTGTCCGGGTGCCCACGGGGCCGTTTGTCAGGCAGTAGCTGTGCAGTGGCAGTGCCCGGAGGAAATAACAGACTGCGTTTCTCTTGCTGATACAATGAGCCAAAGCCCAAGCGGCACGCTGAGTTGCTTACAAATGCACCTTGGTTTAAAGAGCCAGGTATTGTGCTTGTTCCTAATTTTCAGTTAAGATGCCAGACCCCTGGTTTCCATGCATCTAGGAAAGCACACGGATCTTTGATGGCTTAAAAAAAAATACCTCTTCTGAAAGAGCCCCTTTCCCACCTTGAGAGAGCTCTTCGTCATGCAGACTGTTTGCTGCAGTTATGGGGCTGCTGCCTGGCCCGGTCCTGTCTGGCAGGGTGGAGGAAATGGCACCAAAACAGTGAATTTCAGTTTCCGATCAAACATTTGGCTCTTCCTGAAACATGACAGCCTCTTCCAGAGGTACACTATAAATCTGCAAAGCAAGATGCTTCCATCCTCTTCTGTATGTTTAAGACTTAAGTCAGGTAAAGAGCAGCTTATGTCTATTCTATCCATCATTCCCTTTCCAGTATACCTAAATCTGTATAACAATTCATCGCGTTATGTCTGAAAGATAAGCTTTTACTTGCTTTTACCAGGACACTGCTTGTGTTTCGCTGATTGTGACGGAGGTTCGTGCGGAGGCTGCGCAGAACCCGAGGTTGCTGTCTGTGTAAAGGAGGTCTGGATGCAGCACAGATGCACCCGCCATTCCCCTTTCAAACAGACTATCTTCTGTTTTCTTTATATTGTTTAAATACTGATGGAGAGATATTGTATGTCAAATTCATGAGATTTGCCGGCAAGTTTTTGTTAATTAGACAAGTAGTCCTTTAGAATTGATCTTTCCTCTTTTTGTCTCTTTCCTGCTTGGACAGGAGAAGAGCAGCAGATCTCAAGTCCGCAGCCAACCTGCCGCCTGCAGCCCTCGCCACGGCACGTTGCTGGACGCGGACCTGATCGGGGCTGCGGTCGGTGCAGCTCCAACGCCTGGCGTCGGCAGCTCCCATCGCTCGCGGGGCCGGAGGCCAAGGAGGTGCTGTAGCAGAGCAGCCGGGGAAGGCAGGCGGTGGCTCCGAGGGCAGGTGTAATTCCCTGCTCTTCTCTGGTGTTGCCTCGAGAGTCTTCCAGCAGTTTCTCAGTTATCTTGGCCTTTGCGGCACACTCGGACCTCCAGTACAGGTTAATATTCCAGATGAGTGGTGTCCAGCTGTTGACGCACAGCAAGTGCTGTATCACTGGTTTCCTGTGCGGGAAGGAACAGATGAGATCCCCTGGTGATAAGGGAAGAGCCTCAAATCATTGTAAGTCCTGGAGCTTTAGAAATCATTAAAACAGTAGCTATGGCCCAGCTGGGCTGCCTGGTTTCTTGCACATTTTCCTTCCTCTCCTGCTGGCTGCTATGCAGGATGAGCACTCCAGAGGCTAACCATTTTTGTTGCAACCTCCTCCTTCATTGAAGTTCATGGCTTCCAAATGCAGTACATGGAAATTAATCTGAATCTGGCAGACTTTTAAAAAAAAATTTAAAAAAATCATACGATCAGAGGAACTCTTGATCCTTAATCTGTGGCATTTGTATACGTGGTGCAGTTCTAATTGCAGGATTCTGCAGAACCAGTTGGTGAGTGTTCGGAAGAACAAATTGGCAGAAGCGAACAGGCTGATGCCGGAGGAACAGCGTGTTGCACAGAGTGCTGGCGCCAAGGGAGGAGGATCCTGTTCTGGCTCGGGTCAGGACAGCCTGCACTGCAGCTGGCTCCGTGCTCTAGGGAAAATAGTCAAGTTGTATGCTTCTGGGTCACTGTGCTTCTTCTGGGGTTTGGGTTTTTTTAGATAATAGGCTAGTTCTTCAGGTGTGCCTGAAAGGAGCATTGAGGTCTGCTGAGAGCTGCGGTGAGACAGTGACAGTGCAGTCAGGGCCTGCCAAGATTTATCAGCACTGAAGCTGACGACTTTTTAATCGTGCATACTTTTTATTTAGTGGGGTTATTTACATGCACTGAAGCGTTTTCTTTTATCTAGTTTAACTCTGTTACGGTAAGCTGTTTCCAAAGCAGTGGTGAGAGCACTTAGAGTCGCTGCCCTTCTACTTGAGCTCATCAGATCCCTTTTCCAGGGCAAAGCTGCTGGTCTCTGGAGCTGAGCTGGCCGGGGTTGAGCTCTCTGCCATGGCTGCTCCATGTCCATAGTAATTGCTTCACGTTTGCTGCTCTGGAAAATTATATGTAGCAAAAATCCAACCTATGTAATATAAGCTATGTTATCTCCTTTTTGCTCTTTGTGGTATCTGTCGGGACGGAACTATGGTGAGCAGCCCTGGGACAGGCATTGGTGGTTCCATGCTGAAGGTGCACCTTGGCCGCTGTCCTTCTCCAAGGTGCGTGCTTCCCACCTTGCAGGAGTCGAGGAGTTAATGTGGACCATAAAAGACTGATGTTTATACAAAGTGTAAAGCCAATGACATTTACCGGCACTTACTGGCATAGTTGATTGGGAGTCAGTGGAGGGGGATTTATTTTTTTAGCTGCCTTTGTTCTGCAGGGTTGCTAATATTCCCAAATGGAGTGTGCTTTTATCAGCAGCATCTGCGGTGCACAGTCTGACTCATGTGCTCTTTGAGTGAGGATGACAAATGGAGAGCGGAGACAAACAACTCCCCGGGATCAGCCTGCACCGAGAGGGGGAAGGAGAGAACGGTCATCTCAGAAGGCATTCCTAATAACGTCCTAATCGCTGCCCTCGTGTGGGGAAGTTTGGCCTTTTGCTTCTGAAGAAATCTAATTTAGACCTCTTTCCAAAGAGGAGCGAAAAACGAGCGTCTCTGACAAACGGGTGGGAAAAGTGCAGCTTCTTGGCTTCCGTGAGCCCAGAGGAGCGATGTGCCCCCCCCGTTGCACCTCCAATGCCTTGGCTTTGATGCTCAAAACATCTTTGCACGCTTGCAGCACCCAGGGGCGGTTTGTTGTTGAATGTGTCCTGCACATGCTTGTCTGAGTCACGGCACTGAATTTTAATATACTCCATTACAGCAGTGGCCTGTCATCCTGCTGCAGCTGCCCAGCAAAGGTACCGTGTGTCCCCTGGCAGCAAACTACACCCCTGGCAGCAGGACGGGTGGAAACAGCCCGTGTTGACTGTTAAAGGAGCTCAGTCATGCTCTTTTCTCTGGCTAATAATAGTTAGGAAATGTTTACCGCGCCGTACGCAGGATTTGAACATCGTTTATTTAGCGTAAGGTGAAATTTCAGGGATGCACTTGTCCGTATAGGGCTCGCGTAGTTAACGGTAAAATGCAATTTAGCAAATTAGCTCTGATAATGAAGTCGGACCTCGCAAGCCGTGTGTTTGCAGCCGTGGCCGGTGAAGGGTTGGAAGGGCAGGGGAAAGCAAAACAAAGTCCTTTCCCAGGGCCACCTCCCGAGCCAGTGCCTGGGGTTTCCCAGTCTCCGTTCTCCCTGTTCCACCGGCAGGCGGGAACGCGCGTGGGATTTGCTTGTGGCTCTGGAGATGATTTTTGAAGAGGATGGGGGGGGGCAGGTAGAGGAGTTTCCACGCAAACTCGTGTCCTGATGGGAAGCTGGGGTGGATGAGGCAGTGCTCTGAGATGCCTTTCTGGGAAAGTGACATCCTAATTCTGGCATTTCTTGAAAGGGGATTGTCTACAGTTATCCTTTTTAGGAATAGATGGTGTAAAATTAAGCTGCCTGATTTCACTTTGATGTTCCTCTTAATTATTGTTAGAACATACCCATTTTCTCTTAATTTCCCCTATGAAAAATGCTTTTTTATTATTATTCTTTAGAAGAGACCACTAACTGAAACTGAAATACAGCCTTCAAGAAATTGTACAACTTTGATCACTAAACTTAAAAGCTAGGAAGGAGATGGGATTAGTGCTATGACTTCTGTAGATAAATATTTGTGAGCGTTTGTGACTAGAACAGAAATTAAAGGGGGAATAAACATCTGCCCTTTGATCAGCTCTCCAGCTCGGTAACCTGTTGCACGCGGTGTCTGGCCAGAAGGGGTTCAAGGCATATGAAACAATCACAAATCTCTTCCCCTTTCTGTGGACAGCGTTGTTGCGTTGGTTTTTGTTGGTTTTTGGTTTGTTTTTTTTCCCCTTGTGGTATTTTAATTGTAAACACAGCAGAAGGCTTTTGGAGCATGTTAAATTACTCAAGATTTCCTCTAGCCTTAACTAATCCCTAACTTTGGTCTGCCTCATGGTCTGAGATGCCTTGAACTTAACTCATTTTGGGTTCACGTGCGAGGTGTTTGCTCACGTGCAGCGGTGTTTGAGCTCGGATCTCCTGGCGCACCTGGGAAGTCTGGGAGAAGATGGGGATAGCTGCTGAGCGGCAACCCAGCTCCTGGGAGAGCGGATGGGAGCTGA
Organism: Aramus guarauna; assembly: GCA_013400195.1. Lineage (NCBI taxonomy): Eukaryota > Metazoa > Chordata > Aves > Gruiformes > Aramidae > Aramus > Aramus guarauna. Next base: position 43,710 of record VXBL01010102.1, on the reverse strand, counting down.
ACACCAACCGCTGGTGTCCTGCAAACATCCAGTGAGTTCACCGGACAGACGGCTTCTCTGCAAAACGTGAGTCGCTCAGTCCCGGCAGCCTGGGTGCCATATATAAATCAACGCAGCATGTCGTTGTCTTTTCCCACGTGAAGCTACATCACAGGTTTATTTTAAGTTCTGCTTTTCATGGTAGCCCCTCGCTTAATACTGCTCCCAAGCTTTTATAGCCAGCCCTTACCGGAGAAGACTGCCAGCCGCATGTCCGCAGGCTTACCCCACTGCGGGCACGTGTGCTGGGGCATCGCGAGATGAACTGGTGGAAAGCGACCGCTTTTCTGCAACTGTGCTCCGAGCACCGGGTCCTGAATTCCTCCCCGAGGGAAGAGCCCCCCTGTCTGCTGGCAGCTGGAAGCGTGAGCGGAGGAGGTGAAGGCTGGAGAGCTGCAGCATCGCGTCCTGCAGTCCACGTGCTTCTCTGCCCCGTGCCCCAGGCTGCTCTTCCAGGAGCTTGGGATAGTTCTGCAGAACTTCAGTAGAAAATCAGTTTATCTTGTTTTGGCACAGAAGATGTAGCTTAATTGCCACACTGTTTATCTTGCTTGAACCGGAGGCCTGAGAAGCAGGGCTTATTTATTGTAAACTTGCAAATAGCTTTGGACAGCTACTGTACCTTGGCTTTAAACCCTTAGAAATATCTGCTGCAGAGATGTTGCAGCAGTGGGTTGAAGCAATTAAGGCAGCCTCTCTGCACTCCTCCAGCACTTCCCAGATATCTTCAAGGAACTGTAATTTTTGCATTCTGTACATGCAGAACTGGCTCTGTCACATTCTGATGATGCTTCTTTCCTGGCACTAAAAGACATTTGTTAATTTGGAGGGAGGAGAGTGCATCTCATGGCCTTTTACTGCCTTAGTGCTGCAAACGTGCGGGTGCAGCAGCTGCAGGCGGCAGTTGTATCTCCGCAGGCCTTCCCCTGGGTGGTGGGATGGCTCCGCAGGATTCTCTGCCAGCTTTTATGGACCGCAGTCCTCAGTGGCGAGCCAGAGCCCCAACGGGAAGCTGCGTGGCGTGCTGAGCTCTGCCTTGCTTCTGTGGCTCCAGCGGCGAAGTGGGGCTTTTTGTAATTATCTCAGACGCTCTATCTGGAGCTCCAGGCTATAAAGCAGCCAAGAGGCTCACACGGAGCTTTAGCTGTTTGTTGCTTTTAACTTTGGGCTGATGTTGCCCTCAAATACATTTCTTCAGTTTCTGTAAGTCTACTGACTTGGGTTTATTTACTCCAGGAGAATATGAGCTAAAAGCTGGCTGGCTTTGCCACGTAATGTATTGCAGTTTCTCTACTCGTCGTTGTGAGCCAAATGTCACTGTACCTGTCCATCACTCGTGGATTTGAGCAGGCATTTTATCTAGTAGCTGCGGTAAGATTGCCAACAATTTTAGGTTGGCAGCCAAATCTTAGCACGATACTGGTGGGAGTGAGGTGGTGGCACGCTGTTCTTCAGTGAGGCTCTTTGAGGACTGAGGTATTTGATGTTAGAAGCACGCAATGTTGGTTCAAAGTTGCTTTTAAGATGTTTACCTTGATGCGCTGACTTGGAGGAGCAGTTAGGGCTGGTGTCGGTGAAGTAAGTGACTGGGGGGGGCAATAGGAGTCTTACAGGATCCCTGCAGAACCAGGAACCTGCTGTCCCATCCTAAGTGTCAGCAACTGCTTTGTAAGTCGTCTAATATTAACAACAGGATTTCAAAACTATTGCAAGACGTGTAGTGGTTTTCTCATTATGATGCGCTCTCCACTGCCCTGGCAGTTGTTAACGCTGTCAGCTCCTTTACAATGTTGGTTCATGAAGCGCTGATCTTCTCAATGTCTCTCACCTTAAACAGCCCCTGGAAGACTGATTAATCGGTCGTTTGAAGAGGCTCCTAACATGGTAGCAAATGCTGCGAAGGGAAGGCTCTGGCTTACTCTTACCATCTGTGCTGCCGCACACTCCAGATGATGCAACATGCCGTATGCCATATCAAAATAAACCCTTTATTTTTAACAAACTGCATTTAAGACACATTAGCGACATATTCAGCCAATCCCTAAATTTGGCACTGACCTTACTTAATTCCTCAAAGCATGCTACCACACTGCATCCTTCAGCGCAGGAGCTGGCACTAAGGAGCTGCAGACTCCTCCGCTGACATTTCAGAAAATGAGACTGTTCCACCGTGGTGCTCAGAGCTGTGCTGACTTACGCTGATTCACTGGGTAGAAGCGGTGTTTATCTTTGAAGGCTGTGTGTATGTGCGTGTGCACGCTCACAAGGCTCGACTGCAGGGTAATCTGTAGGATAAATTGAGTTGAGCTGAGCCTGCCAGCTCTAGGCACAAGGGACCGAAGCTTTGGAGATCCCAACTGGTGGAGGAGCTGGAGGTGCCGTGACACCTTGAATGCAGCTCAGCTCTTCCGTCCCCTGCAAGTTGTGGTCAGGTCACGGTAGTATCAGCTGTTCTTCTTCATTAATGGTTTGTTTTCTTTTGTTTGCCTCTAGTGTGGGTGGCAGCATGAGCTGTGTCATGATTCTGAGTGGTTAATGAGCATTCCCTGCTTTCTTCTCTCTCTCCAGCACTCCCTGGTGTTCTGCAGTTGTTGCCTTTCTTCTCCTGCGCCCAGGCTGGTCCTACTGCAGCCGGACTAGTTCGTATGTACTTCTAACTGCAGAGACATGCGTAATTAGGCCCTTTTTTTAAAAATCTCTAAAAGAACACAGTGTTCTGAGTGCCAAGTTTGTGAGCAGCGGATGTGTTGCTGTCAGACATGTAAAATCGTCAGGTCTAAGCCACGGCCGGTAAAAACACTGGCTTTGGGCACACAAGTTAGTGTTAATTGTGGATTTTACTGCTAGACCACTTCATGTTATTTTGAAAGTTTTACTGAGAGTACTTGAGCCGTAGATGTGCTGCCTTTAACCCTGGTCATCTTCAGGACAAGTAACTTCTTCTGTCTCCATTCTGCTCCAAGTTGTTGTTGGGTTTTTTTTCCCCTTTTTTTTTTCTTTTTTGGCTCACTCAGAAGCAAGCCAGGAGCTAGCATGTGGGACACTACAGCAAAAAACCCTCGCTTGCTGAAGAGGAGGAGAAAGTTAGCAACAGGCTGCTCTTGCCTGGGATCCTTGACCTGGTGCCCTGCGGTTGCTGGAAAGTCAGTTCCTGTATCGGGGCCCCTGAGGGCGATATGGAGGTGAATGGGCAATTGGAAAGCAGGCTGGGCTCAAACCAGTGTATAAAACCAAACTTTTCTAGGTGAACGTTCATTTTTTCAAGAATTTGGTCATTTTTCCTCTTTCTATTCCAGTTGCAAAAAAAAAAAAAAAAAAAAAAATTCAACCACTTTCCTTCCCCTACTATTCAGGGATTTTCAGGGCTTGTTTTGTCCATCAGTTGAGTGAAATTCAGTGTTTACATCTCCCGAGGATGAATGAGGTCAGAGCAAATGTCATCAGCACCGATTCCTGTAGTTCCTATTTATAGAAGCTTTTCCTTCCACTTTAATAAGTAAAAACAAGCCAATCTTTCCTTTGCATGAGTCTCACCGTTGCCCCAGATCGACAGCCTGGTAAAGAAGCTCACCGAAAGTCTGTCTCCATCTTCTGCGGTGGCATTGAATGAATTCACTTTCTAATGACCCAGTCATTTCCCCTGGCACTTCCAGCTCCGGTCCGTGGGATTTACGCGCTGTCAGAGCGATGACATTCTCCCTGCGAGAACTGGAGTTACCTCATTTCACACTTAATATCAGGCCGCTCTGCGTGTCACATCTGCAGCATCCCGAAGCCCTCGGAGGAGGGATGAATGAATGCATACGCTGGATTTGTGTTATTAGTCTTTGATGACTAATCCACCTGGCTTCTGCTTGTCGTATTTTGTAGTTGCTTTTACCTTTTCTTCTCCAAGCGTTTCCTATTTAATAGGAAGTATTGGTGCTCTGGAGCAGACGTGTTGCTTTTCCTCCATCGCTTACCCACTCGTCAACTTGCAGGTTGTAGTTCAGTTACTAAATTGGGTGGTAGCTCCTCCTTTTTCCCTACACCATTGCTAAAACTTCCTCCTGCCTTTGTTGGTACTGAGAGCTTATACAGTAAACTCTAGCTCTGTCAAGATGATGTGTAAGATGCTTTTCTGAGTAACACTGAAATTTCACCAAAAAAGTTGCGTCCTTACGAACAGTTCTGCTCTTGTCTGGTGAAAGCTCTGTCTGTGTAAGCACGGTTCTTGGAAAATGAGTAAGTGCAGGGTAAAGTGAACTTTTATCTCCTTTTTTTCACTTTATTCATAACTATTTGTAAACCATTGGATGAAGGGGAGGGTTTTGAGTGGCAAAGCGGGTTCTTACTTTTCTATAGCGACCGCAGTGGGAGCTGAGGGTGCTCCAAGCATCACACAGGTCACTGGGCGCTGCCTGTTGCAGCGCGTCCCCAGCAGTCTCTCCTGTATCCGTGGCAGTTTCCAGAATGCTGAATTCCAAGGAATGAGTGAGGGGATATCTTACAGCAGCTACAACGACCCTATTTAAAACCATTTCATCACTTACGAGTCTTTTAAAGCACTTTGTGGATTTTTAGAAGCAGAAGTCCCATGAGCCATACTTCTCGATCAACTCGCCCGATGCTGCAAATTGGATGGGGAAGATTTTTCTTGCCCCTTTCACGCCAAAACCTTACACCGACCCTGCATGCGGCGGGGAGCAGAGCTCGTCCGGGTCCCTTGGGACTGGAGGAGGCTGCAGATGCCTTCAGATGCCAAGCGGCGAAGTGCAGGCACCGCTCGCCAGCCAGCGCCAGGGAGGGCTGCGGGGCGGCTTGTGCTGGGGCTGGATCCCGGCTGCCTGTGGAGGAGGAGGAAGAGGAGGAGAAGCACGATGCCAAGGACTACGCTTGTTCTGCCTAGGAGGCTTTTTGTAGCAATAGTAGCAACTGATATCAAAGCAGCTTTTGGCCACCCTGGCAAACTCAAATAGGCGTTTTTCACAAGATACTAAATCCTGCTTTTCTGCCCTTTATTTTTAGTATAGGAGACTCCAGGGAGGTGCAGTGCTGCCTAATCAATCTTAGCATGAATGAGAAACTTTAGGCAAATTGCAGCAGTCATTTGAGATTCTCATATAACTTGAGGACTTTCCCTTTTTTAAATAAACTGTATTACTTCAGCTAGCTGCTAGAAATAACCCCTGCCTGCCAGCGACGAGGCAGCACAGGCCTGCCCGTCACCTTTCATAATTCCTACTTTTTGCTCAAAGTCCTTTGGGAACGTTGTGCCTGATGCTGTCTGCAGCGGAACAAGAACTGGGAAATCTGCAGGCAGATCAAGCTGGGTTCCTGTTGTGCAGAAGGTGTTGATGGACTTGGTTGCCAGTTTATGCCTTGGAAAGCTTGCTGTCCTGGGTTGCCCCGCGTGATAACCTGCTGCGTGGGCTTGAAAAGCTGCTCAGAAAAGAGCAGAAATTGAAGAACCAGAGTGCGATAAACTTTAGGTCTGGGTCCTTTTGGCTATAGCTAGGTTAGTGCCAGACTCAAACAGGTTAAACTGTGGGAAGTGAGACCAAAGTCCGGTTTTTAACTACTTGGAATTTGAGGAATTGCTAATTAGCTTTCATAGCAAAACAGGGCTGCTAGAAATTGCGCTTCTCGCTTAGTCAAGACCTGTCTTTTTCGTATGTCTAAATTAAGTTCTGCAGACAGGCAGGAGCCAGTTGCAAAACAAGCCCATAATGTGGAGCTAATGGTCCTGTATTAAAATGAAATGGCATGAAAGCCCGGTGTGTTGCAGCACAAATACGACTGCTGTGAATGTGCTTTGCCTGGCTCATCCTGATTTTTATGGTGTCTGAGCGGGGAAAACGCTGTGTTGGGACCACCTCTTCCCAAGGATTGCTTGCATCCCCGGTCCAAGCTCCTGCAGGGATGTCCTCGGTCCCTCTGGCTGGCAGCGGATCGGCGAGCAGCCCAGCAGCGTGTGCCTCCTCCTGACCCCTCCGTGGGACGGCTCCAGCCTTTGCAGCGTTACCTTCATACCGTCGAAAAAAACCTGCCTGTGAGTTAGCGTCTGACTCACTTTTGTCCTTTTGCTGGAGTGAAAAGCGATGTCTTGGGGGTTTTTTGTCTTCCTCCCCCTCCTCTCGCCGAGCCGACGGCGTTGCGGAGGGGAGCGGTACGTGGTGCTGCCTGCGTGGGCAGGGAGATGCTGTAGGAGGGTTCCCCGACCCTGGAGTCGCTGCAGTGATGCAGCCGATTGACGTACTTTCTCCTGCATCAAAGTGACGGTTGCCTGGCTGCCTCAGAGCCCCGCTTTTTTTTTTTTTTTTTGATGTTTAATATTAAAGTACAAAGCTGTGCAAAAACCACATGCTTTTTTACTCTTTGAAGTGGTGCTGGCTGACTGCCTGAAAAACATTCTCCAGTGGTGGTGGTGGAAAAAAAAAAAAAAAAATCCCATTACATTTTACAAATATTTTTGTTTTATTTCACCCCTTTCTTTCAGAAGCTTGACAATAGTCCTCTGGAGCCTTGATCTGGTGTTGCCTGCAGAGGCTGACCCATCCCCATCACTGCCTGCCTTCAGCACTGCAAAGGGGACTTGCAATTAGAAGTGGAAGAAATAAAACTTGGGTTTATGCGGCTGGGTTTGTGTTTTTCTTTCTGCATTGTGCAATACATTATCCTCGTCTTTAGTCAAGGTCTAGCTCTTGACAAGCTTTAGTTGAACGTGGAGTTTTTAAGTTCAGGACTTAAGTCCAGAGGTTTTTAAGCAGTTTGAGGGTGTTATTGCTAAGATTATATAGTGGGGTTTAAGATGAAAACTATAATAAAATGAGTCAGGTTGTATTTTCATAACTAATGTATGGGTCCTGAGCAAGAAATACTGGACTAAACAGTGTTGGAATGGGCAAGGAGGGGAAATAGCTGCAGAAGCTGGCAGCGTGGCACTGAGGGCATGTGTGTACCATCGTAACTTGTAAATGTGTTCCTCATAACTTCATCTGCGGAATGAAGACGTTAATTAGCCAGGGATTAACGACTGTGCTTTGATGCATTGCGATGCCAGGCATGCACACCTTGGGTGAGTCTCCTCTGTGATCTTTATCCAGGTTTGGTCACGGAAGGGCAGTGATAAAAGCGGCGTTCCGTAGTTTGTCTGTAGTGGCATAGCTGGGCAGAAAAAGGTACGCTAGGAAAAAGATACAGCGTGAGAAAGATACAGCGCCTGTCCATTTTCTATCAAATGCAATTAGCATGAAATTGCAGGAGTGAAAATTTGAGACTTGGCTGGACTTGGCTTCCGAGTCGCTTTATAGTGACGAGGATTTTTGCAAACGTGAAGTTCAGTAGAAATCTTATGTGAGACTTTTAATATCAGTGCTCATGAGCTTTCCTGAAGGAGGGCAGGATTCAGTGGCACTTTCAGCGGGGGGTGCCAACCAACCCCGTGTGCCAGGGTCTGCTCTGCTTTGTTCGAAGTCGGGTCTCGGCACAAACTCTTATATTTTCATGCAGATGTACGGCAGTGTGCTGAAAGGCTTTCCGCAGCTCTGAGTTACAAGTCAAGCCATATAAAAACATCTGCGATTAAAGCCCAGGGTTTTCCTCGTGCTGTTGCTGTGCCGCAGCCTACGAGCAGCATGATGTTTGACAAGCGGTGCCAGCGTGGTGGTTCGTGTATTTGTGTAAATGACTGAGAAAACTGGTAAAATTCCGCCAATCCCTCTGTAAGTGAGCTTATCATGGGATACAAATTTCCTGTTGCCTGTCTCCTACTGCTGATTGCAATGAAATGGGCAGCCAGAAAATCACGTTGGTTCCTGTATTGGTGCCTGTCATTTGTTCCAGTTTGGGTTAACACGCCTGTACGGGGGTTACAGTTTTCCAGTTTTCCTCTCGCTTTCAACTCTGTTTTGGGTATTGCGTGATGAAGCTTATAAACAGATCCTTTTCAAATAGATGAGCATGATACAAGCTATATTGATATAAGCGAACGTGGGGAGGGCAGGGTGCTAATGAGCACATCTTTGCATAATACCTTTTTTACCTTAAAAACCAGAGGACAGTCCCACCAGAGTCTCTGAACGGCACGCAAGGCTGCGGAGCGAGTGAAGTGTTGTATTTGCTGCGGTTGCCTAAATAAGCTTGATTCATTCTTTCTCCCTTCTATGTGTTTTTATTAACTGAGACCAGGGATTTCTGCAGCGACGGCCTCCCCTAGGAATGCTGGCTATGTGAAAAATGCCCCGGCCGGCAGCGCCGCCGCTCTCCCTTATCTGCCTGTCCCTCGCTGCCCGCGCCGTGGGCACCGGCTCCACTTGCCGCACAAATACCTTCCTGTCCTGGGAAGCATCGCTGCTGCCGTTGGCGTTCATCATCGCGTCTGTCGTCTCCAGCGTGTGCTGGGTCCCCCTGCCAGCACCAGCGCGGTCAGGTTTGGATGAGTCCCGGTGCTCGGAGGAGGTCCCTGGTTTCCCTGGCCAGACCCAGCGCCGCCGGGTGCCTGTCGGCACTCGGAGCATGCAGGGCAGCCACCGGCACGGCTGTGGCGATCGCTGTCTGGTGTCTGATACCACAAGCTGTGAGATTTCTTGGTTTCATCGTTGTGAAGAGGCTGCACGTGTTAACTAGGGCTTTTTTAATCGCTTTGTGTTGAGTATTTATGCTTATTCTTGCTTCTGTTTTCCCAGAGCTATTCCAGAAGTAGTGGGAAACAGTACGTACGTGTTGTGGCCGTTTGAGGCCATTTTTTCTTGGAAAGATCATTAAGTGACATTGGATTAGGATTTTATTTCTTGACGCAGTTGTCCACAAAGAGCAGCTACGGCCACTTGCGCTCTTCCAGCCTTAGGCTGTCTCTGCTCTCTGGAGTCGAATTGAACTGCGAGTTCATCACGTACCAGTTTGAATTAATCTGTTTTGAAATTAGGGGAGCTGCTCCTGATGCAAAACCTCGGCATTGCCAGCTAGATGGAGGTGGTGATGCTGTTAAGCCAGGCCACCGCATTGGGTTTTATTTCAACTTGAAATGATTGCGCCAAAAGTAAAGGCGGCTTAATTTTTTCTCTTTTACTGGGATAATTACGTTTATTCCAGCTCTTCACTTACTAGGCAAAGCAGGATCTAAATTTGGTGCCTCTTTTAATATCTTTTCGGCGTACGTGTGTTTTTTGGACCGCGTTTAAAAGCACTTCTGTCCCTGTTATGTAAACTTTCTTTAAAGGTAGTGAGCTGTAATTGTCTGGCACATCCCGGGGTGGGCAGGCAAAGCCCGAGGTCTCGTCTGCTCGGGAAGCTGCTGCTGTTGAGGACTGTGTGGACTCGCAGCCAGCGCGTGTACCAGGACATCTCCCCGTCTGGAGGTAGTCCTGCTCTGGAACAGAAGTGCCTTATACTGGTTTTAACTAAACCCTGTTGTAGTCTGGCATTTTATTCCAGGTTTAAATGGGAAGACTGGGCTTTTTCTGCCTCTCTTTCTTAACTGCCATCACTGTCAGTCGTCACTCCCACAAATGAAAGGTTTTGATTGATGGTTTGAGATTTGCTGGTTGCTTTTAGCATAAGGGTAGTGTAAATCTCTCGCCGATTATTTTGGCTCATCTGATCTAACTTTACATGGAAATGTTTTAGGAGCCCTTACTGTCTAAACTGTCTAACAGTTTAAAAAGAAATACAAGCAAGAAGCCCCAAACAGCTAGAGAAGGTAATTTCCAACCAGTTTTTGCCCTGACTGCAAGATGTTTTGGCCATCTCTTTCCCTCACAAGCATGCTTCTTGAATGCAGATTAAGCAAACAGGAACAAAGCGTTCTTCTTCGGGATTAAAAGTGGATGCGCTTCTGGAGCTGGTGAGCACTGTTTGTGTGAAGGGTTGGTCCCCCAGAGCCAAAGCCGGGCTTTTCCCTCTCCAGGAGCCACGGGGCTGATGCTCGTGGCCGACTGGCTCGCTGGCCAGCGGCTCGTGACTGAGACGCCGTCAGGTGCCTGCTCCGGCATCCCTGGTGCCCGGCACGCTCGGCTGGAGAGGTTGGTGCTTCCCAGGAGAGGCAGGAGGCTTATCGTGCTTTGGCCAAGCTTATACAGAAATTTGTTTCTTAAATCAGACTTTTATCGCAGCAGAGAAGGTTTTGTTCAATGGTATACTACTTTGCCTCAAAATCTGTTTACGGTGTAATTTGAAGGAGGCCCACCTGGGTTAGAGACACATTCGGACAAGTTATTAAAAATATTCTTAGCGTTCGGCATTTTCCTGCTTAGACGCACAACTGGAAGGAAATAAAAGACCTGTGTTTCTGTGCTAACGTGCAGTTTCAGGCCCTGCAGACCACGACGCTGTACTTTATCTCCCAGCTTTGCGAGTGAGCAGATGCTGCCGGTACCAACCCTTCCCCAGATGTCACCGTTTGCATGGCTGTTGTGCGAAAGGAAAGCTTTCACCCTTCTCTTTCTTTCGCTTTCAGATTAGCAGCCAGGCACATAAGTAATTTGTCTTTCCACTTGGCAAGTGAGTTCATACAGAAATGGGGAGCTCAAGCAACCGCAGAACTGTGTTCCTTGTCCAGCGTGTGAATAAAAACTGGGGGCAGAAAGTGCCGTTGGGTAACTCTCGGGATTTCGGTAGAGGGTGGGCTTTGCAGTCCCCTGGCACTTGGAGGTGCAGGTGAGTGGGTGCTCGGGTAGGTACGGTGGAAGCAGAGAAGGATGGCGCCTGCATAATAGCAATTGCTTAATGCCGTGAATTTGGGGACTTTTGAATGTTTTCTGTGTCTCTGTTTTTTTCTAACCTGTAGTAGATGATTTTCTAAATATAAGCACCAGCCTCATGAAAGTAGTCAGTGAGCCAAAGGTTGCCCATTACCTGAAAGCAGATCCCTCACGTGCTTTCTGGTCCAACCCTTTCACACAATGTGCAAGTTCCTTTTTTAGCCTCTCTGCCTTATTTCCAGCCCCAGCCTTTCTCCGGCAGTTCCCAGTCCCAGCCCTGAGCTCAGAGCTGAACCGCTGCCAGCCCAACGTGACTTCTCTTCCTGTAAGAGACAAAAGAAAACGACCTGCTTCCTCTCCCCGGCTGCCCAGCGGATTCCAGCGCCCGATGTAGGAGTTGCTCCTTGTTGCAAACCCTCACATGATGTTGCAGTCATCGGTATTACCAAAAGACCCGGGTTTGCATGAAAACAGCCGCGCAGCCGCTGCAGTCACATGGAGATACTGGCCTTTTCTTTTAGGGTAATTACTTTGGTGGTTGAAACAAGTGCAGAAATAGTCATCGGGCTGATCAAACCGTGTCCTTATCCGGGTTTGGAAGCAAGCCTCTTTGGTTTTTTGCTTGCCTGCAGCTGACTTGGGGAGGGAGGGGGAGCCCCCAGCTCTGCTGACCCATTGTATCCTCAGCATCGGTTTTGCCCTCTGTAGCTACAGCAGCAATGAAAACAAGATGACTAGAGAAGTCACAGGACTGCTGTCCTATCAGTGTGTTTTATGGTTGTACAAAGGAAGCAGTAGTATCGACACTCATGTGATGTTTCTGCTGCAAAAGGTCACTCACATTTCTAATGAAATTAGGAGTTGGCCCCCAAATGCAAACGGGTCCCTTCTGCAGTCGGTAGCTGGCAGTGAATCAGCATCCCTGAATCATTCAGCTCCAAGCCAAGTGTCACACTACCCCAGCTTCAGAATAATTATTTCTGAAGCGTGCAGTTAAGATTTTGAGTTTTTGCTTAACCCTGAGCTATAGGCTGTGAGTTTTCAGAAGTTCCAGTGTGGAATTACAGGTCTGACTTTTTTTTCCCCAGTGTAGATGAGGTTCCTGCCTTATGAAAAAAATTCTCGCTTTGAGTTTCTGAGGCTTAGTTAGCAATAGGGTGCTAATTACTGGGTGGGGTCAGAGGATTTGGGGTTTATATTAGCAAAAAAAGATATGTATTTAGTGCACCACGTACCTAGATGGGACCAGCTCAAATCTTGGAGCGTTGCAGCTGTGGTGCAGCGCTGGACAGATGTTGCGATGTTCTGCTTTGCTTTTCAGTGCTGGGCTAACGCAGTGAGGCAGTGCTCAAGGTGAGTCCTCCACGCACGCTGCCAGGACGTGCCTGTTCGCTTTAGCTCAGCCTAGCAGCAATTACATCCCGGCAATTACGTGATCGTAGACGTTGCTTAATTCCATCCTGAATCACTTTTCTCCTTGTTCATGGCTGTAGGTTGCTCTCTGCCAGCGTGCGAGATGTTAACGCGAACAGGGATCGTGTTTGTTTTGATTCAAGGTCGCTGAAGGACTCTCAGGGGTTAGGTTAGTGGAAACGGCTCTCTTCGTGCTGCTTGAGGTCCACAGTCAGTGTCTGGACATATTGCCCATGGCTGTCGAGTCAATATGTTACTTAATCGGTGTTGCAATATTGAACTTTCTTTAGCAACAGGCTGTCTAGGCGCTGTGTTTTTCAGGGCACAGTTGCCTTGATTCATTGATGGCACCATTATGTCTAGAGAGATTTTTGCTTTTGGTCTCTTTCTCTTGAAACCCCTCTTGCTCCACAAGTTTGTTTGCATCTTTCAGACGACTCCGTAGAAAAAGCGGTGAGCGAGCGTTCTGTACTTGAGTTTCCCGTAGACTGGCAAGGCGATGCAAGCTCTCGCTGCAGATACAGGCACATCCGATTTGTTCACTGACTCAAGATGCAACTGCTAGAAACTGAATTCAGGATTTTAAAGCTACACTGTGCTTGTTTTGCTGCTCACATCCTTACCCCGAAGAGTATCTGCAATGAGTAACATCACCCGCAGCTTTGGAGACTCTTCAGTACAGAAGTAGAAAGCATTTGCAGAACAACTTTGGTGGTAAAGCAAGCAGGTGTGACCCAGATGTGCCCAGAGCATATGCACTGAGTAAAGACGTTTCCATGTGGCTACTCCTTGGCAATAATTGCAGTTTATGGCAAAGGAAAAAATTCTCATGTGCAGCTCACACTAAAGATCTCATCTATGAACCTGGAAAACTAGTTTGTCTGTGTTTTTTACAGAGTAAAGCAAATGCCAGTCAGTGTTTCCAGCTCTGCTGGTTGAAATGTGCTAAAAGTTCTGCTAAGAAACGTACTTCGAAGGTCTCTAGGGGATTGCTGTCTGGGTGCTGTGAGATATCTTGCTGATAAAGCAACTAGGAATGTAACACAGAAGTATGCAATTCTATTTTAGTCGGTGGGCAGTTGACTCTTCCCCTTGCTTTGCAGAATGTTGTTAGTGGTTCCTGGTATTACGGTTTTTCACTTAAGGTTGCTAAGCCATTATCCATCCTATATGAGAAGTCGTGGCAGTCTGGTGAAGTTCCCACTGACTGGAAAAAAGGAAACAGAATCCTCATTTTTGAAATGGGAAAAAAAGGAAGACCCGGGGAACTACAGGCTGGTCAGTCTCACCTCTGTGCCCAGCAAGATCATGGAGCAGATCCTCCTGGAAACTGTGCTCAGGCACATGGGAAATAAGGAGGTGACTGGTGACAGTCAGCATGGCTTCACTAAGGGCAAATCATGCTCGACAAATTTGGTGGCCTTCTATGATGGGGTTACAGTGTTGGTGGATAAGGAAAGAGCAAATGATGTCATCTACCTGGACTTGTGCAAAGCATTTGACGTGTCCTGCACGACATCCTTGACTCTAAATTGGAGAGACGTGGATTCGACAGATGGACCACACGGTGCATAAGGGATTGGCTGGGTGGTTGCACTCAAAGAGTTGCGGTCAACAGCTCAATGTCCAAGTGGAGACCAGTGACGAGTGGCGTTCCTCAGGGGTCAATACTGGGATTGGCACTGTTTAACATCTTTGTTTGTTGGCGACATGGACAATGGGATGGAGTGCACCCTCAGCAAGTTTGCCAACACCACCGAGCTGTGTGGTGGGTTGACACANTCCAGAGGAGGCCACGGAGATGATGCGAGGGCTGGAGCACCTCTGCTGTGGACACAGGCTGAGAGAGTTGGGGTTGTTCAGCCTGGAGCAGAGAAGGCTGTGGGGAGACCTTAGAGCCCCTTCCAGTCCCTGCAGGGGCTCCAGGAAAGCTGGAGAGGGGCTGGTGCCAAGGGCAGGGAGGGACAGGCCAAGGGGAATGGCCTGAAGCTGCAGGAGGGGAGATGGAGATGGGCTGTGAGGCAGCAATCCTTCCCTGGGAGGGTGCTGAGGCCCTGGCCCAGGGTGCCCAGAGAAGCTGTGGCTGCCCCTGGCTCCCTGGCAGTGTTCAAGGCCAGGTTGGATGGGGCTTTGGGCAACCTGGGCTAGTGGAGGGTGTCCCTGCCCATGGCAGGGGTGGCACTGGGGGGGCTGGGAGGTCCCTTCCCACCCAAACCAGTCTGGGATTCTACATCACGATGTTTTGGAATGAGGCAGACTGAAAACAAAAAAGCAAAACTTTCTGCACGCAGGGATTACACAAACACTCTCGGGCCCTTAGGGCTGATCTTTTAGTCACTGCCGATCGTGGCAAACACCATCAGCAGGAGCCAAGTCTTGCGAATGCTCTGGGTTTGATAATGTGGCTTCACAAAGGCTTTCTGAATATACAAAGTGTAAAGCGACGCTCCGACAGCCAAAAATATACTGATACTTACATATGCTTTCTTTGGAAGCTGGTTTAGGTGTGCTGTAGCCAACCCTGTATCAGCCTCTTGTCACCCAAAAGAAGCTGAAACGCTTTTGGCTCCCGTTCCTCAAGAGGTTCATTGCTCTGTACTTCACCAGGGCTCATCAACGAGCCCAGCACCTTTCTTCTTGCTGGCTCAGCATCACCCGAATGCTGCTTCCCAGTACTGTGAGGCTTGCCTAGAGAACAGTCATGCAAAGAGGATCACTTCTCTTCCTGCACTTGAACAGAAGGTATTTAATTTTTAAGTCAATATTTTTGCCATAACCTCAGGCTTTTCTGCTCCTCCACCCCAGGCTTGATGGTTGCAAACACCCCCCTCGCACAGACGCTGGAATGAAACCGAATCCAAACAGAAAAATCTGAGGGGCAGTTAGAACATCTCCCACCGTAGGCTGGGGGGATTAATTCCCATCGCCTCGCAGCGCACCCGTGCTGCTTATCATTTTGATTTTTGACGTTGCAGAAAGTGGGCTGGAGGGGGAGACTTCACCCTGAACTCCTTGGCCTCGGTACAGGCGCAAACCTAGAAGGAAATAAATCAGCCTTGAATTCTGGTCCGAAGGTCAACAAGTAAGAGTGACGCTGGAGCGGATGAGCCGAGTTCCTCGGTGTGGGATATCTTGTCCTCAAGCATCGGATGAGCTCACCCAAGCCTCCCGGATGACCGTCTCTGCAGTGACACCGGGGTAATCAGAACAGCTTCAGACCACGCTGTCCTCAGCTTGGCCTGCAGTCCAGTACTGAAAGGTCTCTCTCTGTGTGTATAAAAGCCATAAAAGGTTAAATTACAGTGAATTCTGCTTCCAGGCTTATTCACCAATGTGTGGGATCAGATGTCTGGTCTCTACGTGCTGCCTCCAACTGTGGCGTTGGATCAGCGCCGGTTCCGAGGGAAAACACCCTCCGTGGCAGCTCGGGGGATTGCTCATCTGGTTATTTGAGCTCAATCCTGCTAGGGCAGGATATTCGGCTGAAAGTGTCATTGCAGACCGGCTGAAAACAATGAAACAAGGGTAAACTGCTGTTTGTTTTAGCGGAGGTTGGAAGACTATTTTTAGCTACTTTGAAATGTGATTTGAATGCACACAGGTATAATAGCTGCAGTCAGTGTAATGTAATGTTTCTTTTTCCATAACACACACAAAAAAAAAAGGTAGCTGAGGGGCATATTGTGCTGGGAAGGTTCCTAACAGCTCTGTTACCCCGATTATTTACCAGTCCCCTATCTTCTCAAGAAGCGTTGGAGCAAGCTGTGCCGAGCCGTACAATGGGTATATTGTAGCTTGCGGTTCTGATGTAATTCCCACCAAACGCTCTATCCACAATGAAAACTTGAAGTGACTTGAAACCAAACTCCTCGCCCTTTCCATCGCCTGCACGCAGCTCTCGCCGAAGTTCAATAAACGTGCTCTGCTGGGCTCGCTCGGCACAACCGCTCGCCAAAGCCCCGCAAAAGTCCCAGTGTCTTCTACTGAATAGAGACTATAATGGGCACAATGCTCCTAATAAAGGCTATTCCTCACGGTCTTTGCCTTGGATTCTTATTTTAGGGTTTTCTTGTAATCTTCCTTAAATTCCATGCGTCTAACGTTCTTGCTAAACATGCGATCCTATTTTGGGGAGAAGCAAAATAAGTTTGAGATAATGAAAACTAAAAGCCTTCTGCTCGCATTGCAAGCAGAGAAGTGGCTTTGGACTTGTCTGAATGCTTGCGTGGCACGGGAAAATACCGGCTCTTCAGGAGTCTGAGGAAAGAGACTTATTCCTGTGATAAGATAACTTTTACAGGATGGAATTTTATCTGAGCGTTACGGTGACTTGCGAGCGTAGATATGTCAGGGACTTGTTTCTTTTAATAGCCATGCGTTACTGGTGGGGAAATTCTCTGCTGCTTTCCCCACCAAAACACAGGAGCTCTGCCAGCTGCCCATGCCCTCATCTCTCTCTTCTTTTTCCTTTTCCTTTATAAAAGAGTTTGGCATCTCCTTTTCCCGTTCCCAACAGAGCCTGGTTTTGGGTCTCCCAGGTAAGAAAGAGGAGCCTTGCCGCAAAACTGTGCCGAAAAGCTTGAGATTGGGCTGGGATACAGGTGGTGTCTGAAGGAGAGGGTTGTATGGACACAACTACTAGTGACCGAAGGGTCTCCACTTCAAACTGGGGTGTTTTTTTTTTTGCAGCGATGTCTGTTGGGTGGCTGGCGGTTGTTCTGCCTTGCACTCCTATTCAAGTTGAGGTGTGCAGGTCTGGGCATACCTGCCTGTTCCTCTGCTCGCGGCTGAAGATGAGAGCGTGGCATCTGCCTGGTATTTAATGTTGGGTGCTGCCTTTGAGGTTTGGGGGCAGATGAAGGTGGCTGCTTTAGTCAGAGGGTTCTCCCTCTTTGGGCATTTGCTTATCTATAGGAAACTCAGAAGTCATTTCAAAAACCTCTCCACCCACTTGGCACCCGAGGAGGTGCAGAACAGAGGGAGCTGCCAGGCTGGCTGCAGGCTGCTCGCTCAGCTGTGGCATGGCTGAGGCCATAAAATCTGCTGATCTCATGATGAAGTAACTTCTGCACACGAGGCCGGTAAATCCACGTGACTTCGTGGTGCGGCTGGAGGAGCCTTTGTGTGCTCAGGGAAGGAGGGGATGAAACGTCGTACCACCTTCAAACTTCCCCCGTCTCCCTTAACTGTCTTGAGTGCTGATGCTCGCGGCGTTTCCCAGCTCAGATCTCGGGAGCGATGGGAAATTCTCAGGAAGCTTTGTGATACTCAGCCTAAACTTCCCTTTCTTTTATCTCCTTCTATAACTTAATACCCCTTGTGCCACAACACAGCCCGGCTTCCTGCTTAGTCTTTCTGCCCTCCCGTTGAATGGGGAGCTGCTATCAACCCCTCCCAGACAAGGACAAACTCCACGGTGGTCTAGCCAGGATATACATATTTAGTTCTCAATCTGACCACTAAAATCAGTAAGTCGGGACCTCTCTTCAGGCCATTTTTGAAGACACAAGCCTGAGTTGGAATTGTGTTTATAGCCAGGGAAATCTCTGGACTCAAGGACCTGAAAACTTATTCCTAGTTGCTTCCAAAATGATTGCATATGAAAATAACAACTTAATAAGAAGGACTCATCCTTCTTATCGCTTTTAGCGGGACGATTGGAGTTTGGTGTGCTGGTATCGTGGGTTTGCTGCTGGGAGGCCAGCGCAAAGCTGTGTGCTTTCCTTTGCAAAAGCTGCGAGGCCAGATTGATGTGGGTTTAGTTTTGTTATTATTAAGCTATATACTAACCCAGAGTGGGTTGTGTTTTTTTTTAAAAACCACCAGTGTTACTGCTCATTGTCCCTTTTTGGAAAGAAAGCACGGGTGCCGAGGTGGGGTTTTTCTCTGTGACACCACCTGCACTTGAGCATCGCTTAAGCAAAGCCCAGATATTCCAGGACTTGACAGTGGGCAATTCTCAACAAGGCAGAGTACAAAACCCGCCTTTGTTTCGGGGCTCTCTGCCAAGTACTCATTCTTTCATCACTTTTCTTTGGATAAGATCACAAAATCTGTTAGCTTGCGTTTCGTGAAGGTGTTTGAAGAGCGTGTATTTACTTAAAAGATCATAAATGTCCTCAAGTTTAAAAACCTTCCCAGAAGTGATTAACATTTTGCTGAGCCAGTTTTGGAGCAGCAGAGTTGAAATGGCACTTGAAGGACGGGAATTTACAACCTGGTTTTGAAGAGCAGGGAGGAAGCTCTCCTTCCCACCCCTCGGAAGAGAAGACATTCACGCTGGGGAGGAGACCTCAGGGTGCTGAGGGGCTCGTGAGTTCTCGTGATGGTTTCTGCAAGCAGAGGGACGGCATTTATGCGGCTTAGTCATCTCAGGCTCTGAGAACTAGGAGAGGAAACTGCAGGTGACTGGAAAGGAGCAGATTCAAAGCGAGAACCTGTAATACTGGGGTGGGGGTGGGGGGCAGGGAAGGTTTTGGGGTGCAGCACCAGCTCCTGCCAGAGCGAGCTGCAGTTTTCCCTCTGCAGAAGCAGTGGTGGCTTCTGCAGCAGCGCTGGAGCTGCTCGTGCACGGATCGCACCTGCACGGGCGTTTGAAACCGGTGTTGGAGCTGCTTCTGCTTTTCGGCTACTCCTTCTTTCCTAAATAACCGCTGTTAATGCTGACCGAGAGCTCTGAGTTTTGCAGCTGCTCTGAAGCACATGGGGAATGAGTAGCCACCATGAAATTTTGGGGCCTAATTGTCACAGAAGAGCTCCTGTGAAAGCTGTGAGCGCTTGCTGCTTGCATGCGGTGATCTGGTTTTTCCCTCAGTGCTTTATCTGTGACTACACTGACCAGAAACACAGGAAGGATGAGCATAGAGCAGACTTTGCAGTGCAAATTCTGATTTATTTACTCCCCTCAACCCATAACCGCCCTTAAGCACCTTGACTAAAGCTCAGCTTTGGTTCCTAGTTTAACTTACATGGCGGAGCATTTCTTATGTATCTGGCTATCTGTATTGTACCACGGACGAGTACCTGAGCCCCGTGGTGGCTCCAGACCTTCACGAGGGTAGCCAGATCCCTGCAGGGAACCTGCTGCTCGCCCGCAGGCGGGCTGGCTGGTGCCATCGCTGGTGCCGCTGATTCTCCTGTGCACCACGAACGCACCTGCGGCTCCCGCACACGCAAGCAAAGGAGAAACCTGAAAGTGCATCTGGCTTTGCGTGTCAAACCCAGTGCCTCGTTGGTTGTGTTGCAGCCTCTGGGTGATGGCTCCAGGTAACAAGTGATGTAAATACCTTTGTATTCTGCTTGCCTTTTTTTTTTTTTTTTTAAATGGCGTGGTCTAAATCTAAGGTTGGAATGTGCTGCGGTGACTCAGGGTACGCAATCTGCAGCGGCAGGGTGGTGACTGTGTGCAATTGCCGTGGCAGTCCTGCCAGAGGTTTCCACCCAGCTGGCACCAAAGCTGCTGCAGAGAAATTGGAGAGAAGGGGCAGTTTAAAGCCAGACCTAATACGACAGCGTGAGTTAACTGCAGGGGGGTTCGGGCCACCCTGGAAACAAGGTCTCTTGAATGTTCCGCAGCTTAGCTGGCAGATGCGTCCTGCAGGATTTCACGTTCTCTCAGCCAGGTAATTGTTTCCTTTAATTGGAAGGAAACGGAGCTACGCATCTCTAGGGCTGCTCTCTCCTTCCAAAATCCTTGACCAGTTTAAAACTAGAGCAGTTCAAGAGACAAAATACTCCAGCAATTAATGGATCTTCTGGTAAAGACAGAGCTGTATCCGAGACGTGTGCCCTCTCTCCTAGCGCTGTGCTACACGCCAGTTGCTGTTAACACGAGACATGGATACCCGGGAAGAACACAAGCAGCCGAGCCATCCTTTTCATGGAATGGCCGTGCTGCTTGCCTCCGAAATTTGGGCAGAAACTCATCAGGGCACCGGGGCTGAGCCCACCACCACACCGCTCTGCGTGGCTTCATGCTCCAAGCCCCGTTTTTGCCGGAGACATCCCTTGCCATAGGAATTCTCCCTTCCCTTGGGGAAACCTCAGAGCTCAGGGCTTTCTGTGTAACACCACAAATAGAAAAGTCTACACGCTGCCTTCCCACCCAGTTGGGGGGGGGGCGGGGGGCAAATTTACTTCTGCGTGTCAAAAAAAAATCAAAGCTCTGACACATGAGCTTGGGTGGTTTCCATCTGGAAACGGACATACCGAGATACTGGAGCTGGGGGGGGGAAATAAACCCTGAAAAACAAATTGCTCTCAATACGGACCTGAAAGTGAGCGTTAGGACTTCTCTTGGTCTAAGTAGCGATGTGATTTTAAGCTTCTAGTACGTAAAAAGTGGGCTGCAGCTCCGAAGGGTCTGTCACTGCCGGGCTGGAGCTGCTGGCAGCCGCAGGAGGGACACGGAGTAAAATACGTGGCCTAGTTACAACCTGTTGTAAGGAGCTGTAGTTTATCTGGGGAGGGACAGCGTGAGGGGACATTTTGCAAATCTAAGGAGCTTACGGGCACTTTGGCAACTTGTTTATTGCTAAAGTTAAATGCTTTTAGTTCCCTGCCCCTCACCCGTGCTCATCATGCCGGTCAAGCTGCAGGTTACGCAGAATAAGGTGTGGAAAAATAAGCTGGATCGTTTCAACACTGAAATGTGGATAAACCCTCATCCTGAGCAAGAGGCAGAGCGAAGGCCAGTGCTTCCCATCGCTGCCTCTTTAATGAGCGTTTCTGCATCCAGGGATGGCTCCTCGGGCAAGCTCCTCACTGCGCTCTCCCCGAGTATTGTCCCACGCCATAGAAATCTGAAGGTCTTAAAGGAGGAGGGGGGGAAAAAAAAAAAAAAAGGGAAAAAATTGCTGCACTCAGGAAAAAATTCAATAGCTCATTCAGCTGTTAAGCTACTGATGCAGGAAGTGTAAAAGAAAAAAGGAGCCTGCTTTGTTCTGCCCAGACAAGGAGTAAATGCCATCGCCCTAACAGCCTTTTTCTGTTCCAAAAAAGCATGAGGTCATCTTTAAAAGCAGTAATGACCGAGCGGCTTTACACTGAGTTACCAGTCTCAGGCTTCCCCTCCATGTCGTGTCCCCCCCCGTGCTTTCCTGGCACCAGCCTGGCTCTGCGCAGGGTCATTCTGCGCCTGTGCTGGGGCTGCCGGTGGGCGCTTGGCCCCAGTCCTGGGCGGCAGCGGAGGGGCTGCAGGCTTTCACCTGGGAGGGGGCTGCTCCGTAGCGTGGCCCTTGGCCACTCGGGCTCCCAGCACGGTAGGCTGGGGGGATCTGGTGCCCTTGGGCTGCCAGGGAAGGTCGCTGATCCAGCGTTGCCTGTGGATCGCGTGGGAGGTGGTTTTATGCAGCTCTGCGGCTCCAGAATTGATGCCGTCTCAGCGACGCGGGGCGTTTCGCTCTCCGGTGAACGCGTGTGTGCCGCGGTGAAATGCTGCTGGTGGTCAGGCTGCTCTTTAAAAACACGGTTTGGTCAAGGCTGAGATCCAGGAGTGCATCCTACTACCCCAACCGTCTCCCTGCATCCCGTCGTACCTCGTCCCGCCGGCCCCGTGACGGGAGGATGGCTGGAAGATGCTGCCGGGCGTGAGCTGCGCCGGCTGCTGGAGATGCGCTCTCCCGGTGCCTTCCGTCAAGACAGGGACATCCATAAGCACCAATCTCATGGTTGTATTGTATCTGGGGGTGGGAAGACAAAAGAAGCATAACTCCAGCAGTTACTCAGATGTTCACTTGTTTATTTAGCCTGCTAGGAGTGGCTGCTTCCAGCTATGAGAAGTATGGGAAGAATTCAGAAACTGGAGGGATCAGTGCATATTTCTTTCCTAGCGTAATACTTCCTGCCGGTCGGCTGGAGAGGCTGCAGGTGGGAGCTTGCAGGTGGCACCACTTGCATAAAAAGAAAAAGGGTTTTGTGCGGAGGTCAATGAGTAACAGTTTTGGGTGGAAGCCTCGCAGCGCAGCGGCGTATGTCTCAAGGCGCAGATCAGAGGCGTGCTAAGGCAAGCCCGGTTTCTTGGCACGCCGCGATGCCGAGGGTTGCAGTTTCATCCTTGTGACCTGGATCCTGTTGTAACGTTTCGGTGTGGCGCCGAGGGCAGGGTGATGTTGGGTGNCCCCGTCCCACAGCGACTTCGCTCCGTGGGATCCCTCGTCTCCAAGCGGAGCTGGGAAGTGCTGCTGGGACAGAGTTGGGAAATGGATGAAAGAGCTGAGTGGGCAAAGCCCTGCTCGGAGCCAGACCGAGATGTTTGACGGAGGAGGCGTCTGCTTCAACACGGAGCTTGGTGCTGAGTCACGGCTCGTCAGAGCCAGCGCTGCTGTCACCGCTGTTGTTGCACACTTCTGACTCAAGAGCTGCGCTGGTTTTGGTTGGGTTTTTTCCCACTAAAGTAGCCCGAATCGTTACCTTTGCAGCCTACCTGGTAGATGAAGAATTAGCTTATGAAAAGAAAACCTCAGCGAGAAGCGGAGGCGCTTGCTCTGTAGTCAGAAGCCCGTCCTGCTTTGACGTCAGGGGGCTGTGCAGAACAGATACTCAGTACTGAAAGTGCAAAACAGTCCGGTGTAAATGCCCTTTTCACGCTTGCCTCAATGGAAACATTGGAGCACCGACAGTAACACGCTGCCTGAAGCACCCTGTTTTGTAAACCCTGAAAAACTACTTTTGTTGAAGGTGTATGAAAAATGCCAACACAAGAAACCTGCTTTTGCAACGCTTATTGTGATCCTTTAAATTCTTTTGCTCGGTGATGAAACCCGATCTAGAAGAGGCCGTTTGTGGTTGTTCTTGAGTCAAAGGCCGAGCCGAGGCAGGACACAGTTATGAGCATCCTGACCTGCTTTCAGTTCGTAATACGCAAACCAGTTTAAAACGACAAATCCTGGTCGCTCCAGAATTTATCCTAACTTAACTGTTGGACCTCTGTCCTCCAGTGCTTTTCCTAAAACAGGCAGAAGTGCTGACAGGACGTCCGCGCTGTAGCCAAATCGTAACTTGGGACTCGTTTGCTTCATTCCTGAGTCTGCTCGGCCCCTCGCCTGCACTCCTGGCCCCCTCTTTATCTGCTGCAAGGTTTCATAACCCTCCCTCGCCGCTGCTCGTTGGCATTGACCTTGAAACACAAACTGGATAATATATACCATTGCCTGTGATCTCACGTTTTCTTAATTTTTATTAATTTTTGGTGTTTAACTTGCTGCAGCCCGAGCCCCGTTAATACCTCCGCGGTCTGGGATCGGCAGCTCCCTGCCGGATCGCTCTGCTGCTGGAGGAACAGGGACGGCAGCCCGGAGAGTTGCAAGACCGTCCGATGACTTCAACCCTCCTGGAATCGCTTACACGACAGCGTGAAAAATGCACGCCCAAATTAACGTTGCCTTAACGCAATAGGAGTCGTTTCCGAAAATTGGGTTGTCCTCTCTGGGCAGCGCTGCCGGGGAGAAGTGGATATGGATTAGCCGGGAGGGCAGAAGGTGCTCTGGCAAAAATGTGGGAAGATTTATTTCTTGCTGAATGATGTCTGTTCGTGACTCAGCGAAACGCGACTGGCATCGTCGTTCTGCGGAGTCATGGGGAGATACTGGGAAGGGACAAGTCGGCCACTGTCTGCGGGCAGGGGCGGCAGGAGGTCGGTGGTGGCCAAACACCGAAGGCTTCGCCTGTCGTGCAGGAAGGAAGCCTGGGGCTGTGCAGATGATTTCCCTGCAGTCAGAGGACAGAGCGGAGGCAGGGGAGGGATGTTCACGAGGCCTGGGTGTCCTGAGCGTCCTCTGCTTCCTCCCCAGGCCCGGCTGCAGATGTCGCCTCCCCGTCCTTTTCCAAACGGCGATTTCTTTAAAACAGAAAGGTTGGAAAAGGGACGATGCAGCTGCGTCCCGCATCATGTCATCCCAATTTGCATCACACGTACTATACCCCACACGCTTCTGCATGGCTTTTTTCCAAATAACCTTTACCTCACGAGTTATTTCCACACCCCTCTAAGTCTGCTGCATGACATCTTCAAGGTTTGCTTTGGCTTTTAAAAAATCCTGAGGACACCCTCCATGTGCCATGCAGCAATCCACTGGATCTTTTGTATTGGTGGTCTCCAGTTGCTAATGACGTGCTTAGTTAATTATTCACCAAGGTAACAGAAGCCACTTTGAAACTCCCGCCGGGCAGAGCACTCCTGGAGCGTGGCCGGTTCCCTGACCCGAGCCAGCAGCCCAAACTCGAAAGCGCCGCGGGAGTTTGACAGACTCTCCCCCGTGCTGTACGTAGCAAAACCGCGTCCTTCCTCCAGCCGGGCTGTTGTCCCCAGCACCGCAGGTTGCTGTGGGGATGCGGACACGGGCTGCGCGTCTCCCGGCGCTGTGGCAGCAGCAGAAGTTCCTTTCGGTAACTCGCCCTCCGCTGATTCATCAGCCTTGTTCCATAAACAGGAAGCTGGGAAAGTACAAGCAGGTGATCTGGTGCTGCTGCAATCGTAAATTATATCTGATGGCTTGTATTTTTATTTTTTTTTTCCTCCAGCTGCCTGCTAACTCTTTATCCAGGTGAAGAATTGTTTTGTCAATGAGGAGTGAACTGTTTGCAGTGGGGAGGTCCTTCAAGTTCACAGTATGGATTTGGAAAGAGCCTGACTCTGAGACGGAGCTCTTCCTGCTCCTACTGCTGCCTGCGCTGTTTCGCGGTAACTGCCCCCACCGCAGCACGTGCTGTTAGCAGGGATTTCTTTGGAAATGCGGCTGATCAGATGGCCAGAAGGGCAAAACTTTCCAGCTTTTCCAGGAATTAAGGGCATAAAAATTGACAGTCGCGCTCGTGCAGCTGACGTCCAGCTCCTGCTCAGCTTGCGTAGGGAGTCAACAGCGGGGCTGGATGCAAGCTGCAGTTCTGAAATCCCCAAGAACTCGGAGAGCTGGGGTCTATATAGCACTTGATGCTGAAGGAGCAAAAGGAGCAAGCTGTCTCCCAAAATAAAGTGTTCCGACCTGGAGGTGCTGCTTTTTCATGGAAAAGAGACCAGACCGGAGCGTACCCTGTGCCATGTCGGGACGGCTGGGACGAGCACCCATTCGCCGTGCCAGGCGAGGCAGCTCGTTGCGTGTGGATGGGCATCCCGGTGTGGGACTTTGGGTGCTGGTCGAGCTTGTTGTAGGTCTCTGGACCCTTTGGCTAAAGACACGGTGCCGTTTCACCAAGGCCCGAGTCTGAGCTGAGGTGTGACACCGGCATTGCCAGTGTGAGGACATCCTGCTCTGCTGCAAACCAGCCCAGTCTCTCTCTTGCAGCATTGTGGCCTAGAAATTTGGGGCAGGAGAGGAGGATCCTTCCCCAGGGACCAGCCCGGTTCCTTTTCCGAATTTCCACAGTACCAGACTTTATTTCAACCGCATGGCTTCCCATATTGTCCTGACTAACGTCTTCCAGGACTCTAGAGGCGGAGATTTCTGAATAACCCTGCTAATTCAGGGAATCGTCTCATGGCGGAGTCGGTAACGCTGGCTGAAGCACCGTTTGTTTTCTCCCACAGCATCCAGCGTTGCAAACGAAGCTGAGTTGCCATTCAGGGATTGAAAAGTGCAGCACACGTTGCATGCTGCTGCCAAGCAAAATAATCCCCGAGAGTGCTGTTGCGGTCTGGAATAAACTCCCTTAATGTCTAAACATAGGCGAGACAGCTCGAGTCTGCTAGGATTTTAGATGGGGCAGATACTCCCCCCTTTCTTCCCCCCAGTAAAGGCAGCAGTTCAGCATCGGCTTTGAAGCTGCCGGTCCTGGGGAGAAGACTGACGGAGTCTCTAATTAAAGCTAGCACAGAAGGGCTGCAGTGGGCGGCTGGCTGGGGCCCCAGGAGCGCCGCTGGTATCTCACCCCGTGTTTGCTTTGGCTCTTTCCTCCGCCCAGCATCATCTAATGGTTTGGGAGGTGGCGGGAGGTGGGAGGTGGTACTCGCTGCAGCCCTCTCCCCCTGTTCCCCGCCGTTACTGAGTGGTCGGGGACCGAGTCACTGCCAGGCAGGGCAAGGAGGTAACTTTTCCTGCCACCTCTGCAGCAGCCCCACGGAGATGATCATAAAGAAACGACCTGGGAATGGCGTCTGGCCGAGAGAGTCCGGCTGGGATGGCACGGCCGGAGCTGCCCTCCACCGTGCTCAGCCCTGGCTGCTGCCCCACGGCTCTGGCCTGGGTGACAGTGATGAATTACCTTGCTCTCGTAGACAGACTTCTTCAGTTGCTGCTGTTAAATTTCGAGGAAGGTTGTTAAACTGCCTGTGTTCTCCCTGCCAGGGAGCAGTTTGCAGGGACGTGGCCCCGCGTGCGGGCTGCTCTCGGCCAGCTGACAGGCACGTTAGAGCAGTAGGCACGGCCGGCGATGGGCGCAGAGTCTGGCAGCTGGACGGGGTCCATGAGACCCTCAGAGACCAGACTTGGTGCAGGGAAAGGAGTTGTGGTTCAGCAAAGCTCCAGTCCTGCTCTGGCTCCAGCTAACCCTGTGGTGCTCTCCTCCTTTCCGTGTTCAGCTGGTGAGGGGTCTGGAGCACAAGTCTTACCAGGAGCGTCTGAGGGAACTGGGGTTGTTTAGCCTGGAGAAGAGGAGGCTGAGGGGAGACCTTATCGCCCTCTACAACTACCTGAAAGGAGGTTGTAGTGAGGTGGGGGTCGGCCTCTTCTCCCTGGGAACAAGCGATAGGACCAGGGGGAATGGTCTGAAGTTGCGCCAGGGCAGGTTTAGGTTAGACATTAGGAAAAATTTCTTCACAGAAAGGGTTGTCAGGCTCTGGAATGGGCTGCCCAGGGAGGTGGCTGAGTCCCCGTCCCTGGAGGTCTTTAAAAGAAGGATAGATGAGGTACTTGAGGACATGGTTTAGTGGTGGGATGGCAAGGTTAGGTTAGCGGTTGGACTTGATGATCTTAAAGGTCTTTTCCAACCTAGATGATTCTATGATTCTATGATTTTTGCTGAAGGTTCATTTGAGACATGAGCTATCGGTGCCTTTCATGCTTTCGTATCCCCCTGTGCCTCGCTGCCTGTCCCTTGCTTCCATCCCGTGCTTCGGCATCCAAGAAAACTCTGCCCCTTGCCCGAGCCCTGACTCACCACCTACCACCCAGCTTGGGACCATCCATCTCTCTTCCTTTCTTACTCTACTTTTTCCTGGGACATCGATGTGCAAAATGATGGATAAATAGCACAGGTCTGAGTTTGTACAGCATTGAGTGTTTCTAGTTGCTGCTTGGAGCCTCTTTGTGCAGAGGAAATCCTGACGCAGGAGTCAGGGCGGGATGAAAGCAGCAGTGCAACGCGTAGATAAAAAGTGAGGTGAACATCCAGGAGCTGCCTGTGGTCACGGTCAAGCAGCGTACCTGGCCACCTTCCCCTGCCTGACTCGCTCCGAGCAGTGCACGGCAGGTTACATGGGCTGGAAAATTTCTGTTCGCTTTTCCAGTCGGTCAGTTGAATGCATCCGGCAGGACTTTCTGCAGAAGAAGTTTCATTTTTCCCCTCTCGTCGGCAAGTTTCTCTTTCTTGTTTTTTTTAATCAAAAAGGAAAAAAAAAAAAGCCTGAAGAGAGTGCACCAAGAGTGCCATTTAAAGGAAAGGAGAAGTTGAAGCAAAATCAGGAAACGTTAAGTTGGTGTCATCAGCTTAGAGCTCGTGGAAGCCCTTTGCACATGGCTGGTGGTGAGGACATGGTACACGACCCTTTTCGAGATGGTGCCCGGCGCCGCAGCGGCTTCGTGCACGATGCCATCCCCCCTCTCCCCCCTCCTTGTTTTCCAGTATTCTTGCGTGCTGGGGCCCGGAGCCGATGGCAGACAATGTCAACAACTAACAACATAGCGCAGGCCCGGAAGCTGGTGGAGCAGCTCCGCATCGAAGCCGGCATCGAGAGGATCAAGGTGAGCATGGGAGCTGGAGCAGCGCGACACGTGCCGTGTCTGGGGTGGGCAGGGATGGGGCAGGAAGGGTCCCTGGGCAAGTGTTTTGGGTTATTCCTGAGCACGTGCATGCTGCTGCCATGTCTCTAGCTCCGATATTGCAGCGTTTCTGAATGAGACCCCTTCCTATGGGCATTGCTTGCGCCGGGAGGTGAGTTTGCAGCCCGGGCAGCTTCTCTGAGGTGTTAGTGGTGACCACAGGATCCAAGGGCAGACCAGCCACTGGAGTAAGTTCTGGAGCTGAGCTGGACACGTGCAGCCCCTGAAGGCACCGACGCTGCAGGGGCCAGACCCAGCAAAGCTCTGCAGGGCACGCTCACACGCGCCTGGGTCTTGTTTCCCTTTTTTTTTTTTTTTTGGGATGGCTTTGCTGTCACATGCGGTTTCTCTCAGAAAGTCGCTGCCTGCACAATTCTTTCTCAGCTGCTGCTATTCCCGTTTCTTGTAAATGCAAAAGGGATGGTGGCACGCCTTCCCTCTGGTTCGAGGCATGCTTAGTGTAGAACCAGGGAAAGTTAATTCCAGGAACCAGCTCGGTGATTGCAGTACCCGGGCTCATTCAGCCACGCAAACTCTGAGACTCAGGGCAAAAAAGAGAGCTTATCAGCTCTGGAAGAAGGGGCAGGCAACCCAAGAAGAGTACAGGGATCTTGTCAGGTCATGCAGAGAAGAAATTAGAAAGGCAAAAGCCCAATTGGAACTCAACCTGGCCACCGCTGTAAGGGATAATCAGAAAAGTTTTTATAAATATATCAACCTTATCGTCCTCTACAACTACCTGAAAGCAGGTTGTAGTGAGGTGGGGGTCGGCCTCTTCTCCCTGGTAACAAGCGATAGGACCAGGGGGAATGGTCTAAAGTTGCGCCAGGGCAGGTTTAGGTTAGACATTAGGAAAAATTTCTTCACAGAAAGGGTTGTCAGGCTCTGGAATGGGCTGCCCAGGGAGGTGGTTGAGTCCCCGTCCCTGGAGGTCTTTAAAAGAAGGATAGATGAGGTACTTGAGGACATGGTTTAGTGGTGGGATGGCAAGGTTAGGTTAGCGGTTGGACTTGATGATCTTAAAGGTCTTTTCCAACCTAGATGATTCTATGATTCTGTGAAACTCTGGAGAGCAGCCTTTGCTGGAGACAAATATCAGTGTGTGGGCAGCGAGTCCCAGCTCTGTGAGCAGGAAACCCCTGGGCACTCTGAATTTACACCTCTTAAACCACAGAGGAACCAGGAGTCACCCCGCTCCGCTGCCCGTCCCTCTGAGAAACTGCTCAGGAGGAGGGAGATGAGATCTGTTCATGGAAAGCCACTTGTCAGTAAGTCACGCAAAGGAAAGCCCCGTGCATGGTGATGAAAGGCACCGCAAGACTGAAATACTGTAAAAGGCATAGGTGTTAAATCCACCTGATAGTTTTTAATTTAGTTTCCTGGTCAAAGAACGTTTCCTTTGACTTTGAGTCCCTGCTAGTTCTGCAGCAGCAGATCCTCCATCATCTCCAGTTTAGATGTGCAGGAGGAGCTGCTGCTGCTTCAAATACCTTCTCTGTTTTTAAAGCTGTGAGGTTTTGTAGCTGGTTTTAGGGCCACCGCTTTCCAGACTCCGGCGGCGCGCCCAGCAGCGAGGCCATTTTAGGGAAGGCAAATTAAATGCCAGGTCTTCCCCCAGCGCAGCCGTGGGTGACTCTCCTAAGAATGACTGTGTCTCAGCTCCAGGATCCCAAATGGCGCACGCTGAGGAGGGAGGAGGGTGTGCGCGTACTTACTGGCCTTTGTAGCTGCCGCTACCTTAAAGGCTTTGCAGGGAAAGGACAACAGAGGTGGGACCGCAACAAGCTGCTGTTTAGGCTGAGTGGAGAAGACGTGCTGCCTGGGTGAGCTTTCAATAAAGCCGTGACCCGCGAACCCAGCTCTCGGGGGAGCGTGCCAGCTCCTAAGTAGCGTCGAACGAGTGCCCGCTCCTCCAGCTCCTCCTCTCCCTACCTCCAACTGAGTTGCCTGCAGATAAATGAGCTTATCCACTTCTGAGATGAGGGCACCGAGCTTGCCCTGCAAGCTGTTGGCGAAGCTGTGCCAGCGGCAAGAGTGGCAGCGCGAGGAACGCCCTCCGATTCCTCCCCGCGAGGTCCGACGGAGCACCCGATGCTGCGGTCAGGCAGAGCCCCGCTGCCACGCTGCGATTTTTCCCCTCCTTGGCCCGAGCAGCCCGTACGTCTGCTAGAGAAGGGCCGAGGCCTTTCCTAGCGACTGTGTCTGGCTCTTCCTTCCCTCCATTCCCACAGCCGAAGCTTTGAGAGGAGCGCAGAGCTTCCCAGGCCGCTTGCTCTCACAACAGGCTCAGCCGCGCTCCCGGCAGGATGATCTCTTTCCCCTTGCTTTGCTCTGAGATCAGGAGTAACTACTGTCTTCTGTGAGTACTAGATTTAAGGTAGAGCCTTGACCTTGTCTCTGCAGAGCCGTTGGGTCCTAATGTACGTGATGAGTATGTTTAAGTGCAGGCCAGCAGCGGTTGGTGTTCATTAGAAGTGTTCGTTACTGGTGAGGAATTGACTACTTAATATTGCAATGATACCTAGAGACTCCCACAAAAGTCTGATGAGGTCTCTGGACCTGCTTTTCCAGGAGACACCAGAAAAAGGAGGAGGAAGCCCCCACTGTCACGCGGAAGCACAGATTAACTGCTTTGCCCAAAGCTGCAGAGAACTGGGGTTTTATTGCGAGCGCCGTTTCTCCTCCTTTCACTTGCTGCTAAAAAGTTTTCATCATTAGGGCGTGCAACTGCACATTCCTGCCGGGCAGGTTGCATCGGCGGCGGCCGCGCTGGCTGCGCGCTGCAGCATCCTCTGCAAGGCTGCGGAGCACGGTGACCCCCGGTAGTGCCGTGGTGAGAGCAGGGGGGGTGACGTGTGGGAGCTTTTTGTGTCCCCCCCCCCGGAATCGCAGCTCGGCTCAGCTGGGAGGGGGTGAGTTGCCGTGAAAATCCCGGCAAAGGACCCGCTGCCATACAGCTCTGCAGCCGCAACAGGTCACATCTGAGCCTTCCAAATTTGGTCTGGTTGCGTCGTATGGTTTGTGTTTGCCTTGTGATCACCCAGTTATTAAGTTAATTAAAAAAAAAAATAAATAAGGGCGGGGGGGGAAGCTGCTGTTGGTCCCCGGAGCTGCTGGCATCTCCCTGCCTGGACTCTGCCGGTGCCGCCCGCCCTCCCGGCAGCCAGACGGTGCTCGCCCACCACTGCCGTGTCCCTGCTCCGCTCGGCCGCTCTGGGCTCTCGGTTCCCAGAAGATGTCTTTGAACTAAAATAAGCAGAGCCTTAAGTAATAGTTTCTAACGGTTTCAAAACCTCCGTTTTTAACATCAGAGGATGGCCGCTCTCAAGCAGGCATTTTTTTCTTTTCTTTATCCCAAAGCCCTTAAAAAAGAGGACAATAATATCTTCTTTAAAATCTCTTGCTCGCAGCTGGGAGTAGTTTTCCCATACTCATCGCTTTATTTATGTCAGACCTCAGAAACTTTTTTTCTGTGTCCATTTCCCTTTTTCATTAGTCACCATCTCCAAAGTTTCTGTTACGAAAAGCTGAACGTCAGGTCTCTTCCTCCCCGCGGAGCCCGGAAAACGGTCGGCAGTGCTGTGTGGGCTGAGCTCTGCGCCTTCACCTGAATCTTCTCACTAACCTTCTGCTTTCTTGGAACATTTAGGTCTCGAAAGCATCTTCCGAGCTAATGAATTACTGCGAGCAACATGCCAGGAACGACCCGCTGCTGGTTGGAGTGCCCGCTTCGGAGAATCCTTTTAAGGACAAAAAGCCGTGTATCATCCTATAGCTTTCCTCACTCCGGCGCGTGCGATCTCTCAGGCAGGGCACCGTTCTCCATCAACTGAAACCAAGCTACAAACTTAACAACTACGCCGAGGGGTAAACACTAAATGTTGGATTCAAATAGAACTTAAATCACAAAAAAAAAAAAA
>VXBL01010100.1:220881-243051 GCA_013400195.1 Aramus guarauna | reverse complement strand
GCCCGCTCCCCATTGGCTGCCCGCGCCGCGCGCTGCCCGCGCCGCGGGGCCGCTGATGGCGTCCTCGGCTTCCCTGCCCGCGCAACAGGCCCCAGGCAGCTCCGCCACCAACGCGACCTTTGTCGCCGTGAGAAGTCCTCTGCTCCTCTGCCTCTCGTCATCGCCCGTGTCCCCCGTGTCCGCTTAGGCTGCAGGCTGGGTGCTGCTGCTGTGGCTTTCCGCGCTGCCTGGTGCTAGGTTAGGCTTTCTCCGGAGTGCAGCCTTTTTAGAGCTGGCGCTGGCTCTTGCTGTGGATTTGAGCTGTGCTTTGCAGATAGGCTTGTGTTCAGGATGCCCTGGTATTACTGTAATATTTCTACTACCATAGTTAAGTGGTACGTTTTTCTAATGCAGGTGGTAGCACACTGTGAGTTGTTTGGTGCTGGGAACGTTCCTTTGTATGTAATTCTGGGTCATACACTGGAATGGAGGTGCACTCCTACCTAGACCTTTTGGGTACCTTGCAAAAAGATGCATAAATAATTATAGATGAAAGCATTTAAAAAGAGCAAGAAATATTTTGTTCATTTCAGGAAAGTGATTTGCACAACACACAGACCAAATGAAAAGTACAATCTGAAAGTTTACCAGTGTCAGTTGAAGTAATTCTATTGTTTTGTTCATGTCAGTTTTCTTTTGTGCATATGTAGTGTAAAGTTAGATCTTCCATTAGTGGATTGTGGCAAATGTTCATATTCAAAAATACACTTTGGCTAATATCAAAATATCTTCTGCTTAATGCCTACATGATATTCGCACTACAAGGCAGGTGTTCTACTCTTACAGCAACTCTACGGTAGTAGAGTAAGATAACAGTTGTATCCTGCTGAACTCTTTGCAGTTTAATATTTAAAACAAGACATTAAGAATAAAAGAGTTCTGATCATTAAATTAGAATTAAAGCGGAGCAGAAGCTGATATATTATCAGACTCTTGGCTTCTATAGTGCCTATCACGAAGTAATGGCTCTCTTAAACTGTACATTAATCATCAACAAAAATTTCAGCGATGTCTGTTTCTATCCAAAAACTTTTATTGCCAAATGAATAGCTTTCATACTATTGGAATGAGCAAAGAAATGTCTTTAACAAGGAATTCCTTCACATCTAAATGAAGTTAAGTTTACACCTTCTCCCCCATGAGTTTAGTTTATTGCAGTTGCCCATCCTCTACTTAAAAGGAAAAAAGTGCATGAGGCAACTTTGCATGTAAACGTACAGTGAAGTATATTTCAAGTTATATATATTCAGGACATATTTGCAAGCATATAACATAACAGCTTTAGAAAAGCAAAATGTCCCTTTTATTTTAGAAAGTGATCGATATTTGTCAATGGAGTGTGTTGCTAAAATGATTGCAGGCAAAAGCTATACAACTAAATCTGGCAAGTGACAATTCTTTTACTCACAAATTCACAGCCTGTGTCATTTGCAAAACACAGTAAGTTAAACAAAGGGAATAAATTTTATGTTCCGATTTCCTGGTGGTGAATGGTCTGCTGCTTTTGGAACACAGATGAAAGGTAGGTTGCCTTTTCGATTCAGAAATACTGCCTTTCTGCAACCTGTTGGCTTGCTTTTATGCCAGACAGCTTTTCTGTCATTGTGGACAGTAAGGTCTTCTCAGGCCCACAGCTGTACATCGACTGAAATTCCCTTCTCTAACAGAACCAGTGTCTCAGTTTCTCTCGTCCTGGTACCAACTGCATTCTCTCTCTCACCAGGAAAGGGTTCTTTTTGGTTCTTTGTGCTGTCTATATTATTGACCTTTGGAGTCTTCATTCATACCCTCTATTGTACTGTGTGTTGCTTCAGCCATTTATTTCTGCCCTGTTTACCTGACTCAGCCACTAACTAAGCCGTAAGTCCCATCCTTGCATTAGCAGTGCTGGCAGCCTCTCCTTCCTGTTCCCCCACTGTCCCCCGTCCCCAGACGTTATTATGTTCTCTTTACCTCCTGAGACACAGTGGAAAAAGCTCAGACAAAATACAGGAAGCCCTGTTCTTCTACTCTCTTTCATTTCTTTCCCTTGCCTATCTTAATAAAATTAAGACTCTTGGCACTTTGAGAAAGAATTATAATTTTCTGTATGTCTTTGTAGTGACTAATACAATGGACTAATGTGTTTTCTAGTATGTGCTGTGACAATATGCATTTCAAACTAAAACAGGATGATCTAATCAAGATAACCAAGCAGTGTAGTGGTGGCATACTAAGGAATTAGTAATTAATCTATTTCTAGCTCCCTTGTTTGTGGATGATCAGTAAGTAGTCACTTTTTGGGTGCTTTTTAGCAAGATCTGTGATGAGAATCCATATTAAAACAATCCCTTTAAAAAAATTGTAAGGGGAAAAATGTTCAATTTCATGTATCTGAAAAATAAATGAACTTCTAATAAACTGGCTGTGATTGGAAATCAGGGAAAATACGTTTTAGGTAGAACCTGCAGTGATGGAGAAAATGAGTGTATGATCACGCTGATTTTCAGTTTTCATTTATTTGCCTTTATTGCTTACAGAAGAGCTTAAAGTGCCCAAACTTCAATTGTTTCAAAATGTTCTAGTATCACAATACTGTTGTTAACAAGCTATTAATAGCAGTTAATGCACACTGTCAGAAAAGTTAGTGTGAGATTGTGAATAAAAGTTTTATAATGAAATCAAGTTGCTATTCCTTTTTTTAAAAAATTGGTATTTTTACATAGGAGTTATCATATTGGCTTAAACCATAATACAGTTTCCTGTTTCACTAGTTAATACATTTTGATGTTTCAGTTCATGTTAACTCCAAATAAGTTTCCTTGTGATTTTCTTCAGTAGTAACTGGTTTGATCTGCACTAGTGTTGATAGTGGCATTGTATTTACATTAATAACTGAATTTCCTTGATAATAAATATGAATAAATGACATAGGATGTGAAAAACATTTCTTCTGGTCAATTTTGAATTTTCCATACTTTGGATTTTTCTTGGTATTTTTTCCTTGCATTATAAGATAGCAAGCATAGAAATGTCTGATGAGGCCACTCACTCTGGAACATTACTTTTTATGTCCACTTATAACACTCTTGATTGTAAACTTGCCAGTTTCTCTTCATATAATATTTTCAATGCTTATCATTGTTCACATTTGAACTCTTTCCAGTTCTTTAGTATACTTTTGGAGAAGGGGTGGCCTGTACCTTACATGTTTTTTCTTTTCTGCTAAGGTTACAGTATTGATTTTTATAATCCTATTACACTGGCTTTCTTCTAATTCTCTTCCATTGTTTAAGCAGCCTGTTTTATTATTTTTATTTTGAGTCTAGCGGCATATTGAGCAGAGACTTTCACTAAACTGCTGAAGTGGTGCCCTAGTTCCTTCCTGAGGCCAAGGCATCTGGTGTGCTTTCCTAGTATGGCATAACTGATCTAATGAGCAACTCCGTTAAACGGAGGCCGTCCTACCACCTCCCTTGCACCTGACACTGGCATTCAACAGCCCCAGTGATCGTGTTCATGGAACTACACCGTTAAAAAAAGCAATCCTAGTCTTACCAGTAAAGGGTTGATTTTTCTCCTGGTTTGCTTCCTGAGCAGGCTTAATGGTGATGGGTGCTGCTCTTTTTTGCAAGGAAGATAGAGGAGCATGTAGCAAAAGGAGGAGGAGGTAGAAGTATGAACGTATCCTTTCTGCAGTGATCTGCATCAGATCAGTCTAACTAACATAAAACTATGCAGAGAGTTGTAACAGAAGTTACTAAGATTGGTGTGAATGCAGGATGGATGGAACTGTGTATGTAAGCATAAGGAGAAGGAGCAAAACAAAGAGTTAAAGAAATGGCCTGTACTGATAACGAAGGACACCGTTTCCAGGACACCATTCCCAGCAGTGTCCGTGTGCCACAGCAGAGATGACTTGCCAGTGGAAGATCTTGCATCCTGACAGCAGGAGGATTGCAACGAGGTTGTGGTATATCACATACACCGTTCTTTTTCCTGTTAGCTGAACAGGAGAAGAGACTGCAGGCATACATTTCAAACTTGCATTCCAAACAAGGAAAAACAGGCAGTGGGTAGCCATATGACCTAAGATTTATGGAAGGCAAGGTAAGCAAGATCCTGAGGCAAAGGACTACCTTGTCACAGCTGATGATTCCTGAAGGATATCCTAAAGGATCTGCTCAAAAAACTAGGGTTTTATTGCTAATCAAGAACATCTCCTGAAATGGGGTACGGGCTTAATAGCTGATGGCCCTTGTCCTCTGTTTTGCACAGAAGTTATCCTAGGCAGACCATATGGACAGATAAGTCCTGATGCTTGTGAGTAAGTGAGCATAAGAGTGTGAGTGAATTAAATCTACGGGAGAATAAATGTCAGCGGGTAACATCAACTTTTCTGGAGATTTTGTAGGTAACTGTTATCTTCCCCTTACCTAACACACTGAGTTTTATTACACAAAGTTCCCTACAGTTGCACCTCTAATTTGAAACCTCATCAAACAGAGACTTTTGTCTCTTGGGTTTATTTTAGTATATTTATTGTCTATTGTCATTTAAACTTGATTTGGCATTTTTGGGGCCCACTTACTCATTTTGGTTGCAGTTTTCCATGATTCTGAGTAACCTAAATAACCTGCAGATTTTATGCCGAGGTACTCACTCACCCCGGTTTCTGGATGATTAACAATTATACCGTAATATAGGACCAAATGAACTCTTCTGAGACGCTTTGAAGTTAACTCTTTGCTGTTAATGAAATTTATTATAATGAAATCATTCATTTAATCCAATATTTTGCTTTATTTATTCTCATCAGGTTTTGATCTGTGACTGTGTCGTAGGGGTTTTTTTGTTTGTTTGCTTCAGGAGGAATTCTCTTCAGGCTTTGAAAGAATTTCTTTTCTGTTATCTGGATGAATAGATCCAGAGCAAGAAGTAGATCATCATCAGTAGTCGTTGTTCTATTCTATTTTTTTTGTACATGATGCCTGGTATGACTTTTGCTTATTGTTTGTACTAGGATTAGATTTCCAAATTTGTGTGAGACTCCTATTTGATTCAAATAATTTCTTGAAGCTCATTGTTTCTTCATAATGTTTTATTATCTTTTTCCCAGCAATAAGCATGTTTTTTGGAGACTCAGAGATTTTCTTAGCATGTAAGATGTATCTAGGGGTTTTGCTTCCTTATTTTAGGCTTTAGGGACCTTCATGTTACTGATATCTCCTTTTTTATAGGGTATATTTAAAGTTCAGTAAGTTTAACAGGGAGAAGCATGTGTTGTGGTGTGGTGTGTGAACTCTTTGCAAATAGGAAGGGGCTCCTTATATTTCTTACTTTTAACTTACCGGTCCTACATTTTACCATTTTCTCATCAATTGTTTCAGCAAATAGCTTATGACATCTGTCACGCATACGACAAGGGTTTCCATGGTCTGTTTTTCCCCCACCCTGCTTCCTCTGCCAAAAATTCTGTATGCATCCTGGATCCACGTATATGTTCGCATCACTCTTATTCTCTCTTCTTTTTCACTGAGTTGGATTGTGTTGAGGATTTGCCTGTCATTCAGACTGGGGAGAGAACCAGCTGGTGCCAGCCATGAACACATTCCAGCTCTTTGTTATAGCTGGATATATGTATATATGGCTTAATATATATATATTAAGGAATTCAGAAAATAACAAAGTTAAAGTTGATACATAGCTGTGCATCTTCTACCTGGCATATGTGTATAATGTTGTGATAATTACACGATCAGGTACTGTTTAATAAAATACTGTATAGCATTGTAAGACTGGTTTTTGTATTATTGTAATACAGTGTTATTTGGGCACTGAAGTTCCTGTGATTGTAGGCACCCCATCAACATGGGCTGAAAAGATTATCTGCAAGCTTAAATGTTTGCAATGTAAACAAGATACAGTTGAAAAGAGAAAATATACACAGATGAGAAAGGAAATACTAGGAGATGAGGGGGAACATTCATACCTCAGGCATCCCATTCATGTACCTAAATCAAAAAGCCATTTCCACAGCTTATCCAGAGCCTCCTTCAGAGGACAGTTTGGAATACTTTAGGAGTTCTTTCATCAACATCAATCTCAACAGGAGCCTCTCTCCATTTACTGCATAGAAGGATCCATCTCCTACATCCCACACTTGCCTACTTTGGATACTCAAAATTAGATGGTGTGTATATACCTTCTTATCACACATTTTGCTCATAGGGGCTGCAGGGGCATCTTAGTAAGCTGAATTTCAGAGAAGGCTTTCAAGAAGAGCAATAGAATACGTTTTCAAATATTTAAGGGAGTTTTCCTAAAGTGTAAGGGGTAAACCAGGAAAAGGCGTAAGAGGTTTGTTTGAAAATACAACATGTGGGTGAGAGAAGAGCTGGAAGGTGGAGTCCTGACACTGAATGACAGGTAGGAGATACAAAGGGAAGAGACACAAGAAGCATCTCCAAATTCATTTGTGAGTAAAAAGTGGGGGGTTTTGAAAGTGTTTTAGCCCAACACAAAATAATAAACAAATTGGACAGTATGATCTAATGGTCTTTTCAACTTTGTTTCATGAAAATTGGCCTGGCTTGAAATGCGAGCAAACCACAGCTGGCTTCCTGACAGTGACTAAGGGACAATAGGTGCGGTGGTGATAAGTGAGGAAGGGTCTA
Source organism: Aramus guarauna (assembly GCA_013400195.1). Lineage (NCBI taxonomy): Eukaryota > Metazoa > Chordata > Aves > Gruiformes > Aramidae > Aramus > Aramus guarauna. The sequence continues at coordinate 236,356 of VXBL01010100.1, read as the reverse complement.
GGCAAGTAACAGATATTACAGGAGAAGTTACTGAGAGCTGTGGAGACAGCGATGTGTTCTGCAAGTGTTCGACTAGGAAACCGGTCTTTGCAGCAGTTTTCTGAATGAATGTGAGTGAGATTAGGCTGCGTTTCTCAAAAGCAGAGGGGAAAATGTTGCTGAATCAAACATGATGATGATGATAATTTGATTGAATGCTTCAGTTGATTGGAAGAATGAAGAAAAATACCAAGTTGGAAATGTTGCACTGAATGTATTTGCAAATTATGAATATGAATCCTAGGATTTGGAGTAGATCTGGGATCTAAGGTGACGCTAGAGTTGCGTGTCTGAGCAATAGGCAAGATAGTGATGTAGCTGTGCAGCATTGTGTGTCACCAGCAATGAAGTTGTTCATATGAAAACCTTAAAGATGGAACCTCACATATAATTGTATTGTTTATTTAGAGTTCTTCACTCCTATGATTGCTTCCCACGTAATATTGCTTAGACTATTTCCCCACCTGCCACCAAGGACCAGACGCTAATTGTTGAGTTAGATTTGTGATGTCGCAGTGGGGTGGCTACCGTGAAAAGGTGTGTTTTGCATTTGCTGGGAAGGCACTGATCTTTTTATTTGCTATAATAATGAACACTGGATACAGTTATTTCTTTACAATTAAATTATGAAGTCAAGTCTTCAAATAACTATACTCCATAGTACTTCAGTAATATAATTAATTGATTCAGCTCCTTATTCTGATTCTGCCTGATAATGTAAGAATTCTCCTCAGGAAGAGGAAGCTTTCTGTTTGCTTGAGGCTTTTATAGCTAAGTCCCATACCAGCTGCAGTCATCCTTTTGTCCCGCCTTCAGCATGCCCCAGAACTGACAGGTTGTTTAGGGGGACTGGAGAAAGGGCAGAGGAAGTAACATCCACTCTTGGCTAATTTTCCACTAGTGTATAGTCGTATGGGCATGGTAGCAAACAGGTCTTAATTAGAATTGTTTCTAGGCTTTTCTCACTTAAACCAGAGGTGAGACAACTTTAGTATTGGGGAGGCATAACCCAAAGAAAAAAACCAAACAGCTTTTTATTTTCTTTCTCATTATATTTTTGCAATAGATACATTTCCACTGGGTGTGGAAATATAAACTGTTAATGCATTTTTGCAAGAGGAAGAAGAAAGATTGTCTTAGGTTTCTAGTAGTCAGGTGTCCAGATTAAAATATTAAAGTATGTAGTATGCTTGCAGAAGAGAAATTTAAAAATTGCCTTTCCTGAGAAATGTAACTCTTTGGAAAGGAATTTGATAGTAATACCCCTTCAATAATTTCGGGTTATTCAGAGAAAGGGCAGTAATGACCAGGTGAGGCAGTAAATGACATTGTGCATGCTAAAAATTTGTGAATTGGTAAATTCATGAGCAAGCATACTTGATGGCACGCCAGACATCTACGGGCAAAAAGTGCAGTGTACCTGCAGGATCCTGGCGGCCGGATGCTCGCGGCTCGTGTTTAGTTTATATAAAGGATCTTGCTGTATCTTAGCCATCTAGTAAGAGATATGAAAGTAATCAGAGATAATTGATTCTCCTGAACATTTTTTTTGGACAGAAAGTGTGTTTATATTGATTGGTGTGGATAATGCTGATCGCTGAAGGCATAACTCTACTATAGTAAAGTAGTAGAGAAGAAGAACAACGGCATCATACTCGTGGACAAACCTCATGCTGTCTTTGGTCCGGCTATCTCAAAGAGGTAGTACTGGAGAAAGTGGAAGGGTACAGCAACATTTACAGGCCTGATGAATTTGGCGTTACACCCTCCCAAGCTGAACAAATAGCCACGAGGAGGTCATAGGTAGAGAGAAAGCATGGACCCCTTCCTGAGGTGGATGGTAAGTGCTGCTGCTGAAGTTCGGATGACACGATACTCCGGTGTAGCCTGTGGTTCTGTGTGCTTATTCCACCATAAACCTGGTATTCCTGTAGTGTCTTCACTGCTGCTGTCACACATTCCTGTATTAAAGCCCATATTTCAGTGGGCAAACCTCCTTATAAAGTAGACATTTTTTTTACACGGTATATTTTCTCATTAGCAATTGTCTATGATACTGGGTGCATGCTACCCTGGAGTTTTATTAGTATGTTAGGGAGAAACATCCGCATAAAAAGTTACTTCATCTAACATACAGCCAAGCTATAATTTCCCACAACCTTCAGATAGGCATAACAGTGAATATTTTTATAGAAATAATATTATTTTCTGTCAGTTTTACAGTGTTTTAAAATATGGTAAGATTATCTCATTTTAGTTTTTGCCACCATGTTAACGAAAAGGCTAAAAATCGCCATCTCTAGAAATGAAGCATTGATGAAGATAAAAATACTGCCTTTACTGATTTTATACCACTCTTTATTTAAAATAATGAAACAAATTAAATATAAATATGAAAAAGCAGCAGCATGCAGGAGGTGAGCAAACGCACTGCAGGTACTCGTGTTTGCCTGAAGGGGAATATGCCATGATGAATTAATGCTGTACAAACCTCTTGATGGAGGATTTCACTGTAGCCTTTCCTGTAGCTGCAGCACTTTGTGGTAAAAATGTAAATCTTGTAATGGTCTAGACACTCAGATTATTTTTCTGACACTAGTTTAGTGTCTCTTTAATTAGCTGTGCGCTGTGTTACCTGATTTCATCCTTTTTCTGTTTACATATTTAGGCCGTAATCCTGCCGCTGGATTTGTTCAAATGGACCTTGACAGCCATGGGGCTGACTGAGTTGATGGGACTCTGGATGACTGCAAGTTTCTACTCTGAAGATCTGATTGTAGGCCTGAACCTAAATTTATTTTATTCCCCTGTCTATTTCCTTTTAAGTCATGAAAATGATCCTACAAAACGGTATTGTCTTTGAGTCTCATGCACGCCTACTTTAGTACCATTCAGACACCATGTGCTTGGGATGTTGTCAGACATCGTTAAAATGTTTCTGTTGTGTCATGTGCCAAGAACTTATGATTACTCTGATTATTGTGTTGTATTTTTACACTCAATGCCTTCCTACCTAAAATGGAGGAGGTCATCACCTGTGTTTTCAATCATTGTGGTATTTCTCTTAACTCAGATTTTGAAGTCAAGAGCAACTGTTGGAACTCTATTCAGGTCACTTTTAAAGATGTTGGTAGATTTGTTTTTTAATTTTTGGACACAAAGTACACGATTTTTATTTTATTTTGCAATGTGGCATTTTCTCAGTAGCCTACTATTACTGAAAGCTTTCAGTATGACGATACTCTGTGATGTAGACCAATAAAATAAGTAGGAAAAGGCATTAACTTTTACTAGCTCTCCTGTTGCTTTTCTATTTCTGTGGCTGTGGTTACATGACATACTATACAGCTGAGAGTGAGGATATTTTTATTTTTGTGAAGCAGAGAATACCTTTTGTTTACAGAGTGCTTTCCCTGTCCTATTCCATATGACCATGCTGCAGTTTCACTAAAAGTGCTAAAGTTAAATAGCTCTCATAGAAGCTGGAAAGGACTTTGCAAAATCACATTAAAAGTAGAGTTTGATGGATATGCTCCATCTCTATGCATGTTCGTATTTATATTGTATGGACTTTTTAAAGCAAGTGTGTAGCAATATAGGATAATTAATGGGTGAAAAGATCCAGAACTTTGTAGAGAATCAGAAATACCTTCTTTTTTTTTCTTTGTAGGCTCTTTAGGATATTTAAGAGCTTCAGAGTATTTGATGAATTTTTGCATCTTCCCAGAACAACAGAAAAGCACCGCTGTCCTGTTTGACCAAGGAGAAAACCAAGCCACTTGTTCAGTCAGTAGTAAAGTGGATGATACTAATTGGGTTCTCCTGCCTTTTAACCTTGTGCATCCAGCTCCATTTCTCCCTCAAAAGCCAAAGCTTCCATTATAACCAGCTGCTTTGCATTTCTACGTAAAAGGCCCAAGGTGTTTTCGTTTGGACACCCAGAAAATGAGGAAGACAAGGTTGGTGGCCATCTGCCAAGGAGCTTGGTCTGACTTGCTCGTCATTCACAGAAGCCGATGGTGAAGGCAGAGGCAGAACTGAGTGTTCCTGTGTGGCGTTCAACTGCCTTAACCACATGCCCATAGCTCTCTTCCTGTAGTTGTCTGTCTTACTCTCTGCACAACTTCGAGAGCAAACACATATACCAACCTATAAATAATCTAATTCGATACACAACCCTGATTCATTTCCTGAGCAGTGTGTGTCCTGCACACACAGGGCAGCTGCGGTCCTGTGGAAAAGTTCAGCAGAGTAGATGAGGCCAAATGTTAAGGCTATTAAGTATGTAAACTTTGCAATGAAATAGCATTATTTTAACGTACCTTATTATAGCTATAGCTTGAAGTATTTTTAACAAGGAACAAGAAAAAATGAATGCTTTTAGAACTGGTTGTAACCATTTCCCTGTGTAGCATGTGAACGTGAATATTCAGCTCAGTGAAATACAGAACGCCAGCCGGCAGGAGGAGGCTGGCCACCTGTGGGGGGGAAAGGAAGGAAGAAGGCTGGGTAGTAAATGCTATGGGTATACCCAATTTGCTTTCTAGTCTCAGGGACTATTTGGGGAGACTTTACGCTGCCTTTTGTTTTTTCTTCAACATTCCCAGCCCAGAAAATGAGCTCTGCTAGAGTTTCTCAGTGCAATAGATGGTGAGGGTGTGCAGTGTGTTGCTATAGTCTGCTAATAGTGTAAAGAAAGAAATGGAAATCAAAGGTGGATTTTTCTCCTATCTATGCTTTTCTGTCAGAAAGTAAGAGGAAGCACTCCTCAAGTCTCCCAGTTTTCTCCCAGATGAATTTCAGGGGTGATCCATATGATCCTTGATCTCAAAAATAGGTAGCAAAAACTTTTAAAATAGAAAATACTGCTCTCAGCTTGTCCCTTTAGTCTTCTTCCCAGTCAAACTGTAGTGGCCTGTTGTGTTTGTAAGCTATCAAGGATGGTGTGTAGGCTCCAGTGCCAGAGCAGTGGTGTTGGGAATCACAAGCTCATCTCTTTATCTTTTGTGTTAGCCTTGATTAAGATGATAGGGTTTTTTTTCAGCGAAATCTTGCCAGACCACAGCAAGACCATGGTTTCAGTTTTTGTTAATGTTCTACCTTATCCGTGGATGACACTTGAGATTTGGTGACCAGGCTAGTGATTTGCTATGGGGAAAACAAAGCAATCTCATTATTTGCTTGTGCATATTTTTCTCTGGGGTATGCAGTCTTTTCCCATGAGTAATGCAGCAAATTCAGATGCCCTGTAAAGAGCACCAATGATGATACCGAGATATATGGGTAGTTGGGAAAATTTTGGTCAGGCCATTCACTGAGATTCATAAAAATTGAAATGCTTGCAAAAGTACATCGGTTCTACTGGCATTTTGTTGTAAAGAAAAAATGAAAACTCTGCTTTTAACACTTTTTTTAAAAAAAGGATCAGTTTTCAAAGTTTCACAGCTGTAGAGAAATTGTGGGAGCAAGAAGAGTAAGTCTTGATAGGGTGGAATCACCTTAAGCCAGTATCTCAACTCAACACTTTGTATCATGAAACCATGGCCTGAAACTGCTGCCTGTCATATCAGATATTATCATTGATTTATTATGTTACTTCATCTTAGGCGTTGGTTGGAACCTTTTGGCAGGGATTGTTCTCTGATTTGGAGGGTTTTTTTGGTTTGGGGTTTTTTTGGGCAGTTTTCTGGGTTGGTTGTTAGATTCTTTATTTACCAGCACCTAATGCGAGGGAGCCCTGATCCATGACTTGGCTTCGAGGTACTAGGATAATACAAGTAGTAATCATGCATGGTGCTAAAAATTTTCTACCTTATTTCCATTTGCATTTGTTTGCCTTCAGCTTCCAGTCATTGATTCTTGTTATGCCTTTCTCTGATGGATTAAAGAGCTCTTTAGTACTCACTATTTTCTCCCCAGGAAGGTGCTTTTACCCTGTAATCAACTTACTTCTCAATCTTTCTTTTTTTTCTTTTTTTTTTAAAAGCAAAACAGATTGAGCTTTTTATGGTTGTCATTATTTTTTCACATTCTTGGATGATTTTTGTGGCTCTTTTCTATCCCTTCTCTAATTTTTCTATTATAAAAGAGACATAAAACTGTATTTTACTAGTCACACACACAGAAGTAAAATTAATTCACTATTTACTCCTGTGTTAGTATGGCCAGAAATTGATGTTTTTGCAAGGTCAGATAAAATAAATAACTATTCAACTATTTAATATGACTTCAACACATATGAGTATATAATTATTAGAGGACAGAAAAGGATAGATCACTTAAAAAAAAAAAAAAAAACATTTAAATGCTTCATAAACTCCAAAAGGATTATCAAATCAGTGAGAGTGGGTGTGCAGGGGGGTCTAAAAGTATTTCTGTTTGATTTTTTTGAGGGTTTTAAGGAGAAAGAAGTGAAATAAAAATAATAATCTTAATTGTAAATCAGCAATAATACATCAAAACCTTATGTGCTGTGGATAACACAGTAATACGTACTTGCCAAAATTTTGTAGGATTGAATGCAAAACCTTTGTTAGTAATGGACTGTGCAGGCCACTGGAAATAGAGACTGTGAATGGACATCAAGATATGCATCCCTTACATCGTTTAATCCCATACGTAGCCACTTGCTGATATTTGGAAACCCTAGAACAGTTATGTGATCTGTTATGCTGTAATAGAAGAAATAACATAGTATCAAGAATTTCTTCTGTTATAAAAACTGTCACCATTAAGTCATATAAGAGTTCAAACAGTCAAAATCCACAGCTTCAAAGAGGCTTGTGAAAATTTTACTGCTTTGGTATTTCTTACCAAAGGAGGTGGCTATTCATTTTTATTTTTATCCATACTTTAGGACAAGGTTGAGTTAAATTTACCCTAAGGAGACTAACCAGATGCCTGCCCGGTCAAAGCATCTCGGCCTACCCAATGACTTTTATGCATGTCAGCATCTGAAGTGAATCCCCACTCCCAGATCCACACTTATCCCTCATGGAAACCATCAGATTTTCATTATATTGAACTGCAGACTGTTTAAACTCTCAGTGCTGCAGATCAATTTAATGCAAGTTTGTCTAATGTTGTGTCTTACACAAATTTGAGGTCACCACATTGACTTTCTGTCCAAATTGTCTTGCTTTTTGACTTTGAAAAGACTACACCTTTCCGTTGTGGCAGCATTCCCTCAGTGAAACTTGGGACATATTCAATAAGGAACTTAATTTGTTTCAGCAAAATTAAAGTTTATGGAAACATGGTAAATGAGGAAAAAAAGAGAATTAAAATAATGTAAAAGACTTAAAATCCTCTAAAACTTCTGAAAAAGGAGTAAAGGTGAATAAGGACAGAATAGGAAGCCAAATGGCCTCTAGTTAAGAAAGTACTAATCTAAATAGATTTAGACTACAAGTGTGTGTTAAATGAAAAAGTTAATACTAAGATTTTGGTAGCACTAGGTGACTTGGGGTAGAAGTTGCCCCCCTGTGATGATGAGCTCACAGACCCCTTTTCAAAACAACTATGTTGTTGGAAAGAGATGAGAGAAGTGGGCATTCCCTTGAATACCTTTTGGTATCACAGGCTTAGTCAATATAAAGTATGTCATTTCTTACATGCTAGATTGCCTCGGTTTCTTCTCCTGAGTATCCCAAGTCCTGGAACCCTTAATTAAAGGGAGATGACGACACTGGGAAAGAAGATGGTAGAAGAAGCAGGATGATTATGATAGAAGCTGGAGACAGTCTCTGTAAGAATACTAGCATAACTTCATTTCTCTGAATGGCCATTTAAGAGATGATCCTCCTTCCTGCACCAGTAATAAACTGGGATGGCTGCATATAATGGTAGGTGTTTGACCAATGCAGCACCCACTGGAGTATAATGTATACTGGATAACCATTCTGGGGGGGAGGGAGGGATGGTGGCTAGAAAATTACTTTCCCATTAAATAATGCAACTGATGAGTATTTGGTGAACAGGTACAACTGCCGCGGTGCATTTTCCAGCTGATCTTTGTACGGGAGTATGAGGAAGAGACGAGGTGAGAAAGGAGGCAGAGAGAAATAGAGAAAGTATAACAGTTTTTTGAGTCTGCTTCCACTCTTCCAGGGTATGTTGTTTGCCCTCTTTAAGTGATTCACTCTGATAACTTATAGTGTTTGTAGTCTTCCTTGAGCACCGTATCTCATTGGAAGTTAGTAAGTTAATGAAGTTGCTGAATATGTGGACAATTCCCTAAATGAATGAGGAACGCTTCATTGTCTACCGCTGTGTTGTCAGGGATGAGATGGACGCTGCTCCGTGACAACCACATAGGTTTGGCTGTATTCAGCAAAAGGACAAGACTGTCCTGTCAAACTATGCAAGTTCCTTTTTGAAGCTGTAAGCTAATGGTTATTTTCTCCAGCAGTTCCTGTAACTTGTATCCAGTGTAGACATCACGGTACATCCTGTGTAGTTATCAGATAGAGCGATGTGTGCCACATCCCCTATTTCTTTGGATATCAGCATCTCATAAATTCACATTATTTTCCTGTTTTGTGGAGATACTACTGTGCTAGGATTTCTAGTATCAGGCACTGTGTTGGTGTTAAGGTCTCTTCTGCATATTCAAAAGCAGATGGTTCAGCCTGTGTTGCAGATATGGATAGAATCCTGTATAAAGGATCAGAGTACAGGTCAGAGTGATGTTTGTATATTGTATATTTTCAGAAAACATATAGAGAAGGGAATAGTAGCTCTGTCTCAGCACTATACCTGGCTCAAGGAATCTTTCCAATTTAACATGTAGCATTGAGGGCTATCTAAAGGAGTCCTGGATGTGAGAGAGCATATCTTGTTGAATCTTCTGTGCTGGTTAAAATAGGAAGGAAGGGAATCTCCGGTATTTTTCATCACCTTAGGCCTAGTTGGATTCTGCCAGGTGTAGAAGTCTAGTAGTGGTGTCAGCATCAGAAGCTTACCTGCCTCTAGACTGAGTGAGGGAGGCTGAATACTAATACCTTTAGAGGAAAGTGTCTGTGAAGGTGGACAGCAGCATTTTGGGTTTATTAGGAGCAGCTGATAACTGTTACCTTGGTGATTGACTTGAGTGTACAATCTCATAAGTGGTTTGGAGATTTTGGAGAGGAACTGAACATTTGATGCAATGTTTCCAGAAAGTTGAAGAAATAAGTGGATGTTGCACTGCATGTTGTGCTCCCAGCAAAGCAGACATCTCAACAGGTCAGTGATCTCAGAAATGATGCAGTTCTGGAAGAACATTTCTTTAACTCCTTTTTGCTGTTGAACACAGTTCCCATCTGTCTGAAACTCTGCATTGAGAGCTTCACAGAGGCACTTAAAGAAGTTATGCGCTTATGCATAAGAAAAAAGATGCTGAAGGAATCACATGTCATAATAGTAATTTCCATTACCGTTAGCATGAAATAGTTTCTGTACGCATTTTCACTGTAAAAAACCCTGTTCATGGCATACTGATCGTTGGAAGGGAAGTCCATACTGATGTATCTTCATGTGTTTTGCCCGCTTCATGAACTGGATAGTGTGGGTACACACTTTTGCTATGGAAATATGCTTTCTTGGATTCTTTACTGTATATCTGTTAATTCCTCAAAAAGCGTACAAATTTTAATGTTATCCATTCTGTTCGCACTGTGTACGTACTGACCCTGATTTAAGAATGTATCAGCTCTAGAAACAAGGAATTGTCTGCAGGGCTCACATGTCAACAAAAATCAGCTGGTTCACACATGAAGCCTGGCGAGGAAATTACTGCAGAGGCACCGGTGCCATCCCTGCTCCCTGCCTGCCTCTCCCAGACCGCTTCCTTCAGTCAGCCAAGGTTACCTTGTCGGGCTGCTACTTCTCCTCAGTTACCACTTAATCTAGAGTAGCCAGCCACTCATCCATGCTGAAAGGACAAATGGCCTTCTGAAACCCTATTCTCTAGATAACGCTCACTAATAGAAGAGAGCCAGCAATATATGCAGATTACTTGACGCAATCTGAGCAAATCCAGCTGGAAAGGTAAAGCAAAGCACATTCCATGCATTATTACTATTTGCAGCCATACAAGTCTCATTTCTTTGAATGGAGTCTTTCTCTTCCAGAAATGATTTTAAAGATATTTTAAGTATCTCCTGAAGATTTCAAGCAACACACTAGAGGAAAAAATTGGTTATAAGGCTTCATCTAATAAGGAACTGAGAATTGGGTTCATCTGGGCTGTGTACAGGCTGGCACTGCAGCCTCAGGAAAAGGGCAAATACGGCCAGTGCTTTTCTCTGAATGCACTGGGAACAGCCTACCCACTGTACGGCTGGAAGTATTCGAGAGCAACAGTGACAGTCTAAATCACCAGCAGGTCCATCATAAGTACATGTGCTCGGGTGCCCTGTCTCTGCAGATGTTTTGCTCTCGTTTTGAGCTGAAAATGTAACATTTTTGTTGAGAAAGGCTTTCAGATCTTGTTAAAAATAGCCTAATAATATCTTTGGATTTGACTGACAAGCTAGTTTTTATTGTGCCATTTTCACTGTAATATACTCTTAATGTTGACCTGAAGAAACAATGATCTCATTCTTTGGGAGGGAGGACAGAGTGACAAAATCTGGAGGTTCAGTGATGACACTGAATCTTTTCATTCTCAAAGGAGCTATGAAATCATCTGCCTTCCAGCCAAAACCACTGGGGAGTAAGCAGTGTCCTTCACAGAAAGCAAAGTTTGCAAGAGAAGGTCATAGCATGGAACAGCAACCTTCTTGCCCCAGTGGAGGTATGCCACCTCCTGTGTCTCCTGCATCTCCTGGAATTGATGCAAGTTCCTTTTCTCACCTCTGTCAGCAACCACAGCACTCAAGTGGGCAGAGACTTTCTAAGGTCTGGCTCTCTGTATACTGTGACTTCCTCGAAAATTCTGGACTCTCACCAAGGTGTTTCATAAAGTTATTTTGGGAGCTGGGGACAATGAGATCCCCACCCTGCATCTCTCTCTTGATCAGGCTTCACTGCCAACCAGGTGGTCTATACTGCCTGGGATTCTCCATCCTTGTTCATCTTTGCTAGAAGTCTTCAGTTGTGAGATACACAGGGGATGATCTGAACTGAGAGGATCATAGAATCACAGAATGGTTTGGGTTGGAAGGGACCTTAAAGATAATCTAGTTCCAACCCCCCTGCCATGGGCAGGGACACCCTCCACTAGACCAGGTTGNAGCAGAGTAGAGGGGAAGAATCACCTCCTTTGACCTCCTGGTCACGCTTCTTTTGATGCAGCCCAGGACATGGTTGGCTTTCTGGGCTGCAAGCATGCATTGCTGGCTCACGTTGAGCTTTTCATGAACAAAGACTCCCAAGTCTTTCTCCTCAGAGCTGCTCCCAATCCATTCTCTGCCCAGCCTGTCATTGTGCTTGGGATTGCCCCGACCCACGTGCAGGACCTTGCTCTTGGCATTGTTGAACTTCATGAGGTTCACACGGGCCCACCTCTCAAGCCTGTCAAGGTCCCTCTGGATGGCATCCCTTCCCTCCAGCGTGTTGATCACACCACACAGCTTGGTGTCGTCATCAGACTTGCTGAGGGTGCACTCAATCCCACTGTCCATGTCACCGACAAAGATGTTAAACAGTGCCAGTCCCAGTACCGACCCCTGAGGAATGCCACTCGTCACTGGTCTGCACTCTGACATCAAGCCATCAACCGCAACTCTTTTGAGTGTGGAAATAATCTAGGATAATTTTAAATAAATAAACCTCTGTTTTCATCATTCAATTGGAACTTTTCTGTTCCTACTCAGCAATGTTGTTTAGAAGAACAGTTCTGTCTTTGGAGAGTATACTTTTCCCAAAGTATACTCTAGTTTGCAAAACACCAAAGTTACTAAATAGGGGTTTTGAAACTTCCTGTGCAGCTACATACTTTTTTTTTTCCGGAGCAGTCATATCAGGCTATTGTGACCCGAATATTCTGTGGGCAAAGCCTTTGTGTGTGAAGTCAAAGGTGGCTCTTTTTATCCAAGTGATCTCAGTGACTGCACCTGTCATGTGGAGTGTAATTTAAAACAGATTTGGACTTCAGTAAGTTTTGCAGAAGAAGGCATGTTTGTAAAGTATCAGAGGGGATGTGGCACAGCATGAACAAGAGAAGAAACATATACTGCTTCTGTAATAAATGTTACCGTCTGCAACTGATAAGTAAATTCTTTTTATTTCTGTCGTCAAGGGCCACGGAAGAAACCCACTGGAATATGGAAACCTGTACGGGCCTTAGCATACAACTAGCAGAGATGAAGGAAAACCTTTACAGGAATAAGTCATGTAATCAGAACCTCCTCACCGCTCACCTTTTACTAAATTGTTGGCTCTAGACAACAGCTGGGAATAAACGCCTTCCTTTTCCTTCCTTTCAGGTCTGGTTTTCATGGAACAAACTTTAAAGAATTTCAGCATGTGCAAAGCTATCAGCTCCTGCACACTAGGCCACATAAACACTTGTGCTTTTTACAGTTTTCCTCTGCTCCATATTCTCTGTAAAGGCTTAAGCTTCAAATCACAAAGAAAGAAAAAAAAAAACAACTTTTATTAAAATGGAAACATTAGTGTTTTCACATGATTTCGGATAGCAGAACTGCTGTCTTCATGTGTCCATTGGCACTTCTTCACAAATGAGGCGGTTTTAGAATTGCAGTCATTACTTAGAAGGATCTTTGATTGCCATAAAGCACCCCGCTTTGCCAAATGATTGATAATTGCAGTAGAAGATTTGGAATTTGTTTGCCTTCTCTCTGGCAATATCTTAACAGAAGCACTAGCTCGAGGAGGAGAAATGTTAGGAGGCAACAAGCACAACCAAACAGCAGCAACTGGCTTGGGCATTGGATCCGGAATAGAAATTACTGGATTCTGGATTAACTAAGGGGATCAGGTGAATACTAATACAAATACTCTGTCAGCAGACGTGTAAAAATGTGGGCCTGTTCCTGAGCTGTGAGGGGCTCAAGTAACTTAGGAAGTCTTTGAGGAGAGATCAGTGTTTTCTTGGATGGAAGAATCATTGGAGGACAAGGGTAGAAAGTGTGAACGACACTCAGAAGCAGACCCGGTATGAACTTGTTGAATGACAAAGTTGCCTTGCTGCATATTCAGATGTTTACTGGGAGATGGTTCGCATCTTGTGAGGCTGAACAGCTCTCACCTTAATGTATCTTAACACATCCTGCCAGCTTCCTAAACAGGAGCCTATTGTATCCTATATAGAACCTATATATTACTTCCATGCGACTTAATGACACTGTGCGCAAAAGCATATTGAAAGAAGCAAGCCAGCAAGGAAAAAAAAATGCAATTTTTTTTTTCATATCGTCCAATATGACACAAATGTCAACGTGAGACTGAGACCAGTCATCAACGTGTAGCACTCTGAACCAAGACTCAGTGTGAAGAGTGTCGTTGCACTCCATCCACTATGATAACTCCTCGCAGATCGGCACCCATGGGGGTGCACCCATGCTTGGGGATCTACTCATTTGAGACTGACTTTGGTTGTAACAGTGTCTTATAAATGTTTTAGAAATACCACCCCACTTAAAGAAGGAAGAACGAGCATAAAGATCCCTGGAAGTGTTCAAGGCCAGGCTGGATGAGGCTTTGGGCAACCTGGTCTAGTGGGTGGGTGTCCCTTCCCGTGGCAGGAGGGGTTGGAACTAGATGATCTTTGAGGTCTCTTCCAACCCAAACCATTCTATGACTTGTCCGAGGATCATCAGACAGTAAGTCTGTGGCAAAGCCAATCTCTTGCAGCTTTTTCTGTGGCTTAATTCCTAGAGACAAGCCATGCAAAGTGACCACGTGAGTGCATCTTCACAGATTTTGTCATGACTCTTCTACTGATACAATTAAAACTATTCAATCCACCTAACATGGATGCAAGCAAGTAGAGAATTGAGCCATCCAGTATAAAAGTGACTGCGGTGAGATAGTACTGGTATAATTATATTGGTTTCTTTTTAGTCACATTTGTATGTAAAGAAAGAGGAAGCTAGTTTATTTAACTTAGGCCTGGCTGCACTGGAAATTGGTACAACTATGACTCTGAGATGTGGGTTTGGGGGTTATTTTTATTTCTCGGTATTTGTACAGCTTCCCATTTGCATAGGCCTAAAGTTAGTAGACTAGTATTCTATAAGCTTCTCTCTTAGTAAGAGCTAAGCAAGCAGTGTTGGGCTAAAGGAAAGGTACATGGTATTATTGTTCTTGGATTTAGAGGCTGATTTTGCTTGGGACCTTAATCATGACTTCCTAGGATTCACTTTTTGCTGTACTTAATTCCTGCGACTGAATACTGTTAGTCATGGTCCTACCAAAGAAAAGATAGAGACTTTATCAATGATTGTATTTTGTCAGGTCTTTAAATTTTATTATTGGTCACGAATGTTCATGTGTGAATAGTTGATTTTGACAATCTACTTAACAGCATGTTGTCTTAAAATCTTCTCCTATCCATGAAATTTCAGAAGGGTTTGTGGTCTGGCACACAAGGATTTGTCCTATTTTCACGTTTAGGTGGCCTACAAAACACCAAGGATTGTACAGACCGTTTCTTAATGTTACCTGCTGCTCATGGCCAGCAGTAACAACAGTTACAAGGTAAGAACAATTTCTAGTACATACACCGGTACACAACTCTCTTCATTTAAGTTTCTGTTACTTCAGTAAGCGCACTGATAACATCTTTCAGGGAAGGTCCGGGTTTTTGGATTTATTACAACATTGCACCAGTAAAGAGGATGTCAACAGCAAAGCAGATGTAAAGGGGTGTTCCTTCTGTTTGATAGTCCTCTATAGATGGTTTGCACAGTGCAAGTGACTATAAAGAAGCAGGGAGAGGAGGAGCAACGAAGGGCAGGTGAGATGCGGCCCAGATTGCCAACTTTCTGCAGCTCAGCCTGCCTCTGCATGGGGATGCCTGGGCTGGTGCTCAGGGCATCGTTGCAGAAGTAGTGAGAACTGGGGGATGCCTACTCACCCCAGCCTGCTCGAGAGCCAAGACTTTTCAATACTTGTTGTGGCAGGTAATTTACCCATTTCTGAACAAAAAAAAGCCCCAAAAAACAACCCAAAACCCAAACACCCCAAGCTACCCCATGACAGAGCATGTGCAGGCAGAACCGTGTACATTGCCGCAGCAGCGGAAGGCAGCGCTCATGTGCCAGCCAGCGTCATGCGACGGCTGAAGCCGGGCAAGAGGAGCCGTTAAACGCGGGCTCGCTTCTCCGAGCCCCGCTGCGCCCCGAGCCCCGCGCCTCAGTTTCCGCATCTGTGAAATGGGGCGGCGCGGCCCCGCCGGGGAGGTGTCGCACGGGGCGGAGGGGGCGGTGACGCTGCCGGGCCATCGCTGGAGTGCCCGCGCCGCCGGCGCCCTGCTCCCCCCGGGGCG
>VXBL01010100.1:204846-219221 GCA_013400195.1 Aramus guarauna | reverse complement strand
CCCAGCAGGTCTCTTAAGGGACTTCTGAAGTTTTCCTCTGCCCCCCTCGTAGGGGAAACGTCCAAAATGGCGGGAAGGAGGCTTTTAAACGCCAGCTCACGGTCGCAGCACTTCGGTCGCCGTGCCTAATCCTTCCCACGGTCACTCCACACCTCAGAAACACGCCTGCCCCGTCCCCTCGGCCCTCACCGCCTCCCCCCCGCAGCCAGCGGGAAGTGCCCCAGCCACTAGCCGAGCCCCGGGTGCCGCCTGCCTCTGGAAACGTCTCCATGGCAGGCAGGAGCGGCTCCTGGTTCTTCAGCCCTCTTGTTTACTTGATAGAAACTTCAAACCGGACGTGTTTAGTCACAGAGCAGAAATCTGTTTCTGTCTATCCGCCAAACCGATAGGAAACACTGCTTCTGTGGCAATACGGGCAGGCCGTACATGCGCTTTTTCTTTTTTTTTTTTTACTTTTTTTTTTTTTTTTTTTTTAATTTCTTTTTTACCCCCNTTTTTTTTTTTTTTTTTCTTTAAATTCCTGCTGAAGAACAGAGTTTGTCAGGGTGCAAGTGGCTTTTTCCAGGGAGTTATGAAGAAATACTCTGAATGTCTGACTTGGGTGTGAAAGTTCCAGGAAGGTATTTTTCATTCCCTCTCAGTCCCTGAAAGAGTCAGATAGTCCTTGTGCTGAGCACAGCTTTGCTAGTCATATGTAAATGTCATACTTTTAGCGTCCCTGGCTTGGTTATAACATGTTTAACGAAGCGCAGTGTTTCGTGCCTGTGTTTCTAGGTATACATATGCAGAGAGTAGGGTTTTTTAAAGGAGAGTGATCATATATGGCATATAAAAATAATAATAAAAAATAATCTTTTGCAAATGAGTTCCCAAAGCCTACAGGGGAGGAGGATAAAAGTATGAGCTTTAGGAAGAAAAAAATCAGTAACCCATGCAGCCGGCGGAGACAGGATATTGGGGTACTTTTTCCCTTTTTCTTTCAACATAATTTATTCCAAGCACAGGATTGATACACTACCAGTAATCAAGGAGTGCAGTCTCCATTGCAGTGATGCTGGTTCTTCCTATCACATTGCTTGGCGGGGACGTTCATGTTTGCAGGAGACCGGAACTGCATGTTTTGAAGGCCCTTTGAGATTTCAAGTTGCTTGCATCCAGGTCACCTCAAACAGTGATGTCAGAAATCTTCAGTAAATTTTCCAGAAGAGAAACTTCCTTCTGTTGTATGATTTTGGAATACTTCTCTGACAGGCCTTGCTTGGCATCATCCTTCGTCATGACTTACTTTCCGTGTTGGTTTGTAAAAAGTAAAAGTTTTAAAGGTATCTTTTCTGCTTTGTTACAGAAAATCATCAAAAATGGGCAAAGGCGATCCTAAGAAGCCGCGAGGTAAAATGTCTTCGTACGCCTTCTTTGTGCAAACCTGCCGGGAGGAGCACAAGAAGAAACATCCAGATGCTTCAGTGAACTTTTCAGAGTTCTCAAAAAAATGCTCAGAACGATGGAAGGTAGGAATAACTGCTTAAAAAAATCCCACCACAAAACCTTGGATGACTGCTTTGTGCAAAATACTATTGGAGATAATAAATTATTTCTTCAAAACTTAAGGTTTTAGATAAGCATGAAGTGCAGTTGTAAGATCAGTGGTAACTATCCATTGTTCTTGCCTTACCTTTAGTTACCTCAGCTGAAATTTTGGAATGGACTTGGATATGCTTTTGAATCTTAAAATACCGTTTTGATCCTTGTGGGTCCCTTCCAACTTGAGATATTCTATGATTCTAATTGCCTTCCAGACTATGTCTTCCAAGGAGAAAGGGAAGTTTGAAGATATGGCAAAGGCTGACAAGCTTCGTTATGAAAAAGAAATGAAAAACTATGTACCACCTAAGGGGGAAACAAAAAAGAAGTTCAAGGATCCAAATGCACCTAAGAGGCCTCCGTAAGTAGATTTCTAGTTAATTTATCTTGTTTGGGACCGTCCCACCGTTTGGGACTGGAGAGTTATCTATAAATTAATCAGTTTATCCAGGTTGAGGACCTTCAGAAATACAAGACTATGATTTTCCTGACCAGTGACGTAAAGATAGGTTGAAATTTTAGTTATGAATTACAGGTTTGTGGTTTCAGGTTGGCCCTCTTTATCTAAGTTGCAATAACATCAGCCTTTAAGAATGGATGCAAATATTGGCGACGTGAAGTTCTGACTAATGTTTCCAATTTCTGTTAAGAGGGTAATTCTAGAATAAAATGGCAGTAAAATATTTCAGGCCCTGCTCTCTCCACCTGTTGGCCTCATCAGAATTTTTGATTGGCAGTCCATTTAAAATTAAGAGGCTTTTGCACAGAACAAGTTAGAAGGATGATCTTCCCCAAAAAAACAGCTTGGAAAATTAAAACTTCAGCCTCTACGTAAAGGCAACTGACTGCAGGTTCACCTAGTACTAGACGCTAGTACTTTATAGCAATACGTTTTTGTGTGTGTTTTAAATGGAGCTAATGCTGAAAGGAACAGGGAAGTTCCTGTACAAGTGAATGTTCGTATTTGGGCCGATGCTGTCATCTGGAAATCCCAAGTTTCATAACAAATATTACAGCTTCTCTGCCTGTAGCAGTTCTGCCAGAACATTTGCTCTGTTGGTATCATTCACTCATTCTCATTTTTTAAGATTTTTCTCTGCATATGGTATATAGAATTTGCCCTTCTGGGGGTCTTGCCAAAAATCGGACCAGATGTGTGGCGTTACTTAAGAGACAAGGATGTATTAAGTTTTCAAAGTAGTTTATTCAGTGCTAATACCTTCCATTGTAATTAATGTTTGTCTCACTTTTAAGAGCATTTTGAAAAAGCACCTAAGAAACAGTAACAAAGGTCACAAAAGTTTCTGTTACAGTAAAGTCTAAAATTAAAATAATTTTTTTTCCCCCCTCCCCTCCATAGTTCGGCTTTTTTCTTGTTTTGCTCTGAGTTTCGTCCAAAAATCAAAGGAGAACATCCTGGTCTGTCCATTGGGGATGTTGCAAAGAAACTGGGAGAGATGTGGAACAACACCGCTGCAGATGATAAACAGCCTTATGAAAAAAAGGCTGCTAAACTGAAGGAGAAGTATGAAAAGGTAACATTGACATTTATGGAGATGGTTTGGGGAGGTCAATCCTCAATTTAGATTTTCCTTCTCATGTACTCTGATACCTGGTGTGGCAAATTATAATATGCTACTGACAAATTGTCATGATATTTGTTGGAGAATATCACGTAAGGGAGCAGACGGTTTATTACTATAACACTAAATTGCAATCCTTTGTGTTGAACTACTTGCATTCATCTGTAATTCAGGACCATTGATGATGGTTTAATAGATACCATGGTGTCTGTGTGGTTATTAAAGCAATAGGTCACAGCAGTATCTGAGTTAAGTTGGTAGTGTTAAGTCATGCCAGTAAAGAATGAATCAATGCTCCCTAATTTTGGAGGTATTGATGAGCATCCCTGAACATTAGGGTAATTGATAAACATAGATACTTTTTTAATTTATTCTTAGGAAAATGTCAGAACACTAATGAGATGCTAGTTTTAGGCATGTATTTTTCCTGTACCTATTTTGTGTCCATCTCCTAGTAATTAACATAGTTAATAATACATACGAAGCAGCGTGTCATACAATTTCTTGAATTATTAAAGCTAAATCCCGTCATCATAATGGGAGCTCTAGAAATGTGTTGCGCACACAGGGTAGGGCTACGTGTGTTTTTATATCCGGAGGCAGATTCTCATCCCAATACAAGAAAAGTCAGGGAGGAGGGGGACACTTGTTAGCCTCCCCGATGACACTTTACAATGGGTCAGCAACCACAGGTATATCCATTTGTGTGCCGTGACCTTCCTCTGGGTATTTCTCCTGCTGGCAAACAAAACCACTTTAAAATTGTAGCATTGTAGTGAGCAACGCGGCCCCTTTGAGTTGTTATGTGCTGGAGAGGAACTGCAGGTCTAGAAGCTTTCCCCAGGTCTAGAAGCTTTCCCATATTGTCCTTCCGGTGCGACTTAAACTCTTTAGCATGGTAATTGTTTGTACGTACAGCCACGACAATGCAGAAGAGACTTTATAAATGGTAGAATTATTAATCTTTATTCCCAGATATTCTAATCTTCACTAGTATTGTCTTTATTTCTTACGCTTACAAATGGGGTTTTAAGGTGCGGTAATCTCAAGTATTTCACTGCTCGGTCTTTGACTCAGTGGATATTGTATCTTCTAAAAAGTTCACGTGTAAGCTTTAAGGGAGTCAGAGGGAACTGTAAGATTAGTCGTGTAATGTTTACTGGGTGAGGAATATTTGAAGACTTAGACCATCTGCGTAAAGGTGTTGATGTTTTTCTGTCGCTGGTATGCTGAAGTCCTCTACATCAATTCTGTTACGTACTTGTTTTTATCGTTTTGGCACAAAGTTGGGAAGTCTGACCATTTTTCTGGCTTGGTCTTCCAGCTACAGTTATGACTTCCCTATAACAGGAACTTAATTTTGTGCATTATAAACCACTAGAATAAATTTATTGCATGCAGAAGGTGGCACTGTCTACCCTTTAATCAAGTTCTTATACCTTTTATTTTGTAAACTTCAGTTAGGCTGAATTCTGTATAATTGCTCTTCTCTGAGGCATAACATTGCAAATACTAGGCCATGTCATTCTAACGTGTTTCGGATGGCTAATTACAATTTTGTGCCTCAAACAAGGAATTTCCTGTGCGTTTCTTGAGGCATCATAGAAGGTAGGGCTAGAAAGGGACCTTAAGAGGTCTCCCTACTTCATTTCCTGATGGGATGGTGGACTCAGCTGTGCCTTTACCGTGCAATGCAGCGGCTTTTCCAGCCTGTTCCCAAAAGCCTAACAGTGGAGATTCCTCAACAGCATGTTCCAGCGCGCCAGTATCATTTCTGCATCAGAGGGTTCCCCCTTCCTTTGGCGTTGGGCCTCTGTTCACCTTGCAACTGAAGCTACAGCTTCAGAAGAAGGGGGCAAATACCTGGGCAGCTCTGGTTTCACAAGTACCGTTTGGAAGTTGCTTGGAGCTCTTGGCTGGTTAAATCTTTGAGAAATTCTTCCTGCTTTTCTCCTCCAAGGATATTGCTGCATACCGGGCCAAAGGGAAGGTTGATGCAGGCAAAAAAGTAGTTGCCAAGGCTGAGAAGAGCAAGAAGAAGAAGGAGGAGGAGGAAGATGAGGATGAAGACGAAGAGGATGAAGATGACGAAGAAGAGGAAGAGGAGGAGGATGAAGATGATGATGATGATGAATAAGTCTCTTTTAGAGCAATTTCTTTCTTGTCTATAAAGCATTTAACCCCCCCTGTACACAACTCACTCCTTTTAAAGAAAAAACAATTGAAATGTAAGGCTGTGTAAGATTTGTTTTTAAACTGTACAGTGTCTCTTTTTTTGTATAGTTAACACACTACCGAATGTGTCTTTAGATAGCCCTGTCCTTAGTGGTATTTCAATGGCCACTAACCTTGCCTGGTACAGTGTGGGGGTTGTAAATTGGCATGGGAGTTTTAAAGCAGGTTCTTGTTGGTGCACAGCACAAATTAGTTATATATGGGGATGTAGTTCATTTTTCATCTTCAGTTGTCTCCAATGCATCATAAAAATAATTGTTGTTCTGTTAACTGAATACCACTCTGTAATTGCAAAAAGGAAGAAAAAAGTTGCAGCTGTTTTGTTGACATTCTGAATGCTTCTAAGTAAATACAATTTTTTTATTAGTATTGTTGTCCTTTTAATAGGTGCCCTTGAAAAATCATACTTTTTCTTTTCTCTCTNCTTTTAAAAATTTTTTTTTTTTTTTTTTTTTTTTTTTTTTTTTTTTTTTTTTTTTTTTTTTTTTTTTTTTTTTTGAGGGGAACTCATCTTTTGCTTTATTGAATGCCCGTTTGGGATCACGGGAATATTACAGTTTTCATCTTTCATATAACCAGCTGATAAACAAAGCTTTGATCTGCATACCCTGCATAATCATGATAGGGTAAGAAAAGAAATATATAGGCATATGATGAAAAAATATTCTTCCGTAACTGGAAACAAAACAAAAAAATTCAATCTCAACAAACTGATATTTGTTCAGATTTTTGTGAAATGTAATATTCTATTGAGTTGCATGAGTTTACCAGTCTTGGAGAGTTGAGAAGTATAGAGTTCAATTTTACAGAAATTAAATACTTGGGCGGGGGGGGCGGGCGGGAGGGAGGGGATGTTAAATTTTGTCCTAGAAGGACCCATAGGAAGAGTATGTCCATCTGGTGTAGAGAAATTTACATGTGTGACTCCGTTACCATGTAATGGAAGTTGTATTTGTAAATCTCTGAACACTTGAGAGGGATGAGCGTACCTAAAATGTGTAAAGTTAAAAGCATGAAATTACCATATTATTTTTTGGTGACAGGTCTGGTGATGGCCACGGGCTTTATACCATGAAACTCTCCTGGTAGCAAATGGCCCACGAGAAATGATTTTTCTTTCTAAGATTTCTATAAATGGTACCATTATTATTTGTTAAATCTATGTAAATTCATATTTGTATTCTTGAAATTCTAGTTTTAGCCCTTTAAACAAAGTTGTATATTGTCTCAAATTGAAAATGAGATAAGATGTATTTTTCCTGTTAGGTTTTATACCGCACTCTTGATGTTTGCCCATTTTTAAGTTAAATATAGCTGTATGGAAAAGTACATTTTATTAAATTTTGCATTAAAAAGTGAAATGTTTATGGTATACCAACAACGTCTAATTTGGTCAAATATAGTTCTCTTCCAAAACCAAAGCTAAGGGGGTTTTTCATATTTAGTAAAACTTCAAGTGCTGGCAACTGTAACTATTTTCACATATACCTGCTTACCAGTTTGGGGGACAATTTGGCAATTTTGTGGTTACAAAATTATGGTTCTCTTAAGTGCCAGTGTTTAAAAAAAAAAAAAAAAAAAAGCATTCTTGTAATTTTACACGCTTTTGTGATGGAGTATTGTTTTGTTATACAATTTTGACTTTCAGATTCTTATTTCAATTTGCATTTATGTATAACTTCAGGAGAAATATTGAACATCTGAATCCTGGATGATACTAATAAACTAATAATTGCAGAGGTTTTAAATACTTAGTTAAATGGCTCAATTAATATCCTAAGGGTTGGGAGTTTTTTTTTTAATTGTGTGTGTGTTGATGTTTTCAGATATGTACATCTCTGCTTTCTGTTTCAAACAGAAGAACGATGCTGTTTGCAAGGTCTTGATATAGAAAGCTTAGGACAGATTTTTTGTCTTCTTAAACTGGATATTACCCATTCAAATGCTCGTAACTGATTACAAATAAATTTTCTGTGCTGAAGGGCTTTTTTGTTTCCCCAGGTCATCAGAGGAAAGTAGACACATTTCTTGTTCTTGGAACAAACGTACTTAATGAGATCCCTGTAATCTCGTGCCTTTGTTCTCGGTGCTTGATGTTGACAGAAGTAACCTAGAGGATTCAGCTGATCTTAAACGATGAGTAGCCAGCACTTACGCCGCAGCCAGGCATGGCGTTTGCCTTTATCTCGGGGCTAGCACATTGATAACATACAGAGCATGCTCAAGGCTGAAGAGGGAAGGTAATTCAATAATTACAAATACTATTTTCTGAGCAAAAGCTCCCGCTTCCCAGTACTGTGCTGCAGGGGCTGATGATGGTTGGGAGCTGTACCAAAGCCTCCAGAGCTCTCCAGAACAGCAGTGGCTCTCGTGAGCAGCCAGTATGTGCCTGTAGATCAGCTGAGCTTGCACGTGTATATTGGACTGAAGTCTTCGCTTGTGTCTTCTAGAAAACTCCTTTGAAACAATGAAACTGCTATTTCTGGAAGGGAATACCAGTTAGGTAGATCAATTCTCCTTTTATAAGAGCTGCTGAGAGTTGGTGTCCCCACTGTGGTCCCCTGCGAACTGCAGCAGTTAAATAATCCTCTTGGTCGAAACTCCACCTGATTCTCTGCGCCGATAGGTCAGACTTGACTACTACAAGCTTACTTGGTCTGAGGTTAGTTGTTGCTGATGCTTAAATCTGCCCCCCCCACACCCCCCCCCGATCTTTAAAAGTTGGTGCTTACTGAGGGATAATGAGTGCTGAAATTGCAACTGTTGAGGGAGTGATTCCCTGCAAGGGGACTGGACAGCACTGGCTTCGCTGTCAAAAAGCATTACCTAAGAGCTTTCACCTTCAAATAAATACTTGATGTAGAGGGGAAAAAAAGGCTTTTCCTGTTCTAAACAAAAGAAAAAAAATTGCTTTGGAGAGAACTTTAATATTAATAAGCAGTAGTTGTGATATCTTTTATGCTAAACGAAGCCATACCAATTTTATGGTTGTTTATTGCAGTTGGTCCCGAAGGAGCTGTGTTGTGGCCACCTGCTTTCTAGGTTTGCTCTGTAATTTTAAACTGGTTTAACTAAATGCATAGACAGGGTTCATCCCTTCTGCCGTGCTCTCAATGATCACACCAGCTGTAGCAAAAAGTTGGGACTTAAAATGTTTCTGTCCAGGCAGACAGGCCCCTGGAAACCTGAACTAACAGGTATCAAGTGGCTGAAAAGATTTCTGCAGCTTAATTAGGGTGATGCTGGCGCTGCTGACACTCAGCCCCTTTTACAGCACCTTTTGTCGCTGTCACAAGCCCAGCATGAAGGAGAAAAGGCTGAATAATAGCTGGGTTTACTCAAACCCAGTTTGAGTAACTCCGCCAGAAGAGGAGCCGAGCAGGCAGACTTGGAGCAGCAGCATTAGTTTCTCTAGCTGGCTGACAAGCTGAGCTTAAAACCTTTCCTAATTCTCACTAGCCTAAGTGTTAAACCTGCTAGTTAGAATTACCATTCCCATTCTGCCTTCCCAGCTATGCCTGACAGAAGGTTAAAGGAATAAAGCTGATGTACTGCTTTGGGTTATAATACGTTATTCAATACTGACTCTGTAACAGAGATTTGGGAAAATACAAAGATAGTATTTAATACAAGAGGTGATTAATTTTCACCATTTCCAGGCTGGTCAGCTAGAGGCTTTTAGGACACGAGCGTACCAATCGCTTTATTAATAGCAGTAAAATGCCAAGTGTTTTCGAGTAATGTTCTTTCATTATATTCTTTAGCTTACCATCGTGCTGTATTTGACTACAGACTCCAGATCATATCTTTTGGGGGCTGCTTTAGAAGAAAATAACAGTGTGGGAAATTTTGCTGTGGCAGGCTGCAATAGACATTATTTTAGCCTCTGAGATACATTAAGGGACATTTTATAAAGGAACTAGTCCAACACAGTGCCTAAATGTGGGTGTTTGTCAATAAACTTTTCCCCAGGCTTTGCTACTGGCTTGCACCCTACACCTGAAAAACACTTTTGAGGTGGTATGAATTGAATCTAGAATAGACTCGCTTTAAATTAACACCAGCTTTTATTCCAGAATAATGTAGACAAACTGTCGGACTTTCTTCCAGTGTTTGAGTAAACAAAATAGGAAAAGTG
Organism: Aramus guarauna; assembly: GCA_013400195.1. NCBI lineage: Eukaryota > Metazoa > Chordata > Aves > Gruiformes > Aramidae > Aramus > Aramus guarauna. The sequence continues at coordinate 209,684 of VXBL01010100.1, read as the reverse complement.
AATCTCCAAGAGTTTTGTATAGTTTTGAAGAAGTCGTCTTCTATTTTTATTTTGTGTGCATTGTGCCCTGGCTTTTCTTTTGACAGTATTTCAAGCAGAAAAACAAAGACGGATTTTTTTTTCCCCCAATGAATTTATTATTGAGAATGAAGGTCAGATTGCTCTTACGGCTGCTTTGTGCTATCAAAAAATACAACGTGGCTTCTGCTTCGAGAGCACCTAATTTTGAAATCCATCTTGCTGAAGCGATTGCTATTAGAGGTGACCCGCAAGAGAGACAAGCCTTCCCTTTTGCTAGTTTATGATGGAATAAAAGACTTAGCTATAAATTAGCTTAGTCTACCTCTTTGCTACATCAGAAGCTCAAGCCTTCCCTGCAGCAGCAGTGCTCAAGTTCAAGCTAAGCGGTCAGACGGCAGAGCAGCAAGGAGCAAGCAAAACAGGCAAGTGTGGGGTTTTTAGCTACACCTTTTAAAATCTTGCTTATATTGTTAAAACATGTTTGATTTAAATGATGAGCATTTGGCACAAAGGGAGTTCATCCTGATGCTTCCGGCAGCCTTTCATCTATTAAGGTGACAAAGGCTCAAATCACACGTTTCTGACCTCCCAAAAGTTCTTCAATAAAACCAGGAAAGACGGAACCCTACAGCCTGAATGCCTGGAGAGGACCCAGCTCCCCGCACGCCTTACAGCGGCATGAGGTCACCGTGTAAAATGCTCTTTGCAAGATGCCGTTCAAAAAATTAGGCTTATTGAGGGGAAACTGAGGACGTGTGCTGCAAACCTTGGCGAGTGCATTTGTTATCGACCGTAGAACCAACTTTTTTGAAGCAAATGTCTGGGAAGAAATTCTCGCTGAGGTGCGACATCCCTGACGCCCTGCTGCTCCTTCCCAAACTGAACTGCAAGCAAGCAGTGTGAATAATGCCCTTCTGGGAATAAAGTCTCTCTTGCTGAAGTGCAAGTTGACCACACTCTTCCTCAGCCCAGTCCAGGGGGAAAATGCCCATCCCCTAAACTAACACCAGCCAGCGGCACTACAGATGATGCAGCCTTGCAGCAGTGCAGGGTACCGATGGCAGCCGGGGAGGTTGACCCGGCAGCCCCCTCCTTTCTGCCGACTCCATCCTGGTCCCGGGGAGACTTTGGTCATGAAAACTGACGGGAGGAAGGACGGCGCTGAAAAGCTGGCGGGCTCCCGCACACGGAGCGTAAGTAGCAGGTCACTCCGGGGCGAGGGGCTTGTGCCTGGGTTTGAAATGGATGCAAAGGGAGCGGGGTGGCGGGCTGCAGATAGGGATCACAGGCACCCGTCTCACGAAGACTTGGTTATGCAGTAAAAAGCAAAATCACAGCGCTCTTTTTATAAAAAACCCACCTCTCAAATTTGTGTGGTGATGATTCCTAGAAGAGATAGCTTTCTTGCAAAACGTGCATTAGTAAATGATTGAATAACAGTGAGTCATGTTTTATTATAGACTTTACAGTAGCAGTGCTTACGCTTGTTTTAGATCTGTTGACACACATTTCTACTGACACCTTCCAATAAGGAAGAGGCCCTGAACAACCATTGTATTTGCAAAACCTATACCAGAAAATGCAGGTGAGGACTGATCACAGCCTGAGCCCCTCGGCACAGGAGCAGCTTTAACAGCAGGTTTTGGGGACAGGAGGGTTTGGTTTTGCTATACCAGCCACCAAGGGCAAAGTGCTGGTGGGTTTCTGCTCGCCGGGGCTGACAGGCACAGCACCCACCCAGGCATTTCGCAGGACCGACTCCTTGGGTCCTGCCTGGGACTTGAGCTCCGGGAAGTGTAACTGGCTGCCGGCGGGAGGCTGCCGGTGAACCCGCCTGCCATGGGGACCCCTCCTTTGCACTGGTCCAGCCATGACTGAGCCTCCTTCCAACACCTTTTCCTTTGAGGTAGAAGAAGGAAATGATCTATTTTTAGGAAGTGTTTGTACCAGATGTTCAGTGATGTCGATGCCGTTTCAGGCGCTGTGTGCTCTGTCTCCGTGCAAGGTCCATCTCCATGCCTCGGGGTCACCCAGCGATGCCTTTGCCCCTTCCTCCTGCCCTGCCCGGCATCCACCGCTGCCAGCCTTGCTCCGGGGGGTGGGAGCGAGTCCTACCCCTGGCTGCTGGGGGCTGGATCCATGCTCTGCAGGTTGGACAGGAGGGTTGTCCTGCTGCCCCGGTGTCCCCAGGCAACTGATGTCATTCCTGCGGTGCCAGGGGTGCTCGGGGACACCTATCAAAGCACCCCTAAAGCCAGGAGCAGCTCCTGCTTTCCACAGACCCACAAAGTAGAGGGAAAAATCCTCCTGTCAATGCTGCCACGGGGTGCAGCATCCCCAGGATGTGCTCCTGCCCAGGATCAGTGTCTCTGGTCCACCGGCCTCAATGCTCCTCTGAGTCTCCTGTTCCTACTGACGTGAGTTTTTCTTTCCATCTGAATCATTTAACGTGGCTTTGGAGCACAATAGAGCTGTGATTTTTTTTTTTGAAGCCGCCAGCCTGCAGGAAACAGAAGGTCTCTGAATAAAAGGGAGGCTCTTGTTACAACTTCCCTCTTATTTACTGTTCCCAGTAGCAAAGAAGTAAAAAGACAATGAATGAAATGGAGGATTAATCACGCGTAGCGCTGGAATAGAAGCACGGCGACTGCAAGTCCCAGAGCACCGCTCCAAGCGATGGCTTGTACTCACGGCATACAGAAACCTCATGGCATCGAGACGTCTTGGGTTTAATGAGAACAGGCAAAAGGCAGAGGAGATGCGACAGGCATTTTTTTCAAAGGCAGCCATGCAAAATGTGAATTTTACATGGACTTTTTCTCTGTCTGTTCAGTGCTCTCAAAATCTGAGTTCAAGTTGATATCCTCAGCGCTTAATCATCAGTCCGTGACTTTTGCAGAGGAATCTCCCTTTCCCCCATTTTTCTGCGTTAATTTTAAAACAATAAAAGTTTATGACAACTCCACCATCCCACAGAAGACTTTTAAAAATGCTTCAGAGAGAAACTACTGTGCTGCTCAGTGTGTGACTTTGCTCCTAAAAGTGGTTGTGGGCATTAGGCTCATGCCCTTTTTCTGTTGTTTTGGGGTTTGGTATCCAAGCACTGATAGACTACTAATCTTGTTATTTATTTAGTTAGTTATTTATTTATCTAGACATTTACCCATATTTGATTTCCTGCTGTAGATTTAGAGTATTCACACCAGCCTTTGCAAAGGTGTTGAGCACCTCAGGTTAATTGGTAATAAATTAACCTTGGGAAAAGCTGCGGAAGAGCCACAGCTTCAAGCAGGCTGTTGGTGTGAGGCAGGTGATGCACCTACGGCTTTGTGCAGGTCTTTAGTGAAGCAAAACTTATGAAAGAAATGTGAAAACACAATTCTCATTGCCTGAAGTGTCTTTAATAAAAAGTCGGTTTGTTTATCTGGATATCTGCGCCTATCGGGTAAGTACAAACAATTTTTCTGGCCCTTGGAGGTTGCATTGAATGTGAAGATAGAGGTGAAATGGAGAACATCATTGTAAAACTGATAGCAAAGTTGCTCCTGATCCTTATTAAAAAAACTTGAACAAACATCTAAATTGTTCCTTTTACAGTTCTCTTTAGAAAACACACATGAAAAAGTTAAGAAAAATTTATTTGGGCCACCTGCAATAATAAAATTGAAATGACTTAAGTCTGAAAATACCACGATACGCCTGTAAGTGAATATAAAAAGCCAAACCATACCGATCTGTGTTAATACAAGACTTGGAGGATTAAATGAATAAAAGGCTAGAGACCCAAAGCTGCAGTGCTGCTTAACTAATCCCCGCTATAAGCCCGTTACCGAGCCTTTTCCCAGGCCTGGGACCTGCGCTCCGGCCAGCCCTGCTGACGGCTCCTCCTGGCCGCCCGGGGTTTGTAGCCTGCACCACTGCAGTCGTTTCACTTTCTCTTTCTGCTGAGCAGGACGGAGTTGTGGCTACTACCTCCATCAACGATTTACAGTGTTTGCATGGAAATCATAAAAAAAATAAATCTTTATAATACTAGAAGATTTTTTTTTTTTTTAAGACTGCTTCTAAAGCCATGCTGGTGCTGCATTAAATTAGTTGGTCATGTGCTTTAAAATGCCCTTTCTAAATACTTTTTAAGAGGGGAAAGAGGCGCGTGCATTAACATCCCAGCTGCAGCTCCCATGTGCAAACACGGCAAAGGCGACCCCAGCCCGGCCAGCCGCGTGCCCCCAGCCTGAGGAGAAAGGTGACCCCGCAGGTCCCACTGCCCCGAGCCCCGGCACTCCCAGCCTCCAGGAGACTCATCTTCAGGAGCTCGATTTGCCGGCGAGTTCCTGGTGAGGAAGAAGAGGTGGGGAAGAAGCTAAAAAGGGGGTAGATTTAGATTAGATGTTAGAAAGAAATTCTTTACTGTGAGGGCAGTGAGGCAGTGGAACAGGTTGCCCAGAGAAGCTGTGGATGTCCCCTCCCTGGAAGTGTTCAAGGCCAGGTTGGATGGGGCTTTGGGCAACCTGGTCTAGTGGAGGGTGTCCCTGCCCATGGCAGGGGGGTTGGAACTAGATGGTCTTTGAGGTCCCTTCCAGCCCAAACCATTCTGTGGTTCTAAGAGCTGTCTGGGGTCTCTGGTCATGGTATGAATGCTTCCCAGATGGGTCCTTCATTGCTTGCCTTTGACTTTGTTTATTTTAGGATAATAAAATACCCTGGAGACAAGTGACAAGTGGCGTTTCTCAGGGCTTGATATTGAGACCGGCACTGTTTAACATCTTTGTCGGCGACATGGACAGTGGGATTGAGTGCACCCTCAGCAAGTTTGC
>VXBL01010100.1:162493-204561 GCA_013400195.1 Aramus guarauna | reverse complement strand
AGGCACTGGAACAGGTTGTCCAGAGAGGTTGTGGATGCCCCACCCAAACCATTCTGTGATCCTCTCACTTCAGATCATCCCTCGTGTAGCTCACAACTGAAGACTTCTTAGCAAAGATAAACAAGGTTGGAGACTCCCAAGAAGTACAGACTTCCTCCAGTTGCCTCAAGAAGGCCTCAACTACTTCTCATAGAATCTATTTGGGATGACCCAAATTCGGACAGTCTTTGGACATCCAGATAACAAAATTTGGGAAGAATCTCTGTTCTTTCTCCTTCCATCTACTACAGCAGACATTGGAGGCTCTCAAGTCAGGATGGGGATTGCCAGTGTGTCCTGCTGCGTCCCCTCTCTGGCCACGCTGCTGTGGCATCCCCTGAGTTGGGAAGACTGGTCCTGTCCCAGCATTATCCCACGAGGATGCATGTGCTGACAGCCCCGTGACATCACGAGAGCTGTGCGGTACTGACTGGCCAGCTGAGGCAACGCGCTGCCAATGCAGTGCTGTTAAAAGGATGTTTTTCCTGAAAGCTGCAGTTTCTCAAGGCGGTACAATACTTAGGTTGACTGAATAGTTCATCTCTATAAAGTCAAAAGCCTCTGCTCCTTCAAGAAGACTTACAGCCCAGAAAAATTATTTTCGTCACATGCCAGTGAATCGCTCCATTTGGGAGGAGCCGTGATTGCGATGGAGGCAACTCGAAGCGGGTGCTCTGGGACTGGGAGCTGCAAAATGTTACCTAAACCAGTGTCACTGCCGGGGGGGGGCGGGTTGGAGTGGGGCACAAATAAGGCTGTATGGAGTTTTTGCACTAAAAGCTTGGTAAAAGTCCCTCGGTTTCTTATTTTGTTGCTGTAACCGAGCTGCCAGATTTAATGTGTTCCATCCCCAGGGGTTGGTGGAGACTGCAGGGATGTTCATGGTGCTGGATACCGAGGGAATTGTAAAGAGACAACCGCGTATGAGACAACCCGCTCTTGGGCCTTGGCCCCCAGAGTCCCCACGGCCCCTTCGTCCCCATGGGTGGCTCTTGGCGTCCACGAGGCTCCTTTTGGAAACCCAGGATGTGCCACCTGCCCGCCCGCTGCTCATCCCAGTGTTACGATTTCATGGCAGACTTGTTGCATCCCACCACTGGAAATGCTGCTGGGTCCCATGGATTTGGACCTCCCAGACAGGCATCCCTGTGCTCTGACAGGCATTTTCGCTGGTGCCACTTGAATTCACGAGAATCAGGAGATGAGTATGAACTGAAATACTTCTGTAAAATCCTAATAAAGAAAATGTGCTGGATTTTTTTTTTCCCCCCTCCTACACCAACTTTCTGGTTTCAGCACATTTCTAGCGGAAACGCGGTGAATCTTCATGATAAGAAGATTCCCAAAGTCTATAGGGCTTTGCCTGCTTTTGGACTCGATCATAACTGCTCCAGCAAGTCACCTGCAAGTTCGTATAATCACCGTAATACAATAAATTTCAAAAAATAGATTATATCTTGTTGTAAAGTCTGAGGACCTGTCCCTGCCGGGGCCATCGCAGGGTTTGGTCTCTGCTGGCACGCAGGATCCCCGGCCGGGAGCCTTCACCCTCACTGCCCGGCGTGAAGAAGCCTTTGCTAGAAGGGCGGGCGAGTGCTCACTGCCTCACCCGGGCCGGGGAGGAGCGCGGGGAGAGGGGTGCAGGTTGCTGCTCCCCGTCCCGGCCGCCCGGCACCCCCATGCCTCTCTCTTCCCGCCTACGCTGCGATGTCGCGAGTCATACGAGCTGCGCGCGGTGATGACTCCTCGGCATTCCCGGCGTTTGATCCCAGGAAATCGCCAGTGAGCCAGAAAATGTCAAGATTACATCACAGGCAGAATTTTTTTAAAGCCCTAAAAAAGAGCTTGTTAAAAGCTCATTTCTCTGCAGCATGAGCCCAGCTGCTTTCATTTTTGCTTTGCATTTCAACTTTATGGGAACAGGCAAGCAAATCTTCCTCCAAAATACCGCTTTACTTTTCTCTCCCTTTGATTTACAGCGCTTTTGCTCACCAAGGTCTCAGCACTCAGCGGGGCTGGAGGAGCGAGTCCCTGCTTTGCTGGGCCCCTCCCGAGGGGAAGACATGCGGGATGCCCGTGGGGCACATCCTGCGGCTCCTGCATCCCGTCAGCCCAGCACCTGCGGCCCCCGGCCGAGGGGATGCTGCCTGGATCCCGGCTTGCCTGCACCGGGAAAGGACGGAGGGGACGTGGGAGTCCCCAGCCCCTTCCCCGTGCGTTTGCTCGTGTTCCGGGTGGGCGCCCCGGGCAGCTGCACGGAGGTACCAAAACTTCACAGCAAAACTGCACCTCGTTATTCCACTCATTTTGCAATACTGTTAAGGAGCATCCAGCAGAGTATGTGACCCACACATGTTTAATTTCTTTTACAGTCTCTGTTTTGATATATGATGGATGTGTTTTTATAAAACAAAGATTTATTGGAACCTGGAATTTTACGGTTTTAAGGTTCAATTGAGTCCAGATTGTGAGTTTCTCCTTTTGGAAGAGGAGGGGAAGGTTTAAAAGAGCCCGAAGAAGCATGTTCTGCCTCTGGCACTCATGAAACTTTAGGCCAAGGCTGACACCTTTTTGCTTAGCTTCTACTATAATGTCAAAGCAAAAATTTACCATCAAATATTATGTCTTCCATATGCGATGCCCTGCTGTAGATATAGATCACAGCAATTGTGTTGGGCTTCTTTCTTTTGAGTTATTATCTGTGCCATAAGAAAGGCAGGACTTGGTGCAGGGTCCAAGGAGGAACGACAAGTCAGCACAAACCCAAACCATGTATAATTAATGATAATGTGTCTTCACTTACAAACGTGCGCTTGCAATCTTGATTTTTCCTGTAAAAGCACAGCGATGCCTTTGCTGCCTACAACGCTCAGGAAAGCAGCACATTTTTAAAACACATTTAGAGCTGCAGGAGTGTCTGTTAAACACATTCCATGTATTCATATAACATTAAGCACAAAACAAAGTGTTTTCTTGGATGCTAAACATAGCTCAGTAAAGAATCACACCAGTTCAGAAGAAAACTCAGCTCCTGTTGTTACCAGAGGGGAGAATCTGGGGAATCTGCCCAGAGAGGTGGTAGATGTCCCATCCCTGGAAACATTCAAGGCCAGGTTGGATGGGGCTCTGAGCAACCTGATCCAGCTGAAGATGTCCCTGCTCATGGCAGGGGAGGTTGGACTAGATGACTTTTAAAGGTCCCTTCCAACCCAAACCATTCCATGATTTTATGAAGTAACTCCATCACCTACCGCAAAGTTATCTTGCCTTTGGTCAGGTCGGGGGCGAGCAGGGCTGAGGGTCCTTGTGCTGTGGGGTTTGAGTAAGAGAAGGTCTTATGGGCACCTGCTCGGTGGCCTGCAGAAGCCAAAGTGTTCATCGTCCACAAGCAACGTGGCAAGAAAATAATGAAACGCTGTTTTTCTGCTTCACTACCGGTGGCAAACAGACCCGAATGCTCTGGTAGGAAACGACCAGCATCCGAGGAAGCAGAGCCCCAGTCCAGCTCTCCGGTTACCATGACATAAGTAAACAAACAAGTTTATCACAAGTGATGAGGGCATCATGCCAGTTTCAGTTAAAATAATAAAATAAATTAAAAAAACCCCAACCCCAAACCAACAAATTATTACAGCACGAGGAAAGTCGTGAATGAAAATGATTGTTCATGCGAACACCAGAAATATATCTTGTCATAAACTTGGGCCTCCACATCTGCTCCACCACCAGAGGATTCTTTATAAACAGCCTCTTTAATTTTATCTAACAGCCTGTTTGCAGGCATGCGGTCCAAAAATACATCTCCTTTTCCTCCTTGCACTATCCTGAGCTTGGCAGGGCACCAAACATGAGGTTCAGCTCCTAGTTCAAAAAAGCTCTTCTTTAAGTGTTGACTCTGAGCTTGATTTAATAAAAACTCTGTCCGGCTTCCTCTGGGGAGCCCTAATGGGATGCAGAGCCCTGCACCTCTCGGGGGCTGCTCCAGACCTGCTCCACATCAGGCAGAAGGATCGTTTTGCGGTGAAAAGAAAATACTCTGTGATGGAGTTGAGGAACAAGCTGGTGTTTTCCAGAGAATCTGCTCCCAGGGGTACAGAGCTCTGCTTTCAGCTGTGCCACCCTCTGAAAATGGGACTGAGCGGGCAGCGTGGGAAAAGCGGAGCAGAAGCCGCAGCGAGGGATGCTCTGGGGCCATCGGTACCCCAAGGGATGCCCTAGTGCTGCTGGCACCCTGAGGTATGCCCTGATGCCACCGGTACCCAGAGCCCCCTCCTGCTGGCCCTGCCTTCCCCAGGGGAATGGGGAGAGAAGCATCAAGCCCCTTAAAATGGCTTCTAACCCCCGATTCCCCGGGGGAAGATGCATCCATCATGTCCTCAGCGTGGCACCGCACTGCCGAGCGCTTGTAGGTGCTCCTGAAGGAAAGACTGGGCGTTCATCAAAATAGAGGGGGTGTTACACGGGGGCTTGTTCCCAAAGGGTCCCTTCGACATCAGTGGCAGGACAACCACCTTCATGCCTCCTGACACTGATGTTCCTCAGCACAACACTGATTTTCTGGCTGCTGATTGCCTGGGAAAACTGGAAGGGATATTGGCTGACTTTTAAAGCCAGGGCAAAAATTAGTGATGTTGCCCTAGAATACAAAATACCTCCCCATTGCGAGGGCTGTGCCAAATTATGGGCCCAAACTTCCAAAGAAATTAGTGCAAGAAACACCGTGTAATGTATCATTCATCACAATGCAGGATTTAGTGCTAATTAGCTGGATAATTGAAAACATTTAATAATGATCCCATTTGACAAAACAAGGTGTGGATATCAAGCCTTAAAGTTTGTGGTGATAAAGAAATATTAATGGCCTGGCACATCTTGATGTCCATTGGAAGAGGATGTTTAATAGTTTCTCCTTATGGTTCAGTTGTTTATTTAAATTACTCGGAAGCTAACCCAGCAGCAAGCATAACCAGTACTGCTGGGGAGCGGGGGTAATAACAAGCAGATTTTATTTAGCGTTGCAGCAAAGGATTAAATGGAGTAAAATAAAGGAGGGGGGAGTTTCCTGAGTGTTCAGTGAGGCAGATCCCATTGCCAAGATGTAGAGGAGAATCAGCACAAATCCCCCGGAGCCCATCCACTCAGGTCGCGCTAATGGAGGCAAATTAGCAGCGCAGGTGCGAATGAAAGGAAACCGCTGCTTTTGGCAAAGGATGCTGCAGGCCTGTAGCAGTGGAGGGATGCTCTCGGCTGGTGCGGGGGATGCTGGTGGCACCCTGGGCTTTGCCGTCACCTCCCGCGACCGGTCCTTGCGCTCGTGCCAGGGCAGCTCGAGAGCCTTGAGCTGCCCGGCTGTCGGTCCCCAGCGGTGCTTGTCACCCCGCAACAGGCAGGGAACTGGGGTTTGCTGCGGGGGGCTTATGGGATTTCGGTCAGGTACCCCCTCCAATCAGGTACCGCATTTCACTCTACAAGGAGCACCGGTGTTCATCCGATGACGCGTTACTGGTCTAAGCGTGGCTGACATCTTTCAGCTGAATTTCGGCTGGATATTTAGGAGAAACAAATTGAAGACTCATAATTGAAAGGGAGAAGCAGGTTTAGCTGACACGCTGCCCAGCTGTGAGCCGCGGCGCACTGAGCCTTCCTTTAACGTACTACAACAGGAATGTAATTCAGTTGTAAATTAGACGGCGTGTATTGGAAATCTTGCTGGTTTGTAAATCGCATGTCAAAAGGTATTTTACTTATGTGACAATCCACTCATTAGCTGTATCAAAATGGTAATGGTACCTGTGCACACTGCGGGAGCTAGCACAGTTTCAGATAACCCCAGCTGGGGAGTACGCATGTATCTTCCTGACATTGCTGGTTTTGGCCAGTCCCATGGCCATGGGTCAAATGGAAAAGCCACTTTCAAAGGAAGAGGCCCAGAGGGATGCACAGGGGAGCGGGATGGGGGCGAGCACAGGCTCCGCTGCCCAGGTGGTGGATCTTGTCTTTGGAAAGCTCCCAAAGTTGGCCGGATGAGACCTTGGAAAACCCTGTCCCCCTCCAAAGCCCTTCCAGCCTCGGTTCCTCCACCTGGAGCCTGCAGGCAGTGACATCCCTGCGCTCCACGTAAGGGACGACCCTTGAGACCCCCTCGGGCAGAAATGCTAAAAGCCTTCTCCCAGCAAAGCCCAGAGGTGCTGCTTGCGCTGGCTTAGCGCACACCGCAGTAGGAAGGAGGGCAGGAAGGAAGGCAGGAAGGAGGGAAGGAAGGAGGGCAGGAAGGAGGGCAGGAAGAAGGCTTGAAAAGCTCACGCCAAGGCTGCAATTTCCAGCCCAAGGGGGAAGGAACTGGGTGCCTTAACGCCCTCCAGCTTAAGCAGTCCGTCTTGGCTGTCAATGCAGTATGCCATAAATTTAGCATTTCCTTTACCTAATCAAGGAGACTAAGAGGGAGGGAGCTGTTAATACCTGGGGAAAAACTTTCTGTCTGTGCTGGTTGTTCTTCACTATGGCTTGCTGGCGGAAAATAGCGGCTTGTGAGCAACCTAAGGAAATGTGGCCATACCAGCAGCAAAGGGGAGGGAGAGGCAGCCTCGGCTGAAGCTGAGACAGTAAACAGAGAAATCACAGTTCTGAGACATCCATAGGTTTCCTGGATTCATTTCCCTTCTTTCCCAGCGTTTTGCTGAGCATTACAGGATTCAAGCCATTATTATTTTAAGAAGTTTTTTTGGCTTTTCTGCCTGCAAAAATAGTCATCGCCTGTAAATTGAAGGCATCGCTGTCTTATCTGGTCTGCAGCCAGAGGGGCTGGAAGCAATAGAAGAAGTGTGAACTTTCTCCTTCATCTCAGAGAACATTAACTTCAAAGCCCAACCATAAACTTTCAGATGTAATGACTATTTGTCCAAAGGAGAAACACATCAGCTTGATCAATGACTGAAAGGTATAAAACACAGAGGTTACATTTGCTAAACACTTGTGAAAAATACACGGTTATAGTTGGGTGCATGGCGGGGAGTCAGTTATTACTGAATTATTTGGGCAGGCAGGCCCTAGGGGCAGAGTCAATGTTGTCGAGGGTTGTTGTGGGTCCAGCATCGGTGTTTTCTGTCCCCAAGGAGGCTGGGCTGCCACGTGAGAGCATGTCCCAGCATGCCTTCGGGTGCAGACCTTCATCACCGAGCTGTGTTGGCAGCCGCGCCGCTCCGACGCTTTTCTCAATCAACTGTGGAAGAAAACAACTCTCCTTTCAGCTGCTCAGGCAAAGCGTTTAGGACCACCAGCGCTTTCTCTTGTGCCCTTGCTTGAGCTGTGTGAGCACCGACTGGAGGAGAAGCCCCCCTGGGCCGAGCTCCAGGGCGTGGGATCCCCGGGGGCTGAGCCCAGGCAGCCCAGCAGTGATAACACAGCCGGGCTCAGAGACTTCAGACAACTTCAGTACGCTTCCCCACATCCTTCCTTCCTTTTTTTTTTTTTTTAACATGCGCTCCATTTTTCTGTCAAAAATTCCCTGGAAAAAGAGAGTAAGGATGTCTTTTTGTTTCCCTGGATTGCCTGTGAAGAACCTGGAGGGAAGAAAATGTGTATTATGTGACTTTTTCCCCCAGGGTAACCATTGCATGTACGCTTCCTGAGAACATCCCTTCTCCCCTCAGCTGTTAGGGCTCGCGTGAGGACCCCATACCCTGTCCTCTTCCTGCGTAGTGGGTGCACGGTCCTTGTGCACAGCACACAGTTCAACTATTTGCTGGAAGTGTTTTTAAAAGAAATAATTGGGATGACTTTCTGCTAGGCATCGGCTGCTGCTTTCTGGGGCTGGGGGATGCGATCCAGAGTCGTGCGATTCCTGCCCAAGGATGGAGAGAAGGAAGTGCCGGAGTACGAAGAGAGATTTTGAAAGCTCTGTAACATCTTCTGCCAACATCTTTTTTGAATCAGCCCTGCATGAACAAGTGAGAGCCCTGGAGAGCCATGCCGTCCTTGCGGGAGAGCTGGGCTCGTTGGGGGGCAGCTCTGGGTGGGATGGGGATGGAGAGCTGCCGCTGCCACAGGAGCGTTGCCTTGCTTTCCCTCTGCCCTGTGTTGGCCTGTCCCCTCATCCCTCTGTGAGGCATCGAAACACCTCTGTAGGGAGCCATGGAGCAAAACTGAATCCTCCTCGCTCACCATACAGGCTTGCGTCCCCAAATCCCTTAAACCAAAGAAAAACTTGGGTGAAAAGGCCAGAAGAAAAGGCAGAAACCACTCTCCTTATGCCAGTTCGCATCTCCCCGAACGCGGCGTGGCAGGCAGCCTGCCGGCAGCAGGACTGCGGGCCGGCTGGGCAGCAGCAGGCATCGGCAGGGGAGGCAGCACTGCCCACCACTGCACCCTGAAGGGCTGGCATGCCGCAGGATGTAGGCAGAAAGCAAGAAAAATAGGTAATCATATGGGAAAAATAGCAAATTTAACACGTCTTGCTCCTCAGTCTGGTACGCCCTCTTTGCTCCATTCAGTGTCACGGCCACGGGTGTCCTGCGTGAGGGGGATTTTTGGAGTGGGGTGCACCCAGGTCCCTCACCACACAGGTGGTGTTGGGAGGAGATGGCAGCTCGGCTGGAGCAGATTATACCTGGTTGTGCTCTGACCTCCAGGAGGTGAATTACCAGGTAGCCTTCTCCAGGCCATCCCCTCTCCCCATTTGTTGTGCCAAATCGAGTTCCTCCCAGTGCTCTGGGGAACAAGCCACAAGGACAGCCACAAAGGGCTGGATGGGGGTTGAGATGGCATACTGGAAACGTAAAGCACAACCACACGCTGAACCCATCTGGTCAACTTCCTCCTCATGGCACATCACCTTTTGTCCCCACTCTTGGACCCAGTGGAGACCCCAGGGACAAGGACAGCTAATGGGGGGTAGTGGTGGGGTAAGGGGAGCAACAGGAGGAGCAGATAAGTAATTTTTTTTTAAAGGGCAGCTGGCTTTACCCAGGTAAAGCCAATACAATGCCAGCAGGTCCCACGTTCAGAAGATCCTCAAGGATTCAGAAGATCCCCAAGGGCGTTGCTGGAGCACAGTGCTCAGCTTCCCCTGTAACGTTTGAGGGCACAGAGCCAGCTGCTTGGCTCCTTTCCCCCCCTTAAACCCATACCTGTGCTTTGTAGGTGCGTTGTGTATTTAAGTCTGGTCTTTGCAAAGGGATCCACTATAGCAATCCCCTTCCCTGCCTGGAGTCCCATTTTCTGCCTCCACTGGATCCGGTCCTGGGCTGCAAAAGCACACGGGGAGCAGTGACCTGTTTTATTACACGGTCATAAAGCAATGGCCCTTCTCTGGTTCTGTGTAAATAATAAATATTTGTTATATTTGTAAATGGAGGCCTGCCAGACACTGAGTATGAGATGTGAGACTTACTTTGAACAAGGAAGAAGAAAACAAGAATCCTGACAGCTTTCTACCTGGCTGTGCAGCTGTGCTGAAAAAGGTGCCCTGTGGATCAAAGGGAACCCACTCCTGTTCTCCCCAGGTGCCCCAAATCTTTGCCTATTAGACCAGGTATTAGTTATCAGGCAGCAACGCTACGAACAGCACAAATGTGCACTTTGCTCTTCAGATGCTATGAAAGCCAGAAGATGCCAGATTAGATTTAGGAAAGCACATATGGATGCATTGCCTTCTCCGACCTTGCACCGTTCCTTAAAATCCTCTGCTGCTCTGGATGAAGACAGAAAGCACGGCTGTGGACAATCACAGCTGTGGAAACATAACTGCAATTCCTGTCTGAGAGCTGCTTAGTGCTTCTGATAATCCTTGAGACCTGCAGCAAGTGACTACAGTGCAAACGGAGAGTATTTTGGGGCAGGGATACAGGATATGAACCACTCTGCAGAAGGATTGAAGAAAACCACCTCTAACCTTTGGATGGTTCCACTTCACTGAAGGAAAAGATGCTCTGCAGCACAAGTGCGAGTTCAGACTGAAGCCCAGATTTCCCTACTCTGGGATTTCAGGTACTTGGAAAGCATCCCTGAGGCAAAGTCCTATACCTTGGCTTACCCTAAAGGCTGGGATGCCACCGTAGCTCAGCTCTCAGCCTAGTCACTGGCCAGAATTACACCACTACTCCACTGCCCACAAATCCCACCAGTTCATTTCATATATTTAAAGGAGTGTTCAGCTTCTGGGGAGGTAACGGGAAGGTGACAGCAGTGAAGTCTCATGTCAGTGTTGGGAACAACTGTGTTTCAGCAAAACCTCCCTCTAAACCCCATACACTGTGTAACAGATGGTACATCTGTTTCTATTTCCAGTATGATCTCACTAATCACTCTTTAAGAATCTAGCATTCAGGGTTAATCAACATGAGCTGAATTACAGTAAAGGTTCCTACAGCAATGGAAAAATCCCATGCAACTCCCTTTCCCCAAGTTATCCTCTTGGATAGTGGGGTTTATCCTCTGCCTAAATTCTGCCCAAAGCCCTGTGATCCCTGTGAAGCCAGGGCCTCTCTCCTAAGAGCTTCTGCCTCTTCTGGGTCCTTGTCTATTTGACAAGGCAGATCTGCCAATAGTTGATTTTTCTGTTCAGTAGTCAGACTAAAAGCTCAACAAACATGATATAGGCCAAGCTCAAAAGCCTCACAGGAATGGAAGGGTGGATTCCCAAGGAGACCTTGTCTTCAGCCACAAGGCTTATGAAGAAAAGCTATCCTCCACTATAATCCATTGCCTACGACATAGGCTCAAAGCACATAAAATGTAAGTTCAAAACCCTTCTGTTCCTCATGCAGAAAAAGATTTTTAAAGAAAGTTTCCTAGAAGCAGTGTCACACCCAGTGTGCCAGGCAGCACTGGAGGCACGTTGGGGCAGGAGCACAGCAAGACAGGAGACCAACTTAGCCTGGCCGTGCCTATGCTGCTCAGTAACAGCAGCCCAGGACAGAGTGGCACTGCTGGGCTCACAGGCACCGCACCTACAGCTTGCTCCCTGAGGAGAAAATTTCCCTTGGCAATAGCTACTTGCAGTGATCCAAACCCAAGTCTCAGAGTTAGTGGAGAGCCCAGAGGAGAATGAACAGAAGTCCAGGGCTGGAGTCCATCCCCACTTTGCTGGCGATGTAGACATGCCCATCAGTTGTGCCTATGCTGCCAGAAACAACTCTCCAGCTGACTCGTGGGTCCTCATCCTTGATTGTCCCCATCATGTCAGTTAGCACATGCCTATGTTCTCCTCTGGACTTGGACAAGCAGTTCCCTCCAACCGCCAAGCAGCACTGCTCTGGGCATAGCTACTCCTGGATCAGCCTTCAAGAGTGGCATGGGAAAGCTCTGTCTCACTTCCCTCATGATGCTCCTCCAGCATGGTCCCACCAACATTTCCATCCTCCAGCTCTCCTGAATGCTCTCATGCCTCAGCCCAGGGCAGCCAACACGCAATGGAAACCCAACACTGGTGAGCTACAGCATCGTCTTCATTATCCTGGGTACTTTGACTTGTAGGGAAAAAAAAAATAACTACAAAAATACTAGTTCTCTCATAGGTCCATAGGCACAACACACAGGGCCAAGCTGAGCTGAAGTCAAGTGCCACGTCATGCAGCCAAAGCCAACCTACTTTACCTGGGCTGGCCCTGAGCAGTGTGGACACAACTGCTCTCAGTCACTATCTCCTGGCTCCCAGGCCAGTTTTCTAGGCAGGCCATTTAGCCTTGTAGATGTTCCTGCTCTATCTGGTCCAATAAATTGTGCAACATTCTACCCCAAGCAGGAGGATTAGGAGAGCCCTGTTGCAGGCTGTCCCACAACACATGGTTTGGCCGCAGTTGTAAGATGTAGCACATCAGTTAAATCCTCGCTCTGGCTGAGACAGAGAGGGCGTTCAAACCTCTTTTCTCAATGTGACTTGTCTGGACTTCCTTGTGAGATCAGCTTAAAAAAAAGTCAAAACACTTCTCTTCAGAATTATCAAAGTAAGCCATTTTGATGTTTATAATTTTATGGGTTAAATCTGATGAATGAATTGCACACCAATTGGCAGATAGTTTTGGCCAACCAGAAATTTTTTCAGTGAATAAACTGTTCTTCAGAAAGTTTGATCTTGTGAGACCCCACCTGGAGTACAGCGTTCAGCTCTGGGGTCACTAGTACAAGAAATACATGGAGCTGTTGGAGAGAGTCCAGAGGAGGGTCAGAAAGATGACCAGAGGGCTGGAGCACCTCTCCTATGAGAACAGACTGAGAGAGTTGGGGTTGTTCAGCCTGGAGAAGAGAAAGCTCAGGGGAGACCTTCTAGCAGCCTTCCAGTACCTGAAGAGGCCTACAGGAAAGCTGGAGAGGGACTGTTTACAAGGGCATGGAGNGTCCAAAAAACGTGTAGACGTGGCACTTTGGGACATGGTTTAGTAGGCATGGTGGTGCTGGGTTGACGGTGGGACTTGATGATCTTAGTGATCTTTTCCAACCTTAATGATTCTATGATTCTATAAGAAGTAGTTGAGGCCTTCCGGAGGCAAGTGGAGGAAGGCTCATGTTTGCAGGCCAATGAGGACATGGGAGAGACTTCAACCACCCCAATATCTGCTGGAAAGGCAACACACCAAGGCACAAGCAACCCAGGAGGTCTCTGGAGTGCACTGATGATAATCTTATGACACAGCTGGTTGAAGAGAGAACAAAGGGACATGATCTGCTGGACATGCTGGACCTCAGAATCACAAACAAGGAAGAGATGGTCAGAGATGTGAAGGCTGGGGTAGCCCTGGCTGCAGTGACCATGAGATTGTAATGTTCAGGATCCCAAGAGGAAAGAGCATGGCAAAGAGCAGGACCACAACCCTGGATTTCAGGAGAACAGACTTTAACCTCTTCCAATTGCTGCTTGGAAGAATTCCATGGGATACAGTCCTGGAAAGAAGAAAGGTCCAAGGGAGCTGGCTGATTTTCAGGAATCATCTCCTGCAAGCTCAAGAATGGTCTATGCCCAGACACAGGACATCAAACAAAGGTGGCAGGAGGCCTACATGGATGAACAAGGAGGTCCTGACAAAACTCAAACACAAAAAAAGCACACAAGGATTTCGATCTCCAGCATGAAACATGGTTATTTTCACATATTCCATCAATTCTCAGTACAGGAAATTTGGATTTTAAGCCCAGCAGCACACTGAACCTTTACCAAACCTGTGAAGCCAGAGTTTCAGGACAGCTTTAACAACCTAACAAACCAAGAAATACAAAACGTGCCATGCAAATCAGACATTTCTACTGCAACAACCATATGATCAAAAGTTTCTCAAACAAAACCATTTGCTGTCAGGACAGAGTGGAGCCAAGTCAGTGTGATTCAAGTTTTTAAGAGTCAATTTTATAAAATGTCAGAAGGAGTTACTTAGTGCCACCCAGTGTTGGCAACTAGAAAAAGGAAGGTTAAATATGGTTACAACTGGGTGTAGCCTAATGAAATAGGAAAAAAAAATCCCTGCTATTGCCTTCTGTATCAGGGGTGAGTAATTCCACAGAAGATGTGCAGCACCAAGGTCCAGGAGATAGCTGTCTCCCAACAGAAATGTGGCTTAGCTGTCTTGTTAGGAAAAAAAAAAATCATCCACCTTTTATATTCACTTTTCAAAGCAGGTAATCAGTTTGAGATGTAGCTGGCCTCTTTTGTCACAAGACTCACTCCTCTAGCCTGATATCAGTCTAGACAGAAAGTTGTGCTGACTTTTGTGGTTAGATGTTCAGGAATTTAGATGACAAACAACTACATAAGAGGTGTCTCTTTCCTAAGTAGAGTACAGCTAAAACACTACCTTTTCCCCCCTTTATCTCAGATGCTGCATATGACCTGACTTTTCCTAGAAGCCTTTTAAATGATACAGGATCACACATATATCAGACATGGAAATAAATACTCTCCCAGTTATGATCTTTGGATGACTGAATAATTGCACTTATGCTTTTGTCCTTCAAAGGACTATATTAAGCGGGTCAGGTCTCACGGTCCCATTTAACAGAGGTGGAAAGTGTGGTGCAGAGCAGGCGCTGTCCTCCCCATCCCAGTGGAGAGCTGGGTCCTGGCCAGGAGGGGATGGAGGGGACCCAGAGCCCAGAAGCCACGTGGGAAAGAGGAGAAGTGGAAGGCAAGGCACTGAGATGCCTCAAACCCACCAGACGTTGGGGGGTGAGGAGGTCCCAGGGTTCTGGTTTCACCTGTAGTGGCTATGGCAGAGAAATCCCCCTTCTAGAATTTTGGGCTCCTTTACACTGCTCCAGAGTAGTCTTGTGGCCCAGAGAAAAGATGACAACAGCCGTTTGAGCGGTTCACTGCCAGTCCTTTATTTCAACCCCTAGAAGAGAGGGCCAAGGAGTGACTGACACAGTTCATCTCAGATTGATACAACAAAAACACAACAGCAAAGTCAAGGGTGGTTGCCCTCTGAAGCAGCCTGACCTCCATGAGGTGCCACGCTGGTTATCCATGTTTCTAGGTGGGAAGGGTCCCTACTGGCATTTTTGCTTTTTTTCTCCCACCCATGGAGCCATCTCCAGGTCACACGGTCGATCCCTTGGATTTGTGCCTGCTGACAACAAGCTTCCTTTCTCACTTACCTTTCACCAAGCGCTGGGAAACAGGCCAGGCGGTGCGGCCGCAGGTCAAAACGTGCCAAAACCTCCTTTTCTGGGGCCAGCACATTCAGCATTTGTTTTTTTGGGTTTTTTTTGTGGTTTTTTTTTTCTTGCCAGTCCCATGAGGTTCCTGGAGGACCTGGGAGCTGGGCTGGCTCTGCTGGCTCCTGTAGGAAGACATCCATGGTTACTAATTACATCTGCATGTCTCACTAGGGCCTCACATGTCCTAGGTGCTCTCCACAGCTATGAGATTTCCAGTCCTCCTCCCACAGAGCTCACAGTTTAAAACCCAAGGTGGAAAAATCACTAATTCCTCTGACGACTGCTCAGCTTGTGCCTCAGGAATTCGTCAAAAAGAGATTTTTTTTTTTTCCCAAAGAGGGGCCACAGGACACAGTAAGCACAGAAAGAGCTAGGTGGAGGAAGGAGACCAGACAAGTACAGCATTCATGGAAAAAAAAAAAATAAAATCCATGTGTATCCCCCTAGTTTGGAAGGTTTACAAAGTGGGTTTGCAACAAGAGGCAGTCCCTGCTCCAGAGGTTTTACAGTCCCAGTGATCAGGATGAAATAGCAGGACGAGGAAAGGCAGAAGCAGGACACCCGGGAGTCCCTGCGTTAACACAGAGCAACTCTGCTCAGTTTGCAGGTCCGAGGCGTTTTTAGGCCTATAAATAAACCGGGGACGTTAATGATGCCATTAATCTCTGTTGGCTGCCGTCCCAGCTATTTTCAGTGGCGAGGTTACCTTGCCTCTCCCAGCAAAAGTAGGTCTCGAGGGGAGGGTCGGGCGAGCGGTGGGGATGGATGCTGCGTGCCGGGGGCACTGCCCGCGGCGGGGTACACTGCCACCGTCCTTGGCAGCACCCCAGGAGGAGGTGTCCCCAGCGCCAGCCCCCCCGGCTCCCGGCCTGCAGGGAAACACACGAAAACAGTCGTCAGGTAATAGATGACGGGAAAAAGCGGAGTGCTGCCGGCTGCAGAGGGAAGCGTGTGACTGCTCCTGCCCGCGGGCCTGTGGTGGAGACGCTTTCTTCATCTCCTGCAGGGAGACAGCCCTGATGGAGACCCTCTGCTCCTCTGGACCCCCGTGAGCCCGCTCCCCCCGCCTCTGCCTTTCCAAGGACAGAAAGTGGCAGGGCTCTGAGCCACAGGAGAGGGGCAGGCACTGGCCAGTGGGTCCCAGCACACTAGCCCAGGGCAGGCAGTGGCCAGGGCGCAGGTCCGTGGGGAGAACAAGGTCTGCACTGAGAGAGCTTCTTGCCCATCACTCACACCAATAGTCAGTGCATCCCTCATAGGCAGAGAGAGAGAGGAGGTCCCTTTCCTTTCCACCCAGGGGGAGCAGGAATGTCATAAACTCAGACAGTAAACAGTGCTTTTCCTCCTTCCCACAAACCCCAGGGTTAAAAAAAAGAGGCAGATGCATGTTGCTCTTCTTCCATTCTTGCATGAAGCTGACCTAAGGTAGATCAACATACAGGTGCCCCAACACATCCTTGCCTTGTCTTGTTTGACACAAGAAAAGCTCTGTCTCTGCTCTCTAAGATCTCACCTTCTCTCTCTAAGATCTCGCTATGGGATCCTGTGAGGAGAGCAACCCCAGGACCACATCTGTCAGGGAGAAGAGCGGCCCACCATCTGCCCTCAGTGCTCACACTGCAGCCGGAGGTGGTTTGGCTGTAGACGGTAAGGTCCCGAGGTTCATCTTACAAGTGTACCAGGCTTTTGTTTATTTTATACTTTCTGTTACAATATGCCAGGAAAACTGAATTCCTAAAAGAAAATGAAGTTCACATTTACTGGAAATAGGTGCTTTTGAAAACCAAGTCTACACACTGCTTTCCTTTGACCAGCCTGCTCAGGTCCCAGCAAAAACCTACTACGCAATGGAGAGGAAATTTCTTTCCCACCTCAACGAGCCTACACAGTGTTAAGCTATTTTTGCAATGCTTTCGCACAGGCTCCTTTCTGGTCCCTACTGCCCCTAACTGGCACTTTGGGTAGCCGGTCAGCCCCACCGCTTACCCAGGATGCTGCCCTTTTGGACGTGCTGATGCAGTGCAGCAGGGAGCAGGTACTGCAACAATTCTTTGGCTCCAGGGAGGTGTCCGTAGTCACATCTCCAGCAGCTTTGGCAGACGGTGCAGTTATTATTAATTCCTAATAGCTACATGCGGACTTTGCTGAGTGGTTGCCAGGATGGGAATTTTCTTTATCAGTGGAATTTCATCAGTTGGATTTGCTTGCCATGCATCAGTTTGTCACACTTAGAGATACAGCCATCTAAATCCTATTGGTATAAACTGGAGCAACATCAATCTCAGTAGAAAGTGGGGAAAAAAGCCCCTCAAAATCCCAGTTTTACTCTTGGTATTCTGTGTCTGGAGAAGCTGCACGTCTGATAAGAAACCAGCTTGCAATTGCAATCTGGCACAAGACTCACAGAGATACTCCGGACAGACTTAACATTCACCTTGACAAAGTCATCAACTTGTCAAGCAAAGGAAGTCATCGTGGCCAGAGTGGTGAGAGGAGGTAACTTATACTCTCCATCTGCAGCATCAGGCAATTAAGGATTTAAAATATTACAGGAGAGGAGAACTGCAATGTTAGAGAAGAAAACATACATACAGAAGTGGAGACATTAGCAACATGTAAGGGCCAGAAAAATGGAAAAGAAATGCCAGGAATGTTTTGTATTGGCCCCAAATGAATAACAGCCTCAAATGAAGTGGTTAAAGCTTGTTGCATATGGTAAAAATACAGGCTAAGCCAAGTAAACGGTCTCAGGCTAGTAGCACAGAAGAAATTACCTCCCTAGAGCAAAAAAGGCATCTGTTTATTTATCTCGGTTATAAAAATGTCCTTGTCAGACGTTAGCAGCACTAAGCTCTCTCTGGGAAGGTCACTTACCTCCTGCCCGCTCCAGAGGAGACCCGTAAACCACTGCCCCCAAATACACGATGCACCTACCCATCCTTAGCAGTCATTGCCGCTCTTCGCAGGAGTGCTGAGCTCCCCGAGTTGGCTCAGTAGTCACAACCCTCCCTGTGCCTGGAAAATCCTGCTACAGAAAAACGTGGCTGCTAGTAGCGGCGACACTGGAAGAGATCCCTGTGCTCCCCTGAAGCCTCACCTGCACAGAATGCCTCTGTGGGGACAGGGTGACAGAAAAAGTGCCTTTAATGGCAATACCAGCTAAAATAATCCCTGCCTGCTGACCCCGCTGCTCACTCACCCCAGAGCGTGGCTCCTGCTGACACAGCCCGTCCTGGCACCAGGAGGGGACTGCTGAGGACCAGAGCCCAGAATTGACTGGTCTTAAATAAAATCCAGCAAAAACTTGCTGCTGCTTAGAAAAACCACCCAAAAACCCCCTAACTCGGGGAGTTCCCTGCTTGGCACACCGATGAAGAGGTGATGCACGGCAGCTCAGAGGTAGGAGTGAGCAGGTAGAGCAGGGATGGGCATTGCTGCCAAAGGCTAGCCTCAAACGATGACCAGTGTTTCCACACTTCCAAAAGGAAGGAGAGAAGGATGATAGTGTCTCAGACGGCCCAGCTGGAGCGAGGTGGGAGAGCTGAACCCTGCACCAAGGCTTAGGCGAACCAATGCACGCATCCACTGCCTGGCAGCACTGGTGTCTCCAGGAAGGACTGGAGACTCACACCTGATCTGCACAAAGCGTTTCAGAGACCAGCGAAAGCAGTGAATTAGCCAATCAGTCATAGAAATGAGAAATTCTCTCTGGTTAATGTTGACAATTAACCCTTATGTTTGCCTGGTGCCTTTCCTCCAGGAGGCTCAGGCCCACGGCAGCGGGAGCCCGTTGTTGCCTTCTGTAGGACCGGGATGATGCTGTGCTGGCCAGGCAAGAAAATGAAGTTGCTTCCCTGGTCCTGAGTGGTGACAGAAGGTAACTCATACAGACTACAGGATTCAACAACACTGGACATGACTACAGCTATATCAACCTCGCATTTCAGCATGCTCCTGAAGCAGCAGAACCTCCAAATGCTGCCGGTCTGAACGGATTGCATTAGCTAGTTTGGGTTTCTCGGTGTCCTGGAGGAGATATTAGACAGTTGTGAGATTCATTCTCTAATTAGGTCCCTGTAGTGGTAAGATTGCTTCCTTTAAAATCACTTGGTGGGAACCGGTACTTTATTCTCTGTACTCAAATTTTTATTTCTTTTACCCTCGTCTTCTCTCCAAAGCCCAGCGTATCCCAGTTCACTGGAAGACAGCTGCAAAAGTCTTTGACATTCACTTTAAGGACAGTTCTTTTCAACTGCTTCATATTTCCTTTTGACAAGCTCTTCTAGCAATATTTACTACAGCTCATGAATTAACTCACGGCTGGATCACTTGCTAGTCTTTTCAATTCAGTGCTGGTTTAAATCTTGATGAGCTGGTTTGATTTTTAAATCTCACAGAACTGCTAAGTCCAAGCTGTCCTGTCGCACATCGGAATCAGAAGACGGTTCCCAGTTGTGCAGAGCAGCAGCCACGGGCAGTACACAGGCACCAGGCGTTCGGGGGGAATCCACCTCCCCAGCAGGTACCAAAACAGCGTATTATCCAGAAGAAATAGTTCAGTTCACAGGAAAAGTTATTTGGATAGCTGGAAAAGAGTCTTACTAATTTAAGCGTATGTGAAAAAATGATGCAATGCAACGTGCACCACATTTCACAAGCATCTTGCACAAGTTATATTACACAAATGCACCTTTCTCCATATTTTTCCAGATCCTCTTTTCTGTTTCTAGCTACTGAGCTCATTCTTAGCAATGAACAGAAGTCCAGAATTTCAAATTAGGATCCTTACTTGAGTTCCTACACAAAATTAGTCTGATTTGTATAGATTCTGCCCTCTGAAGTCCCATGATACTTCTATGGTCTGCAGGTGTTCAACCGTTGCGACAATCAGGTCGTTTTTATTTTGGCAGCTAACTGTGGTTTTAGGCACCTGATTTTTACCCCTTTGACTTCCAATTCTAAAATTTTGGCCTGAAGGTAAGCAGAAAACTGGAATTCATAGTCCAGAGTCCAGGAACACGCTAGTCATGTAGTTGCCCAAGTTTAGGCTGAAATGTCAGCGTACACGGAGACTCTTCTCTTGTCAGAAGACTTACAACAAAACAGGAAATTATTAATATCAGAGCCTGAACTAACTTAAGAATCGAACAATATCAAACGTACAGTGTCTTCCCTTTTTCATGTTTACCTCTTGCTATTTGAGAAGCCAGGGGAGACAAAGAGTCAAAGAGGTTCTCAATTTGGTGCTACAAGGCAGTGAAATCAAACTGGCAGACTGTACCTCATCGCAGTAAAGATACGGCATCTCTCTCCTCAAGACTTTAAAGCTTTTACTGTACGTTTAAACAAATAGGCAACCTATTTTGAAATGGTGGGGTGGAACATGACAACATAATGCAGTGCAACGGCACGCAGGAGTTTAGACATAGTGGACAATGCATGAAACTCCAGGGGAGGGTCAGAGGCTGCCTTGGTACAATTATCTTAGGAAAGCACTGGAACTAAAGAACTTTCTCCTGAGAAAATGTCATTTGATTTTTAATTAATACAGGTCATTAGGACTACAGTTCCATGTTGTATCTGCCTGATGGTTTATCAAAGCAGGATCAAATTACTAGCACATCCTGGGAGGAAGCTCTAAGGTAAAGCAAAAATACCATAAACACTGGCTTACCACTACACGGTACAGAAACAAGCAGAACTTGCTGGACTCATGGCCCAGCCTCAGCACATCAGCGCAGCACACGCCAGAGAGCGCTTAGCCCTCTGTTTTCACTGCTGCCAAGCACAGTATTTTCTCTCAAACAAGGACAATTTGAAAAATTGCCTTTTCTAAAAGGGAACTGGACAGAGTCCCTCCTCGAAAAAGAACCTCATGCTCAGAGCAGTCGTCGAGGGCATAGGAGAGCCGACCTGTTGGGACGTGGGCTCGTTGGCTGCCGGAGCTCTTCTGGGTTTCATCAGCTGCTGTGAAGGTGCCGGGGCCAGGGAGCTGCCTTCCCAGCCCCAAAATTCTCAGAGCATTTCACAGAAGACCCATGTTGTGTGCAAGAAAACTGGCACTGGATGAGAAATTAAAGGCAGAACCCAAGACTATTTGTTTCGACTTAAAATTGGGCAGGTGATACTTCCTAGTGTAACTTGGCTTTTCTTTAAAAAACAAAACACAAAACGCTTAACACTGGCAGATATATCAGCTCCCTTGGAAAGGTTTCCATTCTCTTGGGGAAGCAAGAGATGTGAGGACTCATGGCTGGGCTCCTTCTCTCTTTCAGAGTTATTTGGAGGTTTGGACCTGTTTCTTTTTTGCCATCCTATCGTGCTGAGCCACTCACAGCTGTAGTGAAATAAATTCCTAGAAGCAGATCGCTCCCACAGAGCCCTACGCCTTTCAATTTACACCAGAAAAACACCACTTATGTCTGCACAAGATAAAAACAAAAAAAGATAGACATGCATCTTTTCTGTCCTTGATAAGAATTCAGCTGCAAATGCAAGGCAAGAGTCACACTGTTTTCCTTCCGCTGGGGTTGCAGATGTCAAACAAAACTATCACGGATTTCACTGCTACCTCAAGGAAATCTGCTGTAAATGACTTGCAGGGTCCACCACCTCTGACAAGATTTGCTACCTACAGCACTGATGTAAGCAGCATATTCCTCATGGAAGGCAGAGCAGTCAGCTGTCCCCAAAACAGCATCTTTTGTCCTACTCAGGCCACTTTGGGGGTGTTCAGTAAAGAGGAGTACAGCAAGGGGCTGCATGGTTCCTAGCCAGGCACTTTTGTGATCATGGCTACATTTCTTACTAGACTCTTTCATCATCCCAAACTTCATCCCTACAAGGGAAGAAAATCTTGTTCTCTCTTTACAAGAGGACACGGGATGACCAAGCGGCTGGCCCCACCGGCTGGCAGATGCAGCTTCATGTAACGTCTGAGTCAGTCTCACCACTTCTTGCTGTAGACGTGGACAGGCTCCTCTCCGGCTCTGGTCCCACGCTCCCACTCCTGCCTTTGCACTTGGCTGACTTGCACCCCGAGGACACTGTTTCAGGGATCTAAACCCAAGAAAACTAACTCTGTAAACCAAGTAAGTCTCTTGAGTCCCATGCTAATACCTTAGCTGCTAGACCTCCTTTCTTGCAAGTAGGGAACAGAAAAAAGGTAAGGAGAGCCACTAGCCTCTCCTGCCACGGCAAGCACGGTGCAGAGGGATGCAATATCCACGCACCTCAACCTCACCCGGGTACCGAGTGGGATGCAGGAGCCAGGGAGCAATCCCCTCATGCAATACACCCTGGGACCAGCCCCAGCCAGCCACTCCTCGCTGCTAAGGGTCTGTAAATCCTGGGATTTACCTGCCTGTGCCGTCCTAGTAGGTATCCCAGCCATGGGTGGCTCCTGCCTGAGATCATGGGTGAGGAGGAAGGGAGGAAGAACAATTTCACATAAAGTGGAATTAGGCAAGACAAAAGAGTGGTTACTAGGAAAAGAAAATGAATGATATAAAAATAGATATGAATAGTTTTCATGTTTTAAGCAAGAAATGCGAGAGGTGAAATGAAGCAGAGTGAAGCGAAAGCGTTCTGCAGAGTGAATTAGGGAGATTTACAGCAGAACATCAGTCCCCTCTGTGGCTCAGGTTAACCATTGCTTTGCATCTGGAGTGCTCTGAAAGATTCCCTTTGCTGTCCAAGGTGAACAGTCTAAAGGTAATGCAGAGTCAATCATCTCCTCAAGGCCCGATATGGTTCTCTCTCATACCATACCTGAATGCTTCACAGGCTTTGAAGAATTAATCTCATGTGCCTCGGGGGTGTGGAAGTGCTGTTCTGCCTTGCAGAATGAGGGGCAAAAGGCAGAGGGGATGGGAGCAGTTTACCCAAGGGAGTTGCTGGCAAGGCAGAAACCTGGAGGTAGATGATCTAAGTCCCAAGCTAGCACCCGAACTTCCAGACACACCCTCTTCTCCCCCAAAACGTGAGAAAAGAAGAAACAAAACCAAAGCCATACCACAGTGGTTTAAGTCGTTTGAGAGTCCTGGCTGCAACCTCCCACACAGCAATCACCGCACAATCCTGGCTGGTTTCACCACTACCATCTTACCTTTCCCCTCTCAGGTTTTCTGTTGCATCTTGACATAAATTGGGAGCTGCCTGAGGCAGAGACTGTTTAACCTTCCCCATTACTTTGCATGTGGCATGCAGTATCATGGGGTATCTTGCCATTTTTGACTCTGAATTGAGTTTTTGATTCTGACAGTCAAATAATTTAATGCCACTTGTGTCTGCCTTGTGAAGCCTTTCCATCCCCGTCAGCAGTTAAGAGAAGCAATACGTGTGAGCAAGAGCCATCTGTGCATACCACTCATGTTTTACCATCTCTGCTCATTCTGAGATTTTTGATATTAGGGAGATGATTTAGGTTGCAGGCTCTTGAGGGTGACAAGAATCTGGCTAGTGAGTCAAAACAAGCCTAAAAGACCTGCACACAAGCAGAGATTGCTTTATAGGAATGAAGTCCTGCAAATGAATCGTTTATGAAAACTCTGATACCCAAACTGCTGCTGTGAAGGATTTATGCAATAGAGATGCGAGTATGTGTATCCTGCTGCACTACCGACTATTCCTATGTATCTCCTCTCTCCCTGCCCTTCAAGGCTTTGCTCTGAATATAGTGATGTATACTGTTCCTGAGGAGTTTTGGGAGAGAATTTAGAGGGTAAAGATTTGCTTCAAAGCAGATCTTCAAACATCTGTTTGTACTTATGGAACAAATATTTAGCACACTACAGCACATAGCTGCCTGGCGCTTCAAGGCAAACGCAAATGCTAAGAGGTATTAAGCGCTCATAAACATAAACAAGATAGCCTGGAGTAGCTTATCGGTTAGGTGGTAATGGGTGGGGAAAGGCTCATTGTATATTTAAGGCCCAGTTTTTCTCCCACTGATATTTTTCCAGGTCAGTAACAGGCCACGGAGAGGAAAACGGATCAGGGAGAGGTGTGTTTTAGCCTGGCAATGTTTCTCAGATCAGAATGAGTCCTGACTCCCTCCCGCAGCGGCTCCTGCTTGCTGCGGCACCAGGGTGCAAGGGCAGTCTCTGGCTAGCCCTGCTCCAAGTCAGGAGAGGAAGGAGACAAGCACTAATGGCAGCTCCATTTCTGGCAGCAGTGCCACCTACTACAGCAGTTACTCCTACAGCAGAATGGAGATGACAGCTGAAGGGTAAGGGTTAACTTCCCTGGCAGTGGAGGCCTTGCGAGTTGGCTATATAGGAGCATCGGGGAAGCCTCTGGACTCAGATTACCCTTTGGCTGGAAAACAGATGAGCACGTGAAGACATTAGCACCTGCTGTTGCTTGATACCACTCACCACCAAAGTCTAGAGTAGAGCTGGGTCCCTAGAAGGACACTTGCACCACTGCCCGAGAGAGAGGTATCGTGATTAAGCTGATAGAAGTTGGTGGTGTTTTAGTCCCCTACACTCCTTCCAGGTTGTCGTGGTTTTACCCCAGCCGGCAGCTGAGCACCACGCAGCCGCTTGCTCGCTCCCCTCCCCATCGGGATGGGGGAGAGAACGGGACAAGTTAAAGTGAGAAAACTCGTGGGTTGAGATAAAGACAGTTTAATAGGTAAAGCAAAAACCGTGCACGCAAGAAAAGCAAAGCAAGGAATTCATTCACCACTTCCCATGGGCAGGCAGGCGTTCAGCCATCTCCAGGGAAGCAGGGCTCCATCACGTGTAACGGTTACTTGGGAAGACAAACGCCATCACTCCGAATGCCACCCCTCCTCTTCCCCAAGCTCCTTATAAACTGAGCATGACGTCATATGGTATGGAATATCCCTTTGGTCAGTTTGGGTCACCTGTCCTGTCTGTGTCTCCTCCCAACTCCTCGTGCACCCCCAGCCATCCCGCTGGCAGGGCAGTGCGAGAAGCAGAAAAGGCCTTGGCTACGTGTAAGCACCGCTCAGCAATAGGTCCATATGACAAAACCATATCTGTATTATCAATGCTGTTTCCAGCACAAATCCAAAACATAGCCCCATACTAGCTACTATGAAGAAAATTAACCCTCTCAGCTGAAACCAGAGCACAGGTGAATGAGGAGATCATCTGGCTGGTTGAAGTTCCTGAATCATCTTCTGTTTGGACCAGATGACTGCCAGTTCTGGTGCAAAGAGGGGACAGAAACATGGGGCAGAAGCCATAAGGCATGGCAGCAGCATTGGTCTTGATGGGCATAAACCATTATGGACAACATCTCAGTATCTCTAGGGCACAGTCTTCTGTCTAGTCTAATCCCACCTCCTTAGAGATTTCAACTGAAGTGCCATTTGGAGCAGCTCTGCCCCGGACATATGTTGCCTTCTGCCAACTCTGCTGCAGGGACAGTAATCTGCCAGCATAGCAGTAACAAACAGCTGGGTGGGTCACCTCTTCAGTCACCTCACCATCATTTCTAGAGTTCATTTGTCAGTGCACTAAATCACAACATGAACAATAAAATTAACCCAAAATGGATATACTTAGACCTCAAAACCTGCAAATTCTCCGAAAACATGCAGTCTAGCCCAGTAAATAGTGCCTTCCCCAGGAAAGCTAATTTTGGTTCTCCAAGCAAAACGGTGTCAAAAGAAAAGCATTTACACCGACATTTTTGGTGGTATGGAAACATCCCTGTATATTATAAGGTACTTACTACACAGGCAGAAGTTTCTAACGTAGACCTGTATTCAGTTCTGCATTTCTGGAGGTGAAGAGGGCTTTTCAGTCATGTTGAGCTAATGCGACTGAGCCAACAGGAATTAAAGCTATGCCCTTTTCTGCCTGTTGAGACATGGTGAAAGAAAGCAGCCACCTTAAATCAAAGGGTCCAGATTCAGGGAAGTGCTCCAGCTAGAAATCAGAAGGCAGTTTACAGATACTTTGATAACTTGAGCTTTTATCATTCCACAGGCCCCCGAGATCAGTTGGTGAGGGCTGAGCGAGTTTCCTCGTATGGTATTTGAAGGCAAAGTCAATCTACATTTGCTTCCCAACAGGCAAGCCCAGGCAGCTACAGCATGTTATAAAAAGAGGAGATTAAATGCAAGTTTTGCAGTGCTACTGTCTGAAAAGATACAATCGGTTCTATCGTTGGGAGCTTAGGAGTTAGGATTTTAAATCTGATGTAGGCAGCTTTGAAGCACCAGTTTTGTCAAGAATATCCCGTGCTTTGTCCTATCTTGAAAACTGAATTGTTTAGCTATTAAAAGAGATTAACGTAATCTCTGTGTCTATGAAATTGGATTTTGCAGCTGCTTGCTCACTGTACTATCTCCAGCGCAGCGCATGAAACCTCTGTTCCTATTCATGGGCACATCTTGTTTGAGCCCAGTAGGTGCTGGCATCACCAACAGGACAAAGTGCCTGGTGGCCTGCAGGACGAGGCACGCAGCCGGCGGCGCGAGGGAAGCTCTTACTCCCTGGAGGCTGCCGGTGACATACTGTGTCACTTTGGACCCTTTGGTGGGAGCAGGCCCAGTAAGAGGGATACGGAGATTGTTGGGGCAGAGCACACAAGCTATGAGCAAAGGTTGAGGGAGCTGGGTGGGTTTAGTCCAGAGATGAGGAGATGGAGGGGTGATCTAACAGGAGCCTATTGGAAATCACACCTCCCTCCATGGGAGTTACACGACTGACAGAGCCCAAGGCCTTCTGCGAGCAGCAGATGGAAAATAGGGACAACAAGCCCAGGCTGGAGCTTGGGAGATGAGAATGGACATTAGGGAAAACATCTCTCAGAGAGGGGGACTCTCAGTCCTTGGAGGCTTTCAAGACTGGGATAGACAACACTAAGGCTGACCTGACCTAGTGCAATAGCCCTGTGTTAAGCAGGAGCCTGGATGAGCTTGAGCCTTCAGAGGACTCTTCCAACCAACATTGCTGTGTTTCTGTGCTTTTCCTAGTGAAGGAGATGAACACTGTTCATCTCCGTGGTTCTGTGTCCTTTTATGCTATCTAGGGATCTGGCTCTGCAGTCTCAAAACCCTGAAACAATGTTTAGAGAACATTTCAGAAAATTGGTTTGGAAACCTCCTTTCTTCTGTTCATGCCTTCAGCCGTGGTCTGCTACAGAAAGCTCTGGAAACAAATTGTCTCAAACATCTGGATTCACAAAAATTTAAAAGCAAGTGTAGGATTTTTCTCAGCTGTGAACCACCACCTCCTCGGCAGATGCAAGCTCTCAGTCACCCGGGGTCGGGAAGCAAGACTGGACAGTCCTTCACACTTGAGGCAGCAGCAGTTCTCAGAGCAGTCCCACATCTTGCATGGGGCCATGGTGGCCACAATTTTGAACTCCACCACGTCAGTTTGGGCTCCAGGAAGACAAACATAGTTGCACAGGTGATGTGCACATGCACAAGCTGAAGTCCCATGCTTCTACCTAAAGCAAGAGCATCTCTTAACCTCAAGGGGAGAACTGACTGCAAGGACCAGATCGTAACAAAAGCCAAAGTGTACAAGCTGGGCAAAAAGGAGCACAAAGTCAAGCAAAGGAACCCTGACAGTTGTATCGCTACATTGTCCCATGGCACAAATATTCTCCAAAAGCTTCTGTTCCTGCTGTAGGACAGAATGTGCTATCAGATGTGGGGACAGCTGCCCACCTCGTCCTAACTATAGACTTCTTGCAAAGTATGTCATGGGATCCTCAAACAGTGTCTCTGAGCTCCACACTGAGGAGAATGCTGGGATGCAAGTAAGAAATACAAAGACGACTTTATTGGCCCTTCACCTGCCTTGGGAAACCAGGGAGCTCAAAAAAGCTGCCTTTGAAATCTGGGAAACCAAAGCTGAAGCTAGTTCTAGTGAATCGGAGGCAGCAAGGAAAGGCAAAGCAGCTCTGCTGAGTGCTGCAGGCTTCACCTTCCGCTCCTCCACCATGTTTTTCTTTTCTTGGCATACTCCTCTACCTTTCTAAGGAGAGTAATTTAAAATGGTCATTATCTATGCATAGAGGGGGGAAAAAATGCAAGCAAGGTTTCCTCGGTTGGTTTAATAAGCTGACAGCTTCCAAAAAACTAACAATAAAGGTTAAGAAATCTGAGCCCCTCCTCCACGTTGCCTCCCTCTCCCACGGCCAGCAGCAGCGTGCTGTGCTCTCCTCCAAACTACCCTCCGCCTGGGAAATGTGGCTTGTGGTCCTGTGAACAGAGAATTGTGGAATCACAGAATGGTTTGGGTTGGAAGGGACTTCAAAGATCATCTAGTTCCAACCCCCCTGCCATGGGCAGGGACACCCTCCACTAGACCAGGTTGCCCAAAGCCCCATCCAACCTGGCCTTGAACACTTCCAGGGATGGGGCATCCACAACTTCTCTGGGCAACCTGTTCCAGTGCCTCACCACCCTCACAATAAAGAATTTCTTCCTAACATCTAATCTAAATCTACCCTCCTTCAGTTTAAACTCATTCCCCCTTGTCCTATCACTCCACGCCCTGATAAACAGTCCCTCTCCAGCTTTCTTGTAGGCCAATTCAGGTACTGGAAGGCTGCTATAGGGTCTCCCCGGAGCTAGCCACGGGTGTTGACAGCCCAGTTGCTTCACTCAGAGGTAAATGGTAGAAGAGATATCTCAGGGTAGGAGGCAATTGCTGCAGGGATTTCTGCCTGTCATCAACTAACCCAGGCCATGCTTCCTTGCAGCAGTTTCTGTTTACTTGACCTTCCTGGCTATAGAGACTTTATTACTGCTTCCACCCCTGCACACCACTCCACAGGCACTGCAACAGGCTCCTTTTCTGCTAACAGAAGGGCTGCAAAGCATCCTCTGGCTGTCGGAATCAACTGGTCTCTCTAGCCAGAGATCAGCAACTCCACGCCCCAAACTCTGTAATGTTTGCTAGCCCCTCTGGGATGCCCTCTGCCAAGTTCCCCTCTCGTGGGAAAAGGGGACCTATTTGCCGAGTAAACTCATCACAGCAGCACTGGCCAGAGCTTCTGACAAGCCATCCCTCTGCACTGCCACGGCCCTGCAGTGCTGCCCTGGGTGGGCAGTGGGTAAAAATAAAAACAAAGGGGTTTTAAATGGTTATTCTTCCCTTTTTGCAGCAGCTGAAAATCTAACTTGTTTTCTGTCTTTCCCCCAAGAATCCTTGACTGCAGTGGCTCGAGAAGCACCCTGGCAATGGCAAGGTTGTTGTTAATGACTGATTGCTCCAGGGCAGTGGATGATTTGGTGCTCCTGATACAGGGAGAAGGTCAGAAGAGAAACAAGTCAAATGAGTGGGTGCCTGTAGCTGTTACGCTTCTCCTGATGCATCTGGCAGAGACTGCAGAAATGGCTAGATGACAAGTAGAAGTGTTGGTACAATACGGGGAGCCCCACACCTCAAAGCACCGCAGGCACAGACCACGTCACCACCAGCAGCAAGGTGCCCGACACTGGTGGAAGGGACAAAGAACTAGCACCTCTGTCCTCTGCATTCAGGTAGAAAAAAATATTTCTTATTTTCTCTTTCTTTTGGATTTTGTAAACAATTTTAGAGACTGTTTCTATACAACTTATTTTGTCCAGTTGGATGCATCTGGGTTACTTGTTCTGTCTGTTCTCTGCAGTTTTAAGCACTTCCCCACTAGTTGCTGTCTCCTTGACCAAAAGCTTTACTTTTGCCTTCTGAATTCCATATTGTGGTGGGTTGACCATGGCTGAACAACAGGTGCCCACCAAAGCCATTCTATAACTCCGTTCCTCACATGACCAGGAGAGAGAAAATACAACAAAAGGCTCGTGGGTCGAGATAAGGACAGGGAAAGATCACTCACCAATTACCGTCCTGGGCAAAACAGACTCAACTCAGGAAAATTAATTAATTGTCAATCAAATCAGAGTCGAGTAATGAGAAATAAAACCAAACCTTAAAACACCTTCCCCTCACCCCCCCTTCTTCCTGGGCTCAACTTCACTCCCCATTTCTCTCCCTCCTCCCCGCCCCAAGCAGCACAAGGGGATGGGGACTGGGNGCTGCAGGGGGACAGCCTGCCTCACCATGGTCTTCTCCAGGGGCTGCAGGGGATCTCTGCTCTGGCACCTGGAGCACCTCCTCCCCCTCGTGCACTGACCTTGGTGTCTGCAGAGTTGTTCCTCTCACGTGTTTTCACTCCTCTCTCTGGCTGTAATTGCTCTTGGTGTAGTGCAGGGGTTTTTTTCCCTTTCTTAACTATGTTATCCCAGAAGCACTACCACCATCACTGATGGGCTTGGGCTCGTCCTTGGCCAGTGGTAGGTTCGTCTTGGATCCGGCAGCATTGGCTCTGTCAGACACAGGGGAAGCTTCTAGCAGCTTCTCACAGAAGCCACCCCTGTAGCCCCTCACTACCAAAACCTTGCCACGCAAACCCAATACCCATATTGAATTGACAGCACATGCACACACAGCCTCAATACCACCCTCAATGCCTCCTGGGGCTCTGAGAGGCCTCCAAGGCCAGATCCAAACCTCAAAGTGAAGACATGGCCCAAAATTGCTGCCTCAGGGCTTCTCTCCACCCAAGAGCATGCCGGCAGCCCGGGTGCCTGTACCAGCCTTCTCACCCCAAACTATATTCAGCCCACAAAGTCTTGCTCCTGGCATTTGTCCTCCTTGCCTGGCAGACAGCAGCCCTACAACCTCTGCCTACTGTCCCAGGAACGCTGCCTGACAGGGCCGCTCATTCTGGGGAGCTCTTCGCAGCAGCGCATTGTGGTGGATATGATGGTCCCAATTAAAACAGGGTGAATGGAGACAAAAGGGATGACAAAGATGATATCACAGAAGGGTGACACGGAGCAACTACAGCTCCCTCAGGGCTGCACTAGCACCAAATGCTGCACGTCGATGGCATGTGCTGTAATTAGAAAGCCCACCTGCACGTACCACTGGAACGAAGGCTGTGGTGAGCTGCTACACATACTGAGCTGTATGCATGCTCTAGAGCCAGGGGAGTACCCACTGCTGGGAACTGACAACATTTTATATGTACACACAGTTTTACATGGTGTTACTGGTATCTGAACATCTGCTACTACTTAAAAGACAACTCAGTCCTGACCTACCTATGGAGAAGATCTTGGGTATTGTTTTTTAAAACAGTGGATAGGTCAGAATACAAATACTACTAGGAAAATGCCCAGGTGAGCATGTGTATGTTACGTTTAGCTTTATCCTGCCCATATCCATCTGTTATTTCTTACAATCATCTCCTCTGGAGCATGTGTGCTTTGTTCCTTGCTCAGAGTCCCATGCAGCATGATCCTGGTATAAGCATTGGCTCCTGGGGACTGTATCAGTGACAATAATAG
The DNA here is from genome assembly GCA_013400195.1 of Aramus guarauna. Classification (NCBI taxonomy): domain Eukaryota; kingdom Metazoa; phylum Chordata; class Aves; order Gruiformes; family Aramidae; genus Aramus; species Aramus guarauna. The sequence goes on along the minus strand of VXBL01010100.1, from coordinate 173,546 downwards.
TAATACTTCAATATTAACCAAGTGAGCAGAATCCCTATGATAAAATACCTGGTTATATTATTAATAAACCCCATCCATATTTCTATAGAATTATCTGTTAATGCTACTTTCTCTTTAGCTAATGTAGCATAACTAGGATGTAACAGCAGATTCATATGGATAAGGCTTCTAGAGTGAAGAGTTAAATTGTATTCGCTGTCAGCAATGTGATGTTAAATGTATGAACTGAAAACACACTAGCCACCAACCAACAACATTGTCTAAGCACCAGAAAACATGGAAAAGAAAAGTTCTTGACTCTGGCTCAGTAGGGCTGCCACTTAGATATTTTTGAAATTCAATTAAGCAAATGTCATCATTCTTAACACAAACCATCTTGCGGTGAGCATGCTTTTGAATGCTCAGAGCACAGCAGAAAGGAGTACTGGAACTCTGAGGAGTTAGGAATTATTCCCATATTAGGTACTATTTCCACAATGAGCTGCATTCCCAGTTTATCCATTTTCATTATGCCAATTTATTGCAGATTATGTACTAGGGATGTGTTTTTAGATTAAAACCTCATTTTTGTAGGTGCTACATGAACAAGTCGTGAGACAGTCCCTGGTCCTGCAGACTCCAAAGTAGTGTCACAGTGACCTGGAAGTAGAGGATAAAGAATATGTACAATGGGGAGGAGGTGCAAATTAATGTGTCCAGCAAAAAAGCACATTCTTCAGAGTAGGCAAAATCTTGCTTTTCAGGAGAAAAATTGTACGTCGTGAAAGTGCACATGGACTATGCAGACATCTCTGTATTTAAGGGTGGATGTAGTAGATGTGAAATGAGACAGATAAATAGCCTAAGAAATTTCAGTGCTCTCTGTGTAGAGAACCAATGTATTAGCTGGTCACATTCCTCCCCAGTGACCCACCGAGCCTAAAATTAAAAGGATCTGGGAAGGAGAGGACAGTTCAGGCTCTGCACCCATTGCAGCTTGAGCTCTCTGTTCCCACTGCCATCAACAGCAGCGGCTTTACCTCTACGATCTCCCCATCCTCTGAAAAAAAAACAGGGCTAAAAGAACCAACGCTTGCAGACCTCAGATGTGACAATAAACCCCTCACTGCCTCCGGTGATTCGCATTTTCTGAAGAAATTTGGGAATGGAGGAACCTGAATGTGACTGTAAGTGTGTGGAAGTCTCAAGTAAATGAGGCTGTTTTGAAAATGGGGCCCAACCATGTAGCTAGAAAGCCATGAAGGACTTCAGGATGTACCTACACTGCACCAAGTGAAGGTGGCCTGAAGAGCCTGAGGGCCAGGATCAGTGTAGTCAGGGCAGCTGAACACACTTTGATCTTTTGCTCCACGTAACCCTGTATTAATGCAAATATAGCACCTCTGCATGGCACTGCACAGCAGCGTGGGGTGACACAGCTCATGGGAACGGCTGCTGCGAGGAGCAGCGTGGACACGTCTGCAAGCGCTTACAGGAGCCCATCTATGCTGGTCACTCCTTACTTCACAGAGATGGCCTCAGCATCTGTTTTAAAGGAGCTGGAAGGGCCCAGGGGAACAGGTGGGAAAACTAAAATAGCTCTAAATGCAGCGAGGAGGGGAAGGCAGGTGAGATAGCAAGCAGAGGTGAGACCAGGCACTGGAATCTGAAGGTATAAGGCAACAGATTATTAACGAAGTTACTTGTTTAAGCATCTTGGTAACGTGGCAATGAGACTCCTCGTATTACCGCTTCAGCACACAGTGCATATATAACATGGCATTATGAAATCTCAAAATCTTTGTACACAAATACAGCTAGGAGAAGAAAAAAGGAAAACTTGGCCATATTTCTGACTCTCTTCTTTGGGAAATGATGTTGACACAGCCAGAACAGGCCTGCTATATCCAACTCTCATGCACATGTCCTCATTCCTACGGCTTAATAATCATAATGAACTATGAGGGGAAGGTAAATAGTCCTCATTCCACATCTCTGAGGATAATAAGAAGAAGGAAGAGATTTCAAACATCGGTAATGACTTGTAGAGCTGCACATTGCTTAAAACGTCAACCACGAGCCAAGAAATACCCCTCAAGGCTGCAATCAAAAACTGTTTTTGGCTCTGCACTGTGAACAGAAATTTCATTTGATCAACAGAGTTATTGCAACAGACTTGCTGTTCAGAGTCTGGAAGCTCGTCTCTAAAGCGGCACCGCTCACTGCAGCTAAAGCCTACTGCACGGCAAAGGTTTGGGCTCGTGAAACGCAGCTCTGGCTAGCAGCTTCAGGTTAATCGCGACGGCAACCAAGGAGCATCTTCGATGCTTCTCCCTTCGCTAGCTTAGAAGTCTGTCTAACTTTTCATGGGGAAATAGGAGAGCTCTAAGAGTGGCAAAAATACTCCTCTTTCTGTGAGCGGGTGTTGCTTTGGGGGAACAAAATCAGCTGAACTGCAGGCTAAGAAGAAAACAGAGGTATATGTGTTCCCCCCGCCAGAAAAAAAAACCCCGCCTGCCAGAGAATACTGGCAGGGAGAAGAGGGAGGAATTGAAAATTATTTTTTAACAGTTTCTCGGAAAATGACAGACCTTCTCAAAATATATTAGATACTTTTTTTCTTGAAATGTAAAAAGTAGACAACATTTAAGTTGAAATTTGAAAAACTGAAGGTCTATTATTCATATATATATATATCTACCTACTATCATAAATGTTTTTTCTGCTGGTATCACTAAGGAAAGAGTTTTGAGAAGAGAGATGGTTGTTAATAGCAGAAAGTCATTTGCAACAAGCAACAACGAGCTATACTGATCCAAGAAAACCAAAGAATGATACTCACTACTCCTGAACACCACACACTGAACCCTGTCCAGCTAATTACTTAGGGACATAGGGATAATTGGCATCTCCATGCTGACGGTTTGATGATCTGGCGAAACGGAACCTTTTCCAACCATGGGAATAAGATTTAAAAGAAAAAAAAAAAAATCACAGGCTCCTGTTCAGCAAAAAGAAACCAATGGGGCACAGAGACCCTTACCTGTGTCAGAGACACAAAAGCTCCGCTGCAAACCTGACATGAGCTGCCTGAGATCCCTGGGAGGGAAGGAGGAATTTCAGACAAATATGCCATAGGAGAGAGCTCTAGAGCCCAGAGAAACAAGTAGGTCCTCACACAGGCCATGAGCAAAAGGGCCAGAAAACTAAACAAGCTAGAAACAGACTTATTTTGGGGGTGTGATGTATGCTGACTGGCACCCCAGCACTGGAACAGGTTGACCAGAGAAGTTGTGGATGCCCCATCATTGGAAATGTTCAAAGTCAGGTTGGATCATCCAGTGGAAGTTGTCTCTGCCCACAGCAGCAGGGGTGGACTAGATGATCTTTGAAGGTTTCTTCCAACCCAAATAATTCTCTGATTCTCTGATTTCCTACTTAAGCACTGAAATGAGAAGCCTAAAATTTGCTGGTTCTGACAGTTTGAACTACCATTAAAAGCAATGCGATTTTTCCAAATATCATCTCTGATTATTTTTTTTAACAGAAAACCACTAGCACCACTTTATTTTTTTACAAAGAATGGGGCAACTCAAGGAGTCTGCAATGAGTTTAGAGTCTGTGACTTTCTTATTCAAATCCAGACAGTATGAAAAGAGGCGATGATAAATTACTATGACCAAAGATGTACCTTTCTAAGAAGAGGGAAGATAGAGTGGCTAAGTACAGAAAAGGGGAAACACTGCTGCCTCTGGGCTTTATGTCTGACAGAAATGAAACAAAACACCCATAGGAAAATAGTATGTTTATTTCCAGGGAGAAATACCCAGCTTAACATCCAGCTAAAGCAGCACGGCAGTGAGAGAGTACAATGTGTGGCCAAAGTGAGCATTTGCTTTCTGCAGGGCGGCCCTGGATGGACAGAGAGACATTTTCTGTACTGGGGAGACAGAGATCACAACCATTGTACAACTGTTACACCCGATCCCTAAGTCAAACACCATGTAGTGTCTCCCGAGCGTGGTGGTGTTTGCAGGTAGAAGCACTACCAGCAAGCTAAGAGCAGTGGTGAAACAGAGGAGGGGCCACCCCAGGCTGCTAGGAACAACTGCATGAGCAGTTAAAGCCCGTAAGAAATGTTGGCACCTACTACTGTGAACAAAAAGTTCGTTTGTAATTAAAGTCAAATCCCAGGAAGGGTGTGTGTTGCATCACTTGGAAGCACACATAGATTTGGGGCAAACTGGGGAAATCAGTAGTGTTGACACTGTATCTTTTCGTGTTTTGCCTCAATAAGCCACAGAGGCGGCAATCGGGAATGACCCCCAAGGTAAACACCGGCATTTCACACCTCCCGTTTCCTCTCCAGCGTGCTGGGGACAAACAGTGGAGCACTGGTGCCCATTCATGCCTCTCTGCAGCCATGGACCTGTGGCTGGGCTCCAGGATCGTAAATACTTCATCTGAGATCAGGTGCTGGCCTGGTCCCAGGCCAACTCTAGCAGCAGAGGATCGTGAAGGTATCTCAAAGGCTTGCCCCTTCTCTTGGAGCAAAGGCAGCCACCGAAGCGGGGGCTGCCCCCCTTATTCACAGCAGCTATTGAGACCTGAGAAGCAGCTGGGACTTGGCCCAGTGCAGTGCACACTGGTCACAGAAAGACACCGTAAGTAGGGCCACGGTTATTTCTACTCCTTCAATAAAAGGTGTCCCCTTGCTGAGACCTGCTTTCCTACAAAGGCTCTGCGTGCCCCCTTCATCCTCTGGAGCTCCTGCCTGCCAGGGAGGGAAGGGGCCCGATTACAACAGGCGGCTCCCCAGCACGGGTAAATCTGATCGTTCAGGAGTGCTGGGAGCAAACACCAACCCTGAAGCAAACAGCCCCATCCAGTCCTGCCGTGCAACATGACTGGACAGATCTGCGCAGGCAGGGCCATGCAGACTGCAAGTGGAAACCAAACACAGAGCACGCTGCAGGTTGGCAAGCACAGTCTTTCTTTTTCTTTTTCTTTTTCTTTTTTCCTATTCAATGAAGGCTCATCCTTCCCTGTATTTAAGCAACACTTCCAATGAGAAGAAACGCTGGAAAAAACTACTGCCTCATCATGGGGGCTTCTCACCAAGCTCCACGATGCAGCTAAGAGGAATTCTGCCCGTTTTCCTAAAAATGAGTACAGCCCCTGCCTTTGCAAAAGGGCAGAGAGGAGGAGCCACGGGCGAAGGGAGAAGGCAGAGATAGGTAGGATACCCCGGGGCAGGGAGAAGCTCCCCCAGCTTGTGTAACTTGCCAGGGTAGAGAATTGCTCTGACAAGTTACGCAGGCTCCTGCAGCACCTATGAATTTGATCCTATTAAAAAAAAAAAAAAAAAAAACAAAACAACAAGTTTCAACAACTTAATCACATGCCTGGGTCACATGGCAGCAAGGGCAACACACAGTAGCAAATGTTGATTTTGTTTGTTTTGGTTTTTAATATAAAGTGGGAGTGAGGAGTGAAACTTGGGTGGGGCTTTCTACTACTCACCGGGAGGAAAAATAATGTCTTTGCAACACCCTCTGCCTTGTTTTTCGCTCTCCCTCAAGAGCACGGGGCTCTGCCATGGCTGGTAATGCTGCGGTTTTTGCAGGACTCACAGACCCCAGGTTGTTCTGCAGCCCAGACTGGCTTTGATCCTGTCTCGCCGGGTCTCACAGACTGAGCTGGGCTGGAGCGGGCTGAGGGCAGGAGGTTTGGCTCAGCGCCTGGCGCAACCCTGAGCGGCAGGCAGCGGTGCTTGGCCGCGCCGTCTTGGGGAAAAAGATGAAGGTATCAGGAGTGGGAGGTGTCCAGAGGGATGCCGGGAGGAAGGCTGTGCCGCCGGGAACCTGAGTCAGGCCCACGCTCCGTGTCTGTGCAACGGTGCAGCCCTCTTAACCTCACTGCAGCTAAGGAGCACCGGCTTGCTGAGGCGGCGAGCAGCTGGCAGGGCTCCCATCAACACCTTCCTCTTCCCAGCCCCGGCGCGAGCAACCTGCAGGCAGCAGTGATCAGGCGTCCCTTGGGAGGGAGGTCTCAGCCGCAGGTCTGTGTCAAAACCAGGTCACTCACCGCCCGGTCAGATTTTACTGGTCACGGTTAGTTTTTTCCAAAGACACATGTCAAGAGCATCTTGTCTGCAAGTGTCTCAAAGTGAAACAGTTTGTTTTAACTCACAGAAACCTCTGAGTTTGGTTCTGTTCCATCTCCAACTCTCTTCATTTTCTGTGGTGGCAGACACCCCAAAGACTCAAATCAACAAACCACTTTTTGTTGTTTTGATAATTTTTAAATGGAAACCCTATCTTTTCTTTACCTACTTCTCTCATGCAATATCTAATTCTAGATCTGCTGGTCTGAGACTTGGGGTCCATTTTCCATAACCCTGTTCACGTTAGATTATCGCAGTGGGCAAAACCAGCAGCGGGTCAGCCAGCGGTCTACTTGCCTCTTTCATCGCAGGGCAACCAGCCTTTCCAGACAGAAAGCCATCAAAGCTTTGCTGCCTGACACCATGAGGTCCTCACGGAGATGCAGCTTTTCCTGGCAAAGTTAAGCTTTACTAATGAATCTTGCGTGCACACATGTAAAGCAGCGTACCCGAAGCTGGAAGAGCTGCACAGGGCCGGGCTCCTGCCTCCTCACAACCCACACGGCTGGGCCAGCCGCCGGCTGCGGGACGCGCTTGGCTCAGCTCTTTCCTTTTAACTCCTCCGGTAAAGCAGTACCGTCTCAAATGTGGCTGCAGTGATGCTGCTATAAAAATACAGGAAGGGAAAGCAGTTTTAACAGAGTATGGCACCTTTGTGCTAGCATAACCGTTCACGCTGGTGGTCGTACCAGCATCAATCTCCTTGTGAAAATACAAATTATCTCCCCAAGTGTAAGTCCTGCGCTACTCGGCAGAAACAGTTTGTGTCTTGCAAAGTAACCTTCTGGTTTAGAGGAACCAGAAATGTAAAGGAGAATATTTGATTTCCTTTTAAAAATAGTTTTTTTTCTAAGGAATGTGGTTTTTAACCACAAGAGGATACAAGATGGAAGGGATACAGGACCTAATAACCCACCTGGAAATACTTTGTATGGAAAAGCAGTTCAGCGAGTTTGGGGATTGTGCCAAAGAATTATCAGACAGGCATTGCTTGATATGATTTGGGTTTGTGGGCAGCTTTTACAGCCCAGCAGGATTTCCCAAAGCTGAGGTGCTTTTAAGCTGCCCGTGTGTGTGCCTGGCCCTTATTGCAGTCCTGGCTGTTGGCCAGAGCGATTCTGTTTGTAAGAGTGAACAAGTGAGGATCATTAGGACTTGGAAGAAGCTCAGTTCTTGCTCACTGAGGACTCTGGAGACACAAAATGGGACAAAGAGAGTACAGAAATGTACCAGAATGTGGGAACCTGTAAGGAGATGGCATGGTCCTGCAGATTTCAGCTATTTAGGACATGGTCTGCAGGCTGTGGCTGTGGGAAAACTTGTATGCAGAAATGAGGTGAACGTGGATGCAGGAGACTAAGAGGTTTCCTGCAAGATCTGCGTGTATCTCCCACTCTGAGGCGATCGCACATCAGCAAATCTTTATTCTGAACGTGGAGTGGTGGATTCTGGTGGCTTCTCCACAGCTGGGACTCTGCTCCTAGTCCTTCGTGGTCACGAGTGACCATATGGCCTCAGGAGCAGCAGCATAGTGTTAAAAGATGTGAGAGTTTTCAGAAGCAGAGCTGTCACTGCACTCTCTTCAAGGGGAGGGAAAAATAGTTCAATGAAAAGGTAAAGATGGGGGGACACCCCCTACCCCATATTTTTTCAGGATAAAAAAGGACTGCTAAAGAAACCATTCAACCTCCTGCAGAACAGGACAATTGAACTCTGACATCCATGGGGGCCCTGGGTTGCATTTCCAAATAAAAATTGATGGATTTTTGAGCAATCTTGTTTGGTGGGGGGGGGGAGAAAGGAGGAAAGAAAAGTTCCATGGAAAGCTGCCATTCTTCATTGAATCAAAAATAGAACTTCTTGGAAGTTTACCAACCAGGCATTTTTGTGTGGAAAACACTAACTCTGCTGATTGGGCACTGTCCAAGGAAAAATACACACCAGTTTTGGACAGGAATAGTTAGGGGTCTAGATGTTTTCACTCTAAAATACCTGCCAAACAGTCCCTGCTGTGGCAGGACGTGAGACACTCACAACGCCTGTTATTTTTCTGTAGCACGTTATAGGTCTGGCTTTTGGTCTCTGCGCATCCACGGGGTTTTTGGGAAGTGCCTGTGAGTCCTGGAGCGCAGCTTGCCCATCACAGTCAGCAGAGATCCAATCAGTACAGTTACTGGAGTCCCGGGAGCTTTTTATCCGAGTTTGACACCTGCATGTGGACAGATGACTTGTGCCTTGCACTGTGCTGCAGTGAGGAGACTGAAGGGAAAGGATGTCGGAATGGGGTTTTTCAGGGCTGGTAACAAGACTGCTTTGGTCCAAGGGTCTTTTTCTGAAGAATAAACCCATGTTTAGCATGAAGCAAAGCACAGAAGTAGCAGGAAACGAGCAGTGAAACTGGCTATCCCATGGGCTGTGATGGGCTTCGGCATTTGCTTGAATTTGGGGATTGCTAAACTGATAATCTCTAAGGTTGGTGTTTCATGCTTGATATTGCTGCTTGCCCTGAGTCTTTGGGCAGAGGGTGAGGATGGAAAATGGGAGCACAGTTTTTAGCTTGAGGGCTTACTTCTCCCATTAAAAAGTCCCAAATCTACCCTTGCTCTTATTTGATCTCATGCACGGTAAGGAGAATTTTGAGTTTTTTTTCCAGCCCTCTTCAAACTCTCCCTCTTCAATGCTTGCCTTAACAGTATCAGAGCACCCACCTTTTCCATCTGTTTGTCTGCATACACCTGCCCATGCAGTTCCTCTCCCCTGTGTTTCACCTTGTGCTGACCGCGATGCTGTCCTCAGTGAGTCAAATCCAACGAGGCACCTAACTTTCACCTAGGGAAGGCACAGTGCTGAAATTCCTCTTGGGTTCTGCACCATGAGCAAACCCTTTATCCGGATGAGTTTATGTTCCCTTGTTCCACCTGTCCCCAGTCTCACATCGTCACCCTTGGAGCCAGACACTGTATGCATCCCCAGCGAGCTGGGCCTTCCACCTGGGGCTGCACTGAAAATACCTGATTGTTTCACTTTTATTTGGAGGGAGAAGCCTGTGTTCATACTCTCGCCTGGGGCGCAGCACAGCTCTTGAGCAGGACTAGTATTTCTGGTTTCTTCACAATACAGACTTTATCAGGCAGAAGAAAGCTGAACTCTTGAGTTTTTCCAAAGAGGGTCACAACAAGCTTGGCTAGAGCCTCACACCAGTTGGCTGTGTCCTCTGAGTGCCCGAGGCTGGGACTGTACTGAAGAACATGGCCACTTGTGCAAGCAGGCTCTCTTGCTCATCAACACATGGAGCAGCTCCATATCCTCTTCTTTCTGTACTTTCACGCTCCAGTTGCTCAGAAGGGTGCCAGAATTTGGACAGGATTCAGAAGAGCCAATATATTTATGTCTGTATAGGTATGTAGGTAGGTAGGTATCTGTGTATGGAAGGTGGACTAAACACAGTTCTTCCTCGCGGATAGTATAAAGCTAGCATTTTTGCTGGTGGTAATGTCCACAGGGTAAAGAGAAAGCACAGCAGAGCTCACCCTACATGGGTCCTCACTGATGGGGCAGGAGAGCTGGCCTCAGTCATACCCTTATCAGCTCAAAGCTGCATTCCCTGCTGGAAGCCAAGTGAAAGGTTGTGTGCCTGTTTGGCAGCGTGTCACTTAGAAGCTCAGGGAAGACTAAGACAGAAGGAGCTAATGAGGAGAGTGGGAATGTACTGAAAGATGCCCTGAGAAGGCAGGAAGAGGACACAGAGGAGCCAGGCCTGTCCCTCTGTCCAGGTATTGAAGTATCCAAGCTTGCAAGGACCTGGAGTCAAGTGATCTGCGCAGATGCTGCACTGGGTCGGGATGTCACATGGGAGAGGCTGAGGAGGCAGGGGGAATCATAGAACCACAGAATGGTTTGGGTTGGAAGGGACTTCAAAGATCATCTAGTTCCAACCCCCCTGCCATTGGCAGGGACACCATCCCCTAGAACAGGTTGTTCAAAGCCCCATCCAACCTGGCCTTGAACACTTCTAGGGAGGGGGCATCCACAATTTCTCTGGGCAACCTGTTCCAGTGCCTCACCACCCTCACAGTAAAGAATTTGTTTCAAACATCTAATCTAAATCTACCCTCTTTCAGGTTAAACTCATTCCCCCTTGTCCTATCACTCCATGCCCTGATAAACAGTCCCTCTCCAGCTTTCTTGTAGGCCCGTTCAGGTACTGGAAGGCTGCTAGAAGGTCTCCCTGGAGCCTCCTCTTCTCCAGGCTGAAAAACCCCAACTCTCTCAGCCTGTGCTCATAGGAGAGGTGCTCCAGCTCTCTCATTATCTTCATGGCCCTCCTCTGGACTCTCTCCAACAGCTCCATGTCTTTCTTGTACTGGAGCCCCCAGAGCTGGATGCAGTACTCCAGGTGGGNCCACTTGGATATTGAGCTGTTGACCACAACTTTTTGGGGAGGGTGGGAGGTTCCCAAGGAGCAGAAGAACCATTAGCTCTCAGAGGCTGGGTCTGGCATGAAGGTGTGAGCAGACAGATCGGGATTTTAGTTGTTCTGTAAGAGGTGATAATGACTGAGCAGAAAAGTTAAACTAGGTGTTTTTTATCAACTGAGAAAGCACTGGAAGGTGGTGGCTGACCCTTAGGAATAGGATGAACCAGAAAGCAGCTGTAATAAGGGGGTGGAGGTGCTAATAATTTGTTCTGTCAAGGGCTGGCATGTGCTCCCTCATGTCTGGGTGTCTAAAGCTTAGTGAGCTGATTCTCTTTTCTTTTTTTAGGCTGGCAACTTATGCTGGTGTAGGCAGGCCTGTCTCAATGTTGTGGTAATGGCAGAGCAGTTTTGGGAGAAATGGGGAAGGGAAAAGGGAAAAGGGAAAAGGGAAAAGGGAAAAGGGAAAAGGGAAAAGGGAAAAGGGAAAAGGG